>OY986968.1:15439411-15519411 GCA_963920575.1 Narthecium ossifragum
TTCGAAGCGCGGATCTTGGCGGCTTGACTGGTTGGACGCGTGGAGGAGCTGCCCTACTTGCTCAAGTAGGTGTTTCTACCTCGATCTTAGGATCGGGTTCTCATAGGATAGGTTTAATGCTGTTTCGCTGTAGGAATACTTGTTAGAATGATATGTAGCTCATTGCACATGTATTGTGGATGATTTGAAGTACTCCTATCTCGCGATTTCCGTATTCTAACGGTTGGTTTCCGTATTATCGCCGTTTGGTCGGTTTTCGCCCATTTTGACCTAGATAGAAGATTTAACCATCAAAAATATGATTTCTTCTTACCATTGGTTTCCCCATCGTTAATTACATATGCTTGCAAAATTTCATCAACTTCCAACTTGATTTGATCCCTGAAATCCAAGAAATTGGATTTCCGACACTGTTCCGATGAACTGTGCCTAAGGTTCGACGGTCGATCGGTGCATCGACCGTCAAGCGTTGATACGCTCCTTCTGGGCCTGGCGGTCGACCGTCAGATCGACCATCGCATCGACCGTCAGGCTCTGCGTGGTTTTTAGTCTGCCAGGGTCGATGGATGGATCGACCGCGGGATCTTCTCCTTTCCGATTTTGCCTCACGGTCGACAGTCGGATCGACCGTCAGGCTCTGGTTGGTTTTGGGCGTCCCAGGGTCAATGGGTGGATCAACCATCGCCCTTGTGGTTTTCCTCGTTTTGGTCCCACGGTCGACCGCCGGATCTACCGTGACATCGACCGTGGCCTCACTGTCGACCGTCGGATCGACCGTCGCATCGACCGTGGCCCCTTGAACAGTGTTTTCTGGCTTTTCTTGAATGGCTTTCACTTGGGTTTGATAACTAAACATGTTGGGAGGTTGGTATGTTGTTTTCATGAGGCTTTCAAGGGATTTTCCATTGAGATAAAGGATTGAATCGTATGTATGTCTCCTTTGAGTAAATTGATGGTTTGGCTTGCATTTAAATACATAGTTGGTTGGTAATTAAATGCTTAATTTTTTGCTTAGCCATTAACTAGCTATGAGTACTAGCTAATGTGGAACTGTGGAACCTTAGCCTCTTGCCGGCGAGTGCCGAGGGCTATTGTATATCTGTTGAACCTGTAACTGATGTTGTGGCATGTAGAGACATCTAGGATAGATGTTTGCCTAGGCTCATGCATTGTTTGTATTAGAGGTATCTGAGGTTATGCGGGTGATGGTTTGGGTCTCCGATCCGAGGCTCTCGGGTAGCTCGGATCCAGCCTTAGGACCGTGGCTGGGTAGTCAGGGTTAGGGTGATTGTATAATCGGATCTCATGTTATTGAGGAATTTTGGATTATTGTATAATATCTGTCCCTTGGAGGATTTTATTATAGATTCATGTATCAGTACAACTTGATGTATATATATGAATTGAATATCAGTTTCACCTCTGGAATGTAAATTGTTTAAATTATCTGTCTTTTCCGCTTCGTATCGCGCCAATTGAAGATGAATAGAGATAGGAACCCTCACGCCCCGTACTGGATGGGTTTTCTGAGTCGAGGTGTGACAACTTGGTATCAGAGGAGGCTGTAGGTCCCAGGGATAGGATTAGGCTTGCGGTTAAGTTTTGAGCGCGGTTTGGGATAGTTCTAGGAGTAGAGCATCCCTGTGTGCTTGTTCGTGCTCATGTGTGTTATGCTTTTATTTTATTGATTGCTGCTGTGTTTTGATTTCTTACGGGTGGACACTTGTCGTCTCTGCTGAACGTGCAGATGGCAGGGAGTCGGGCTAGCTGTCCAGTCTTGGGTAGTGGCACCGCGCGCGACCAGCGCGCTGCCCAACGGGCCTTAGGGGCCAACGCAGCCGTGCCCCGTGTACCTGCACCAGAGCCAGAGCCGAGGATTGAGGTCGTGGTGGAGGAGGATGCTTCTTTCATCGCCGAGGAGGTCTCTCCCCCACACGACCAGCGTGCTGTTGTGACAGCGGTGGTCGACTTCCAGAGGCTGAACCCGCCTAGGTTCAGCGCTGCTGGAGGCGACCCAGCGGTGGCGGACGACTGGCTGGAGGGAGTCAGTCGCGTCCTTGACACTCTGTTCATCCAGGATGACAGGGTTCGGGTCAGACTTGCCGCGTTCCAGCTCGACGGGGATGCTTTGGACTGGTGGCTCTTTTTCCCAGCCGCTAGGGATGGGAGTGACCCATCTTGGGCCGTGTTTCGTTCGTCGTTTCTTGGCACGTTCTTCCCCCGTAGTGCGCGCTTGGCCCTTGTCCGTGAGTACCAGACCCTCTCTCAGGGTACTCAGTCGGTAGTACAGTACGCCGCTTGGTTCACGAGACTTGCCAGATTCACCTGTGCGGTGTCGACGGACCCTCTTACCAGAGCTAAGCAGTTCCAGTGGGGTATAGGCCCGAGCTCAGGCGGCTGATCGCGGCTCAGCGCGTTAGCACGTACGCAGAGGCGCTGGACTGTGCCTTAGCAGTTGAGGCTCAGTTGCAGGAGCCGGGGCCCAGGGCAGTCCAGCTGACGTCGTCTGCGAGCACCAGTGGCGGGGGACAGCCACAGAGAGCAGCTCAGGGCAGGAGAGGTTTTTGGAGGCAGCAGAGATACTCACGACGCCAGCAGCCCTACCAGCGTTACCCACCCCAGTACCAGCAGCAGCCCAGGCAGGGAGGCCAGCCACTTCTTCCGGCTGGGCCTCAGGAGCAGACGTCCGGAGGAGGAGGCCAGAGCCAGCAGCTAGTGCTTGGACCTCCTGTGTGCTTCGAGTGCCGGCAGATAGGGCACTTTCGCCGAGACTGTCCGACGTTGAGGGCACAGTCAGTTCGTGGCGGAGCAGGCGGAGGTTGGCGGACACTAGGAACCGGGACAGTCAGTTCGTGGCGGAGCAGGCGGGGGTCGAGGCGGACCCAGAGGGGGAGTGTACCCACTTCCCGACCGCGAGTACCCAAACTTTGTTCAGCCACCTTTTCAGCCCTACCAGTACCCGCCACCCCAGCAGACTCTAGCTGTTCCACCAGCCCCAGTTGACCCTCCTGTTCTCAGAGGTACCTTTCAGCTTTTCAGTTCATTTGTAGATGTTCTGATAGATTCTGGGGCGTCTCATTCCTTTGTAGCTAGCGACTGTGTGGCATCGCTAGGGCTAGAGACTAAGCCACTTGGAGTCACACTGCACTTAGACACACCCGTCGGTGGAGGGGCTCGTGTTGAGCTGATTTGCCATTCTTGCGAGTTGGAGGTTGGGGGCCTCCGTGTCTTTCTAGACCTTCGGGTGCTAGACATGGTCGGGTTTGACGTGATTCTCGGTATGGATTGGTTGACTTCATACCGAGCCGTCATCGACTGTGACCGTCGCAGGATGACTGCTTGGACACCTGACGGTGCTCGTTTTGTTTTGCTGGGGGATCGCCAGTCGGCCGATTCCCTCTTGTGTGATTGCTTTCCCATGCGCGAGGGCCAGCTGTCAACTTTACTGGCGCGCCTTTCCTTGTTCGCTGCAGAGGGCAGTCGAGAGAGCAGTTTGCCTGCAGTAGTTTGTGAGTTCGCTGACGTCTTCCCAGATGAGCTACCGGACTTTCCTCCTTCCAGAGCAGTAGACTTCCAAATAGATCTTGTACCGGGTACCGGGCCGATCTCTCTGCCAGCTTTTAGAATGGCACCAGCAGAGCAGAGGGAGCTGAGGGTCCAGCTGGACGGGTTGATCGGCAAAGGTTTCATCCGTGCCAGCACGTCACCTTGGGCAGCTCCTGTATTGTTCGCAAACAAGAAGGATGGTACGCTTCGTCTTTGCATTGATTACAGGAAGCTGAACAGGGTGACGGTGAAGAACAAGTATCCAATGCCGAGGATCGATGACTTGTTCGACCAGCTCCGAGGCTCTTCGGTCTTTTCGAAGATCGATCTCCGTACCGGCTATCACCAGTTAAGGATTCCGGATTGCGACATCCTGAAGATGGCTTTCCGTACGAGGTACGGGTTGTACGAGTTCACGGTGATGCCATTCGGCTTGACGAACGCACCAGCGGCGTTCATGGATCTGATGCAAAGGGTCTTCCGACCGTACTTAGATCAGTTCGTGGTGGTTTTCGTCGACGACATCCTAGTCTACTCACGTACCGTGGAGGAGCACGAGCAGCATCTGAGGACAGTGTTGCAGTTGTTGAGGGGGCATAGGCTATATGCCAAAGCCTCCAAATGTGAATTCTGGCTTCCTGAGGTGCAGTTTCTGGGGCACGTGGTGTCAGCGACAGGCATTTCGGTTGATCCGGCCAAGATTGAGGCAGTGCTACAGTGGAAGAGACCGGCGACAATGTTCGAGGTCCGCAGCTTCCTCGGCTTGGCGGGTTACTATAGGAGGTTCGTGCGGGACTTCTCCAGGGTTGCAGTGCTGCTGACCAGGTTGACACAGAAGGCGGTCCCATTTGTTTGGGACGAGGCGTGCGAGCAGGCTTTCATCCAGTTGAGGACCAGACTGACGAGTGCACCGATCCTTATAGTTCCAGAGCAAGGCGTCGGCTACAGTGTCTTTTGCGACGCCAGTGGGGAGGGTCTAGGTTGTATGCTTATGCAGGAGTGCCATGTGGTGGCCTACGGTTCCAGGCAGCTGAAGACTCATGAGAGGAACTATCCAGTCCACGATCTCGAGCTTGTTGCGGTTGTCTTCGCTCTGAACACGTGGCGGCACTACCTCTACGGTGAGCGGTTCACGGTGTACTCTGATCATAAGAGTTTCAGGCACTTGTTCACCCAGCGTGACCTCAATCTCAGGCAGCGGCGGTGGATGGAGCTTCTAGAGGACTACGACTTCGAGTTGCATTACCACCCTGGTAAGGCAAACGTCGTAGCAGACGCTCTCAGCAGGCAGACCAGAGACATCAGAGTGACCTTGGCAGCGATGTCAGCTCGGCAGTGGCAGATGCTAGAGACAGTTAGGCAGTTCGGGCTTGACTTCGAGGACCGAGCGATAGGTGGTTTCTTGTATGCTGTTCGCAGCATTCTAGTTCTTTTGGCCAGAGTGATCGAGGCACAGGCTGGAGACCCAGAGCTCGTGGAGACCCGTGCTGCGGTCGGCACCGAGCACGCGGTTGAGGGCTGGACAGTGTCGGCAGACAGTATTCTACTCTTCAGAGGCAGAGTTACAGTTCCAGCAGACCCGGCGTTGCGAGAGGAGATCCTTCACGAGTTCCACCACTTCTGTTTCACCGTTCACCCCGGGAGCACCAAGATGTATCACGATCTTCGCCGACAGTTCTGGTGGTGCGGGATGAAGAGGTCAGTAGCTGAGTTCGTTTCCAGATGCCTCACCTGTCAGAAGGTGAAGGCAGAGCACAGGCGGACCCGAGGTTTGTTGCAGCCACTTCCAGTGCCAGAGTGGAAGTGGGAACATATAGCTATGGACTTCATCACCGGGCTACCCAGGTCACCGAGGGGGAATGATGCGATTTGGGTCTTCGTCGATCGACTGACCAAATCGGCTCATTTCCTCTCTATGAGGACGACAGATCTAGTTGCCAGACTGAGCTAGAGGTACATTGATGAGGTGGTATGACTGCACGGTATCCCAGTGTCGATAGTGTCAGACAGAGATCCCAGATTCACCGGCAGGTTCTGGAGCAGCTTCCAAGAGTCCTTGGGAACGGCACTGAATTTCAGCACAGCTTTCCACCCTCAGACAGACGGGCAGTCGGAGCGGACTATCCAGATCTTGGAGGACATGCTCAGAGCATGTGTGCTAGACGCTGGAGGTACTTGGGAGCAGCAATAACTTTGGTAGAGTTTGCCTACAACAACAGCTTTCAGGCCAGTTTGGGTTTTGCACCCTTTGAGGCGTTGTACGTCAGATCGTGTCGCTCACCGGTGTGTTGGACAGAGGTTGGGGAGGCATCCCTTACTAGTCCGGACATCATCAGACAGTCGTCAGAGAGGTTGGCTCAGATCAGAGAGAGGCTTCTGACAGCGCAGAGCAGGCAGAAGAGCTACGCAGACCGCAGGCGACGACCCCTGGAGTTCACAGTTGGCGACAGAGTGCTACTGAAGGTATCCCCGCGCAGAGGGTCGATCAGGTTTGGTAGCAGGGGCAAGCTAGCACTGAGATTCACGGGTCCTTTTGAGATCGTCAGGCGCGTTGGAGCAGTCGCCTAGCAGCTAGCTCTACCTCCGCACATGTCAGCAATCCACCCCACCTTCCATGTATCTATGCTAAGGAAGTATATTTCAGATCCTTCTCACGTGATCATACACGACGACATTGAGGTGGAGGATGCCACCTACATAGAGCAGCCAGTACAGATCTTGGACAGACGGGATCAGGTGCTCAGAGGCAGATCGTTACCGTTGGTCATGGTCACATGGAGGCATGGCAGTGCAGAGAGTCTGACATGGGAGCGAAAGGATCGCATGCGTCGGGAGTTTCCCCGACTATTCACCTCTTCAGGTAGTTTCTCGTTGTAGGCGTTGGCGCCCCTAGTTGTAGCCTTGTTTGTGCAGGTAGGCCTAGTTGTTTATTTTCCCCGGCTTCAACCTTGAATTTCGGGACGAAATTCTTTTTAAGGTTGTTAGGTTGTGAGGGCCCGTCCCTCCGACCTGGCTCGACCGCGTGGGTTGAGAGCCGGTTTCCTGTTGGTTTGTTTCCGCGTCAGGTATGATCGGACGATCGTATGGCGGTTTGGACCCCGGGGGCATTTTGGTAAATATGCCCCCTAGTGGTCAGTTTCACACCCACGTTGCACCCACGGCCTTGGATTGATGTATGTGTTTGATTAGAATCTCTAGGGTGCGTCTAATCGGAAGATCGGAGCTCGATCGGGAAAGATCGAATCGGACGGTTGAGATCGATCCGGATCTCTATATAAGCCCTGTCCCTTTCTCTCTCTTTCCTTCTCTTTTCCTGTCATTTTCTCTCTTTCTCTCTCCTTCGGCTGAGCTAGGGCTCGGAGACGCGGTCTTCGAGGCGTGGATCTTGGCGGCTTGACTGGTTGGACGCGTGGAGGAGCTGCCCTACTTGCTCAAGTAGGTGTTTCTACCTCGATCATAGGATCGGGTTCTCCTAGGATTGGTTTAATGCCGTTTCGCTGTAGGAATACTTGTTAGAATGATATATAGCCCATTGCACATGTATTGTGGATGATTTCAAGTACTCCTATCTCGCGATTTCCGTATTCTAACGGTTGGTTTCCGTATTATCGCCGTTTTGTCGGTTTTCGCCCGTTTTGACATAGATAGGAGATTTAACCATCAAAAATGTGATTTCTTCATACCATTGGTTTCCCCATCGTTAATTACACATGCTTGCAAAATTTCATCAACTTCCAACTTGATTTGATCCGTGAAATCCAAGAAATTGGATTTCCGGCACTGTTTTTTTCTATTAATTTATTTTGACATATTGGTGATTTAAACTGATATTAGAAGAGAGTTCAAATCATAATTCTATATGAGTATGTATGTTCACTTATTAAGTTATTCCTTATAGATGAGAGTGGATGTGACTTTGAATCCGGACTCGATCGGTTTGTTTCTGAAAGTAAATATTCATGTGTTTTAGAGCGCTATGAGCCCCTTAAATTCTATTTGATATCTATAGTATATGCGAGGAAGGTCAGGATTTATTTCCAAAGAAATCCGACGGTTCTGATTCCATCTAATGGGTTTCGTAATTTTTGAATAAAATGATCTACGCCTCTAGATAAATGGATATTGTAAATCTTCACTTTCGAACAATTGCTCAGACATTAACCAGCTTATAAATCACAAAAAATAATAATATCCGTGTCATAGGCACGGGTATTTACTAGTATATATATATATAGCATGCTTATTGAGAAACTGCTTGTAAATCGGTAGAAATCGATAAACCGATTTGAAATACAACTTACAGGGTAATCCGGAGATAAACCCATCAAAATCCCGATAAAAATAATATAATACTCACTACTTATCATCGGGAAATCCCCACGTGAATACCGGGTCGAAAGGAAATCGAAAACATCTAATTCGTATCAATATTAACAATCAACATATAAGAGATCGATCTTCTTACGGAAGAAGATCGATCTTCTGTACGAGTGTTTTTTGCCTTAAGGAAGAGATCGATCTTCCCCCAAGCGAAGATCGATCTTCCCTAAGTGAGTCCTCTGTTTGGGAAAGAAGAGATCGATCTTCATGCCATGAAGCTCGATTCTTCCCAATCTAAGGTTCTATCTGGGAAAGAATAGATTGATCTTCATACCATGAAGATCGATCTTCCTTAAGTGCTCCCTCTATCAAGGGAAGAGATCAATATTCAAACAAGGGAAGATCGAGCTTTCCCAGACATGACAGGTTACGAACACATGAAAGATCGATCTCCTACCAAGGAAGATCAATCCTTCATATGTCGACAACCAAGGTGAATACTGTATGAAATCCAATTTGTTGGATTTGATCTATCAAAACGTATCGAAATCAAACCAAATTTGGCTGACGTGTGCAATTGGATGTGGGGCATCTAATGACACCAAGAAATCCAACTTTGGATGATCAAATCCTTGGGGTTAAATCAAATTGCCTGAAAGCCGACGAAACCGACGAAAACCTAAATTTGTGGGATTTGATCTATCAAACGGCAATGTAATCCATTTAAACATTGTAGGAAGGTCTATTTGATGGTGGGGGATTCATTCATGCAATAAAAACCAAACTCAGATCATTAAATATCAAATCTGAGTCCAACCCTGTCGAAAAACCGAAAAAAATACAAAATTTGATTGAAACGATACAGAAACACAAACGTCACTAGTTTCTAAACATGCCATTGAGCTAGAATACAGAAAAACATAGCATTACAACAAACACAATAGCCACAAATCAAATAAAAGCGATCCTAGGGTTACCAACTCACCATAATTCGGTAGAAACACAAAATGTAGAGACGTGTAGGCGATCTACGAATCCCTCGCCTTCGATCCACACGGATCCATGATGAGTGCATGAAAGTGCACTCCGAACAGTCTTATAACTATCTCAATTGCTAGATTATTATCCTTGATCAACATCTTTATTACTATTTTTATATCTATATGTTGATTCACATAGTTGTTTGAAAAATGCAGGAAAAAAGAGCAAAGAAGTTGAAAAGATTACATGGATCAACTTGAAAGATTAAACTGTACCTTCTCATGAAGAACCAGATGATGGGCCATATATGGTTGGAAAGCTCTTGAAGTCTAGTTTCTGGAGAATTTTACAATTCATGATTCCGAGTTTCCTAGAGGAAGTTACGATAATTTTAGTACCAATGGCGCAGTCTGGATGGCAAAACAGTAAATACTCAAGAAGTCAGATCGATCGCACACCTGGAGAAGGATCGATCGGACTCGGGAATTAAATCCTGACAGAACGTATGCTTTTCAGATGATCACAGTTAGATCGATCCTACTATCCATCCTACTGAGTCAGATCGATCCGACACCCCTGGAAGGATCGATCCGACTCGGGCGTAGCCAGAAATCGAAGATTTTGATGCAACGGATCGATCCCACACCCCTGGAAGGATCGATCCTACTTTCCCTGTAAAAGAAAACAAACGGTTTAGATCTAATCCGAGGATGGAGAGACTTTGGGCTATAAATAGGACTCTTTCTAGGGTTTGAGGGCGGCTTTTTGGCAGCGTTTTGGAGGAGAGGAGGCTGGTTCAAGGCTTGGTTTTCTTTTCTTATTTCTTCTTTATTTATTCATTAGTTTTGTTGCCCTCATGACGAACACGAGTGGCTAGTTCTTCTCTAAGGTACCGATGTAGCCTAACTGAATCATTCTATGTTATTGAATCATGTTTATTTAATCAGTTTATTTTTCTTGTTTCATTCATTATTATAACTGAGATCTTAAATACCTTTATCTTGCCAATAGAAGTATTATAGATTGTTTTATGTGAGATTGGGCGAGGGTTCATTCCCTAATCTTGCAGGATCTATGAATGAATGAGTTTATGTTAAAACCAGGTTCAAGCTCAGACTATTCTTGGTTCATGATTGTTCTTCAGAGCTTAATGGATTCTTGGTTAACACTTAGTTATGGGTTCATTAGCTATGGTTAATTGAGGGTACTTGGTGAAGACCGCGATCGAACGGATCATCATACCGGAAGAGCGAACCCTTTGAATTAAACTGAGATCTTGATTGATTCAATGCATAGAATGAGGATGTTATGGTGAAATCAGAATCTTAGTATTCATCCATCATATTCCCATTGTTTTCTTATTTTGTTATTAGATCATTTGTTTGCGATACTTCATATTTCTTATTTTCCCTTCCTTCTTTTCTTTCTTTTCTGTTCTTTAGTGTTTCACTCTAATAATCTCTACAAATCTCTATGGGTACGATACTCGTCTTGCTGCTATACTGATCATACCGATTTGTATACTTGCGAGATATAAAATTTATTCATCAATCCACGCAAAAAATCCACAGTGAAAGCTCCAACCGGTAGCCCACGAGGAGAGAGCGAGGAAAGAAGAGAAAGAAAGAGAAGAGAGAGAAAAACCGACTGAAAGCACCCGTAAGGTCCTAATCAATCACATACATCAATCTAAGGCAATGTGTGCAACACGGGTGAAAAACCGATCGTCAGGGAGCAATTTTACCAAATTGCCCTTAAGGTCAAAAACAGCCATACGATCACCCGATCGTACCCGACGCGAAGCAAACAACAAGAAACGGCCCTCGACCTACGCGGTCGAGCCAGGTTAGAGGAACGGGTCATCACAGGGGAACTTCATGGTGAGATGATAGGTTGATGTAACCGCTTGTAACCTATTTAGCACTGGTTGTCCGCTATTGGCGTTGTAAGCCGAGGGCCGCTTTAGTACCATGAAATGTGTCATCACCACAGGTTGGTGCGGTTTGTCCCGGAAGGTTACTAGTAGAGAAATCGAGCCCTCTGGATTAACAGCTTCTCTTGCAAAGCCAACCAGCGGGGTATTTACTGGCTTCAACTGTCGAGCTCCGAGACCCATCTTGTCGAAGGCATCCTAGTACAACATGTCTATGGAGCTGCCATTGTCAATTAGAATTTGGTGGACCTTTACATTGGTGATGGTTACTGTCCTGAGTGTCCTCCATGGTAAAGGTGATGGATTCATGTTTGAGCTCATCCCCTTGGACAACCGAGCATACTGATTCAGATGTACCCCGGGAGTAGGACGTTCTGGTTGAATAGGAGTCTCCTTCGCTTGCATGACCACAACGGATGGTCTGTATCTCCATAACGGATTCGTCTTTGGGCAGGAGGGGGATCTGATTGGTCACAGCTATAGTCTCCTTCTTCTGACTTTGGTCCAGGGCCTCTGGTGGAATGGGGGCCGCCTAGAGCTAGGACAAGACACCTTGCCGCACCAACTGCTCGATGAAATTCTTAAGGTGTCGCCAGTCGTTGGTGCAATGGCCTTCCTGCAAATGATATAGAAAGTATCGACCTGTAGCTTCGGGCTGGCCTTTCTGCTCCTGAGAGGGTTCCTTGGATGGCCACTTCATCTTCTTCTTCTACACCTGCATCAAGATTTCATCTAGGGGAGCAATCAATGGAGTATAAGAGGTATACCATCTGTTCTTATTCTCCTTCTTCTTCTTTTGTGGTGGCGCACCAACTTCGGTCCTGGTTGTCTCTGCCACCGGACACTTCCTACCGAGATGCTCTCTTCAGGCTTGGATAGCTTCTTCCATCTTGGCATACTCAGCCTTATTTAAGAGCTCAGTATAGCTGAGCTTGTCATCGTCGCTGCCCTGAAAGATGACCCAATATGCGAACTCTGAGGCCAAACCATCCCGGAAGAAAGTTTTGGCGAGAGCGTGGTCGAGCTTATCAACTTGAACAGCTTTCGCCTGGAAACGTTTGAGATAGCTTCTCAAGGTCTCGTCTTCCTTCTGTTTGATAAGCTGGAGGCTGGAGGTGGTTTTCTTCCTCCATTGGCTACTGAAGAAGTGAGTCCGGAAAGACCTCACTAATTGATCTAAAGATTCAATCGACCTGGGGGTCAAAGCGTTAAACCATGCTCTTGCAGGACTCTTGAGCGCCGTTGTGAAGGCATGCTATTTCATAGTTGGGGTGGCCCCATGAAAGTTCATCAAGGTCTCGAATGACCCCAGATGGTCATTCGGGTCTTGCTTGTCGTCATAGGACTCCAACGTTTTAATTTCAAACCGCTTCGGGATGGGAGCATCCTCGATTTCATGAGAGAACTTCAAGATGCCTAGATCATCCTGCTTCTGGACGGGTAGTCCGAGCTTCTCCCTATTGGCTTCGAGGTAGTCTCGGAGGTCTTTGGTATTACTCAATCTCGAGTGCACCGTTTGACTATTTGTTCGGGAGCCACCATATGAGAGGCGGGTGTGGACAGATCGCCAAGGCGACCGACCTTGTAAGGGCCTTAGTGTAAATTTTTTGGACTTTTATGTAAATTGGAGGGCTTATGCCGTAGTTTCAAGTTTTGCGGGGGGGCTTTATGCAAAAACCACCCCCTTTCTAGAAGGAACCAGCGTCTCCTTCTCTTTTCTTTTCTTTTCTTCGTCGGCTGCAATCTCGAGAGAGAGAGGGAGAGGGAGTGAGATCGAAAGAGAGGGAGATCAGGAGAGATCGAGAGGGAGATGGAGAGGAAGTGAAGAGGGTTCACCGGCGTCGGAGTTGGAAAGGGAGAGAGATCGCCGGCGCTGGAGAAGAGGAAGAAGAGAAGTGGAGATCGCCGGGAAAAGTGTAGATCTGGTGAGCCTCCAGTCGGATTTCGTCTTCCTTGGCTTAGGTAAGCTTCTAGCTTCTCTATCCTTCGTTTCCCTTTTGTTTTTCCATCCTTTTGTGAGTTTTTCCGGCGGGATTTGGGGAGAAGATGGGTTTCCGGTGATGGGTCGCCGAAGAAGATGCTGCAGACGGTGTTGGGGACCTCCCTCGGCGACTGCAGCGCCGGGGAAGGACCCCCGTGGTCCGGGGCATCTCTCTCCGAGCCCAGTCCGGCATGACCCATGGCAGGGGACCGCCTCCCTGCCATGGTTTCCGGCAAGGTCCGGCCGGCCTTTCTCTGGCCATGGCCGTCGACCCCTCCTGGACTTCGTGCTAGGGACAGCTAGGAGTTTCCCTCCTCTGGTGGTTATCTTCCCAGTGCTTGAGTACTCCCCCCCCCCTGTTTTGGAGGTTCGACGGAGCTCCGGCGTGAGCTCCGACGATCTTCTTGAGGAAGATGGCGCTGTGCGCAGCGCACGTTAGCACGCACAGCGATCGCCTGGGTGCATTGGTCACTGCCCTGTGCACAGGTCAGTGCCCTGTGCACGGGACAGTGCCTTGTGCACGCAGCAGTGCCTTGTGCACGCAGCAGCGCCCTGTTAGCTGTTTGCTAACGGGCTGCTAAAGCCCCCTGACGCCTGTTTTCGCGGGCTTTCTGCGTCGTTCGACCGGCTTTTGGAGCTCTATTTAATGCTAGTAGTATTAATTTAATTATGGTTTTAGCGGATCGTAATATCGATTATTGTGTTTTAGGCGATCGATTGAGCGGTGGTAAGAGGTCGGAGCATGACGTGGACCCCTGGACTTGGATAACGCGTGTCGACTGTCCTTTTAAGGTAGTAGTTACCTCCTAGGATTGTTGTGTTTGTATGCAATGGTTTGTTATGTATGATATATGATATGTTGTGTCTATGTTATGCTATGATGTTTCCTTGTATGGTATGAATATATGATGATTGTTATTGGCTTGATTGCTATGTTCTTTGTCTTGTGCATGCATGATAGGATCGGGGATTAGGATTGGGTCTAGTCAGGTCCTGTAGCTAGACTAGTCAGAGTCTAGGGACTATGTTGATGACTAGATCTGATTTAAAGATCTGATATGAGGATTTGATCTGATTGATTATCTAATTTGAGGATCTGATTTGAGGATTGATTTGATTGAGGATCTGACTTGAAAGTGTGTTGCCTATACTAGTATACTGAGGCCTGTATAGAGTCTATAGGGGTCTGGGTGAGCGTTGGTGGCCGGACGCGGTGCTGTGCATGTAAGACTGCCCAGACTAGCCAGACCATACTAGGATCAGTAGACTAGGATAGGTGGATGTTGTACCTATACTAGTATACTGGGGCTGGGTATAGAGTCTATAGGGGTATGGGCTAGCGTTGGCGGCCGGACGCGGTGCTGTGCATGTAAGACTTACCCATACTAGCCAGACCATACTTGGGTAGTATACTAGGATAGGTGGGTGTACACCAGTGTCTTAGTTGGTGACTCCTACTGGGCTTTAGAGCTCATTCGTGTTAGGTTTTGGTTTTTGTGCAGGAGGACCTATGGGTAGGCCAAAGACCAGTGCAGGCCATGGAGGTCCTGTCTCAGGATGAGGAGTCACTTTATCATTATGTCTATTTTCTTACGTTTGATAAAGCATGTATATGTTGGAAATGAAAGAATTATGTATTATAAATTTCAGGCTGAATTATCATGTATATTATTTGAATTGATGGGGGTGTATGTGCCCTAGTGGTGGTGAATGATTGTAAAGAGATAAATATTTGATTAATGATTTTAGGATGTGTATTATCTGTTGAAATGTTGTAATAGTGATCTCACGTGCCCATGCCCAAGGATCATGCCGAATTTTTTTTTGAAATCTGGAATATTTTATTATAATTGGGGCGGGGCGTGACAAACCTCGTCTCCGGGGGCCTTCTCGATTGATGGTGTTGTGCTGGCATCTCCTTGGTCTAGACTGATATGAAGCGACGTGGCTACGTGCTCCTTTGTCCCTATGAGGAAAAGAGGGCCCTCGAGTAGAACTATCTAATCTGGATCATCGTTGGGAATGGAGGTCAGTTGGGCCCTCCCTTCCCTTTGATGCCATAGTGGGTGCCTTGTGGGCTCGAGCTGGTGGTGGTTGATGAATCACAAAATATTCATAATTAAACCCTTTAACTTATCTTTGTTAACCCGAGAGTGTTTGTATTTGATACTTTGTTAATATGCTGAAAATACGCTGCGGCTGATGGCGTGGATGTCGATGGCGTCGAGGGCGGTCGACGACGGCGCGAGGTCGGGCGAGGTTGGCGTCGGCGCAGCTGAGGGCGAGGTCGGGTGAGGTCGGCATGGGGAGAGGAGAGGGGATGGGTGAGGGGAAAGAGAGGGAGAGGGGACGGGGGACATGGCGTGGGGATGGGATGGGTAGAGGGAGAGGGGACGGGGGAGAGTGATGGGACGGATGGGACGTGAGTCCCATCCTCTCTCTCTGTGTTGAATTTTGAATTTTGAGCGAGTGGGTGGGTGAGAGGAAGAAAGTTTGGGCGGGAGTTTTTGAGGGAACCAAAATTTGGGTGGGAATCTTAAAGTTGATGATGAAATCTGGACCGTTGGATGTGTTTGGAGATGAATCTGAACCGCTCTTTATGTCTTATAGTTGAGACATTTCAAAAACCGCCCTTCTTTATATAATAGATGTTAACCTTATGCCATATTACCTATACAAGGAATTTGGAATGGGAGAACTTAAACAAACACCAGTGATCTTGCAATTAGCTGATAGATACATTAAGACACCTAGAGGTGTCTTAGAAGATGTATTAGTTAAAGTGGATAATTTCTTCTTTCTTGTTGTTTTTTTCGTCTTAGATATGAAACTTGTTGTCCACTATAAGAAGACTGTACCCATTATTCTAGGACATCCCTTTTTGGGCACTGCGAATGTATGTATAAATTGTCATAATTTAACACGGATGTTTCTTTTGGTCACATCCGTGTTAAATTGAATATTTTTAAAACTGCATGTTTGCCTAAGCTTGATGATGATGAATGATTTAATATTGATACTTTGACCGAATGTGTTGATGCTAGATCATATTCTATGATTTATGATGAAAGATCTGATATTTTGAAAGATTATGAATCTGATAATGATGTTGAAAATGTTCTGGACACTGTACAATCGAAAGATGGCATTGATAGACACGACTCGGCTTGACCGATTGATCGTCCGGAGGATCAATCAATTGGCCTAGAACCAATCGATCCGCCAGACAACCGATCAATCAACCAGTGCACAACGGATACAAAAAACTTTTCTTGGTTGGTTGTGTCACGCCCCGACCCAGAAAACCCATCCAGATCGAGGAATGAGCAACCTAAACCTGATAAATCATCAATTAACGCAAAAATTTCGACAGAGTCTCCTCTATAATTCATACCCAAGGAACCTGTATAATTTCTATATTCCACGATAAATTTAAATACTTGATCATGAGGGCAGAAATGTAGATTCACAACTACTATCGTTATTACAACCCAGTTTAAACATTTAAATAAACATCATTCCACATTAATATCAAATTTAGAGTTATACAATTGTCCTCAAATGCGAAACAATAGTCTCCAAGATTTAACTACATTAAATAAATATAAAATACTGAATGGAAGCCCTCAATCTCCCAACAACCTCAAAGTCCACCCGAAGTAGAAGCGCCTCCAAGAACTGATCCGCCTGGGACTACTGAAGTGGAAGGAGCGGCGCCTGCACCTGCAAAACGTAGCCCGGGTAGGGTGAACATAAAGCCCAGTAGGGTTCTACTCTACGACACTCTCAAGGAAATGGTAAAACTGCAACTGTATCTACTTTCATCAAGGCTAAGTAGGCCAAGAGGCTAACTGATAAGTGCATGAAAGTGCACTCTAAATAGCCTTATAACCATCTCAATTGCTAGATTATTATCTTTAATCAGCATCTTTATTACTATTTTTATATCTATATGTTGCTTCACATGGTTGTTTGGAAAATGCAGGAAATTGGAGCTAAAAGAAGCTGAAAAGAGTATATGGATCAACTTCAAAAATTAATCTGTACCTGATCATGAAGAATCAGCTTATGTGCCATATATGGTTGGAAAGCTCTTGAAGTCTAGATTCTGGAGAATTTTACGGTTCTTGATTCCGAGTTTCCTAGAGGAAGTTACGGCAATTTTAGTACCGATGGCGCAGTCTGAATGGCAGCACAGTAAATAAGCTGGAAGTCCGATCGATCTCTCCATCCCTCCAAAGGGGTCCGATCGATCCGACACCAATGGTCCGATCGATCGGACTCGGAAAAAGTCAAAAACAGCGGATTTTTACTCAACCGATCGATCCAACACTCATAATTCGATCGATCGGACTTGGGAATTAAAGGGTGACAGAACGTATGCTTTTTAGAGGAACACAATTCGATCAATCGGACCATCGATCGAACTCGGGAAGAGCCAGAGATGAAGAATTTTTACGAAGTCGATCGATCCGACTCCCTTAGTCCGATCGATCGGGCTCGGGCGTAAATAGAAGTTGGAGATTTCAATGAGACCGATCGATCTAACATCCCGAGGAGGATCGATTGGACGTTTCCAGTGAATTAAATCAACGGTTTTGATTTAACCCGAGTTTAGGCCTATAAATAGGATACTTAGGGTTATCAAAAGGGGACTTTTGGAGGACTTTTTGGCAGCGTTTGGAGGCGAGGAGAAGGGTTCCAGGCTTGGTTTTCTTTTCTTATTTCTTCTTTATTTCTCCATTAGTTTTGCTGCCCTCATGATGAACATGAGTGGCTAGTTTCTTTTTTAAGGTACCGATGTAGCCCTAACTGAATCATTCTATGTTATTGGATCATGATTATTTTATCAGTTTATTTTCCTTGATTTATTCATTATTATAACTGAGATCTTAAATACCTTTATCTGGCCAATAAAAGTATTATAGATTGTTTTATGTGAGATTGGGCGAGGGTTCATTCCCTAATCTTGCAGGATCTATGAATGAATGAGTTTATGTCGAGGCCGGGTTCAAGCTAAGAGTATTCTTGGTTCATAATTGTTCTTCAGAGCTTAATGGATTCTTGGTTAACACTTAATTATGGGTTCATTAGCTAGGGTTAATTGAGGGTACTTGGTGAAGACCGCGGCCGAACGGATCATCATACCGGAAGAACGAGCCCTTGGAATTAAACTGAGATCTTGATTGATTCAATGCATAGAATGAGGATGTTATGGTGAAATCGGAACCTTAGTATCCATCCATCATATTTCTATCGTTTTCTTATTTCGTTATTAGATCTTCTATTCTCAATACTTCATATCTCTTATTTTCCCTTTCTTATTTTCTTTCTTTTCTGTTCTTTAGTATTTTAATCTAATAATCTCTACAAATCTCTGTGGGTACGATACTCGTCTTGCTACTATACTGATTGCACCGATTCGTATACTTGCGAGATATAAAATTTATTCATCAAGTTTTTGGCGCCGTTGCCGGGGATTTGATTAGAGTTTATTTGTAGTGAATGCAAGGTCGCCGATCACGGAAAGAAAAGTTGTTGCCCTTGAACGATAAAGTAGATCAAATTGGTTGGAAGAAAAGATCTAACAAAGACAGCCTGTCCACATCAGATCTAGGACTTCAAGAGGAGGAACAAGAGGAGATGGCGCTTAATAACAATTTACGTCCTTTGGAGGAGTACGCAAGGCCTACTATTTCTACCTCACCTTCGTGCATTGCGTTACCTGCTGAGGCTAGGAATTATGAACTTAAAAATCTACATTTTTCTATGCTTCCTGAATTTCATGGTTTACCTTCTGAGGATGCACTAACGTTTGTGAAAGATTATTATGCTACTATTCAGACTTTTCCTCTAGGTGGCATTACTGAAGATCAACTGAGGATGCGATGTTTTCCTTACACCTTGAAGGATAAAGCGAAGAGATGGTTGATGTCGTTGCCTCCTGGATCACTCACTACTTGGGATGCAATTTATAACAAGTTTGTTAGCAAATTTTATTCTCATGCCATGACTACTAACTTGAGAAGGCAAATTCCAAATTTTCAGCAATCTGATGGAGAACCATTCCATGAAGCATGGGATAGATTTAAGATGCTTTTGATGCAATGTCCACATCATAACTATTCTTTAGAAAATCAGATGCAATATTTTTATGATGGACTAAATCTTTCTTGTCAGACTATGGCAGATAATGCTGCAGGTGGAGCGATGTTCAAAAGGACACCACCAGAGGCGTGCAAAATTTATGAGATGCTAGGATCAAACTCGCAGCAGAGAGACACGAGGAATAAGGCGAGAGGCATCTATGAGCTTAACCAGAATGACGACTTGGCAAGGAAAATCGCAGCCCTCAACAAGAAGATGGACGCAATGATGTCCACACAAGCAAAACCGGTTGAGGTTTGTTCAATTTGCAATAGTGGTTGTCATAGGTTTGATTCATGTCCTTCTGGTAATGAATTTCCTGAATATGTGCAAGAACAAGCTAATTTGATGAATGCTTATAACCCGAGACCTAGATTTGATCCTTATGCAAATACTTACAATCCAGGTTGGAGGGAGCATCCGAATTTTTCATGGAAAAATAATGCTAATGCTAGTATGCCTACTGTTAATCAGTCTAACCCACCTGTTAAGTCGTCTTTGGAAGCGACTATGTTAGCTTTTATGCAGAAAATAGACTCAAGGATGGAACAACAAGATTCGGCCATTGCTTGACATGATGTAGAATTGAAGAATGTTGCGGCATCCATCGGGAAGTTGGAAGTTCAAGTGGGACAACTTGCAGATGCTGTACGAGCCCATGTTCCAGGCAGATTTCCAAGCCAACCAGAGCAAGCCAACGCAGTTGCTATTCTTCATTCAGGTAAGATGATTGATAATAAGATTAATGCTGAAGTTATTGATGAGTTAAATGATGATGCAAGTGAGGAAGTTGAAAAGGAGGAACGCTCGAAATGGCCACCATCGGCCACATCTGCTTTTGATCATGAAAATAGAGTAAATTTAGTTCCGGAGGTTCATCACAACTCTCCTCCACCATATGTGCCGCCGATTCCGTTTCCAGGCCGCCTGAAGAAAGCCCAAATGGATAAGTCTTATTCTAAAATTTATGATATTCTATCTAAGGTTAATGTGAACTTACCATTACTTGATGTGATTAGGAAAATGCCAGCCTTTCCAAAGTTCTTCAAGGAACTACGTACTTCTAAACGTAAGTATGAACCTCATGAAAAAGTGATGGTTTCAGAGACGGTAAGCGCGGTTCTACAAAGGAAGCTTCCACCCAAGCTTAAGGATCCAGGGAGTTTTAATATTAATATTACTATTGGGGATAGAAAAATAGGGGAGGCAATGCTTGACTTAGGAGCTAGTGTTAATTTGATGCCTTACTCTGTTTTCCTTCAGCTAGGTGTTGGTCAATTAAAACCTACTACGATGTCTCTACAACTTGCAGATCGTTCAATTAAATATCCATTAGGCATTGTAGAAGACATCTTAGTACAAGTTGATAAGTTAATTATCCCTGCTGATTTTGTGATATTGGATATGGATGATGCACCATTGAATGATAGAAAATTGCCTATTTTGTTGGGACGCCCATTTATGGCTACAGCTGATACTATGATTAATGTGAAGGATGGTAAACTCAGCATGACAGTTTTAGGTGAAACTGTTGAATTTAAAGTGTTTGAGTCTATGTCATATCCTTCAAGCTCTTTTGATTGCTTCTCAATAAATGCTGTAGATTCATTGGTGTTCTCTAATTTCAGGCAGGAGCAAGTGAAGACTACATTGAAAGCGGATTTGAAGATGGTGCAGAATGACTTGCACAGCTATAAGAGAGCACAGGAGGTTGTCGCACCGCTTGAAGCATTACAACCATACGAACCTGGCTGAACATTAAGGCGTTGCAGTACGTCTTGCCTAGACGTTAAATAAAGCGCTGAGTGGGAGGCAACCCACCAAGGTAACCTGTTTTTAAGTTTAAGTTTTAGTTTTCAGTCTTATATTTCTCTTTTGTTTTTCTTTTAGGTTTTCAGCCACCCGGAGGATCCTTGAGGAGATGTTCGCTATTCTATCAGGTGGCCTCGTTCTTATTTACAGTATCTTGTCTCTTCCTTCTCTGGAAATTTTTGGATTGCCACCTCCTACATATTTTATTGGATGAATGCACACATTGAGGACAATGTTGATTTCAGGTTGGGGGGTGTAGACATTCATGACTTTATTCATGCTACCTTGTAGGTTTAATAGTGTTAAATTGTACATGAGCTGAAATGTTTATGCTTATTTTACATGCTGCTTTCATATGGATTGGCCGATACATTGATTGCATGTATGATAACCTGAAGGTAGAATATCATGTGATTCACACACGGACACTTTATGTGCAGCGATAATTATACCCACCAAAGGAATGAGCATGCTATTATTAATCTAGACCATGATTTCAGCATTAGCTAGTGTTGAGTATTGCATGCAGCAAAAAAAAAAAAAAAAAAAAAAAAGAGAAAAAGTTCTAGAGCTTTAATAAGCTGTGCCTAAACGACTGTTAAGTGATCTACTGAGTAACCGGGTGTTCTTGCCTCAGGAAGCGGGGAGCTCGCGTAAAAAGGTAGAATCACTAATAGCTAAAAAAAAAAAAAAAACTACTCAGTGTTTTGTTAAGTAACCGGGTCTCTGCGCCTCAAGAAGCGGAGAGTGCTCGTGTAAAAAGGCAAAATGTCTGATAGTTAAAAAAAAAAAAAAAAAAAAAAAACAAACAAGAGCATGTTGTACTTAAAGTGCGAGGGTTGGATGATTGGTCATGATGATAGTAGTATGTTTGGACTAATGGTGGGTAGAAGTTGCTTCTGTACGTAACTTTTATTTGTCACGTCACATGAGTTCGACTGAATGGTGATTAGCATGTTTGAAGTGTAGAAGTTGATTTCATGTGTTAGTTGCATGTGCATGAGTATAAGACGTTTTGTGCTCTGTACTAGATAGAACATTATTGACTTGACAAGGTAGTACTTTTATTATGCATGTCTACAACCTACAACCGTTGGTGTGCTTAATATATTTTATGCGCTTAAAATTGCTAGAGACTAGCAATAAGCTGGTTGGGGGGTGTGATAAGTGCATGAAAGTGCACTCTAAATAGCCTTATAACCATCTCAATTGCTAGATTATTATCTTTAATCAGCATCTTTATTACTATTTTTATATCGATATGTTGCTTCACATGGTTGTTTGAAAAATGCAGGAAATTGGAGCTAAAAGAAGCTGAAAAGAGTATATGGATCAACTTCAAAAATTAATCTGTACCTGATCATGAAGAATCAGCTTATGTGCCATATATGGTTGGAAAGCTCTTGAAGTTTAGATTCTGGAGAATCTTACGGTTCGTGATTCCGAGTTTCCTAGAGGAAGTTACGGCAATTTTAGTACCGATGGCGCAGTCTGAATGGCAGCACAGTAAATAAGCTGGAAGTCCGATCGATCTCTCCATCCCTCCAAAGGGGTCCGATCGATCCGACACCAATGGTCCGATCGATCGGACTCGGAAAAAGTCAAAAACAGCGGATTTTTACTCAACCGATCGATCCAACACTCATAATTCGATCGATCGGACTTGGGAATTAAAGGGTGACAGAACGTATGCTTTTTAGAGGAACACGATTCGATCGATCGGACCATCGATCGAACTCGGGAAGAGCCAGAGATGAAGAATTTTTACGAAGTCGATCGATCCGACTCCCTTAGTCCGATCGATCGGGCTCGGGCGTAAATAGAAGTTGGAGATTTCAATGAGACCGATCGATCCAACATCCCGAGGAGGATCGATCGGACGTTTCCAGTGAATTAAATCAACGGTTTTGATTTAACCTGAGTTTAGGCCTATAAATAGGATACTTAGGGTTATCAAAAGGGGACTTTTGGAGGACTTTTTGGCAGCGTTTGGAGGCGAGGAGAAGGGTTCCAGGCTTGGTTTTCTTTTCTTATTTCTTCTTTATTTCTCCATTAGTTTTGCTGCCCTCATGATGAACATGAGTGGCTAGTTTCTTTTTTAAGGTACCGATGTAGCCCTAACTGAATCATTCTATGTTATTGGATCATGATTATTTTATCAGTTTATTTTCCTTGATTTATTCATTATTATAACTGAGATCTTAAATACCTTTATCTGGCCAATAAAAGTATTATAGATTATTTTATGTGAGATTTGGCGAGGGTTCATTCCCTAATCTTGCAGGATCTATGAATGAATGAGTTTATGTCGAGGCCGGGTTCAAGCTAAGAGTATTCTTGGTTCATAATTGTTCTTCAGAGCTTAATGGATTCTTGGTTAACACTTAGTTATGGGTTCATTAGCTAGGGTTAATTGAGGGTACTTGGTGAAGACCGCGGCCGAACGGATCATCATACCGGAAGAACGAGCCCTTGGAATTAAACTGAGATCTTGATTGATTCAATGCATAGAATGAGGATGTTATGGTGAAATCGGAATCTTAGTATCCATCCATCATATTTCTATCGTTTTCTTATTTCGTTATTAGATCTTCTATTCTCAATACTTCATATCTCTTATTTTCCCTTTCTTATTTTCTTTCTTTTCTGTTCTTTAGTATTTTACTCTAATAATCTCTACAAATCTCTGTGGGTACGATACTCGTCTTGCTACTATACTGATTGCACCGATTCGTATACTTGCGAGATATAAAATTTATTCATCACTAACCCTAGCCTTGTCGATTCCCCGAAGGCTCCTGTTCAGGTCCCACCCTCATCCAAAAACGAGGGGAAACAACACGACTGCGGGCTCCTATCCAGGTTCCACCCTGCCCAGTCTCAATACCACCATCCCTCGTGGGGACACAAGTCAGGGACATCGACATCCATATCTAGCACTTGGAGCGAAAGTAGACACGACCTCTATACCTCAATATTATAATTCAAATGAGTATATCTGGGTTCCAACCTCGATCAACATATGATCAAAACCACACAATCTTGCCCTAGTCTTCCTACCCATACCTCGGTCCTAAAGCTAGATCCGAGCTACCTGAGCCCTCGGATAGGCGATCGAGCCCCATCGCCCGCACCTAGCCTTAATGCTTCTAATGCATACAACGTGCATGAACCTAATCAAGCAACTAGGCCTAGGTGTCTCTACTTGTCAATTCATTAATCACATGTCCATGAGATATAACATAGCTATAGGGTAGGCTTAGCATTCATGAATAAACAAAAGCCAAGCACAACATTCACGTATTCCAATCATGCATAATTATTCAGCACATACAAAGGGCACACTTTCGGCCCAAATAAATCTAAACATTCCCAAGGGGCATCACTCCCTTGGTTAATCCATAAAGAAATAGAAACGGGCACACCACCGGTCCTAGGCGTGAACATGGTACAAGAGTAATATAGAATTGAATATTTCACCAACACCTCTACTAACTGGAAAGCAGTATTTGATCAAAGGACTTGAGCAGATGAGGGAATAAGCTTCTATATCATGCCATAAATATGATCGACACACGAATACCACCATCACAGGGAATTGCAGCAGTAATAAATTAGCAGTCCTACACTTCAACAGGTAACCAAAGGCTATGGCATAGGTGAATTTAGCTGGAAAGCTAGGAATTGAAACCACCATTCAAAGCCACTAGACCCGCAGGGAAGGCCTCAACAAGCCGGCCAGCTTCACCCCTGTCCCACTGCCGGCCATAGGCTCCCCTGCCAATCGGCTGGCAAACAGGGCCAGAAAGTGAAAAGAGAAACATAATCGTAGGGAACCAGTAAACTAGCAATCGATGGAGGAAGCTCAGACCTCACACTATCGGGGAAGGCTAGATGAACATTACCCATGGGAAACAGGGGAACAAATCCAAACCCACGGACAGTGAAGAAGAAACGGATGAGAAAACAAAGGGAAGGAGGGTACCCAGCCGGAGCTAAAGAGAGCAAAGGATCCAACGAGGGGGAAAAGCAAGGCATTACATCGTATTAAGGGAGAACAGAACATTCTAGCAACCAAGGATCAGGACCCAAACTCAACTCCGGAACAGAGGAAATGGGAAACCCAAATGCAGCCATGAAACCCATCAAACCAGAGAGGAGGGGAAGAAAAACTCATCACAAATCCAAGAACACACATAGATCTAACCACAGCAGCAAGGGAGGATAAGATAGCTTCACAAAAACCATAGATAACATGTATCCAATCAAGCCCTAGAGGCCTAACCAAAGGTTAGGGTAGGAATCCCTACCTCTGGGCGTCGAGGTCAAGTACTTCCTCTTCTTCTCCGGCCACAGCAGTCGTCGTCGCCAAGGTCTCCGTCGTCGCCGCCAAGGTCTCCGTTGTCACCGCGAACGTCTCCGTCGTCGCCGCCAACGTCTCCGTCGTCGCCGCCAACGTAGCCAAGTTCCCCACCGTCAGAGAGAAGGAACTCAGTCGTCGTCGCCGCTCTCCCCTCTCTCTCTCTGTCGTATCGGGCGGAATAGTGCCCTAACGAGGGTTTAAGGGTTTTTAAGTGAGTGGAGATTAAACTCTCCTAACCATTTAATTAGCCAGAGTTAATCACGGTCGCTCAAAATCTCGATCTTCATGATCGGATTCCGATCATCAGATCTAAAGCACTCCTGATGTCACTCAAATGTGTCACGCACAGCGGTCGCGGTGCAGTCCAACATAAGAGAGGTCGAACCCACAGAGAGACAAGCAGAGAAGATCCAGAAATACAGATAATAATATATTGCAGACAAACAAGAGCGTAAAAGCTAAGAAAATAGATCGTAGATGTAATGATGAGATAAAGTTAACAAAAGAAATCAGGATTTGGATGAGGCTAAGCTTCAGGAATCACTTCACTCAGATTTAGGTTCTTCTCTTCTCAATGGTTCATATGATACTCAGTCAAGGGATTCACATCCCAATCACCTTAACCGGAAGATATGGAACTATAAACCTAACAAAATATATAAATCTCTCTTCCTATGATTCACCTACCACATTCATCTCTATTTTTATTATCCTCATTTTTTAACTCCACATTTTCTAACACCATCTAATCCTATCCCCTCTTTAGCCTGCCTTTTCTAACCCTATACCAAATGGGCCTTTCGTAAGCTCGTAGCCGCAAAAAGATATCGTCCTCTAGGTGTCTATTTTCGTAAGCTCACAGCCGCAAAAAAATTCCATCCTAAATCCCGCTCATCTATGTATGAGAATTTATTGGCAGTAGTGGCAGTTGTGATCCCATCTCGGGTGCTTCCAACGCTTTTGTTTTTTATTTCTTTAATTATATACACATATATCCTCCAATAACGTACCGTCATCTCTCCATTCTCCATCCTCCATCCTCCATCCTCCATCGGGATGCTATATACTTCAGATTGTCCTAAAACATAAATAAAAAAACAAGGCCAATTTCTAAATAAAAAATTCGGTTGCTTATCTTCGTCTGTATTTGAGTCTCACAGATTATCTGTATTTTTAGTATTAAACATATATATTCCAAATTATGGGAGGGGGAGACTGCTTTAAGAATTTGAGGAGTAATATGATATTCCAAACAATTTTGTAGAAGACCTTCATGACAAAGGCATGCTTAATATTGTGTACAGTTAGTAGGGATTCTTGCATTCGGATACTTTACATTTTCCCCGAATTGCATGTTGGTATCACTGAATTTGGGATTTGCAATTCGATACCATAAAGTTATAATACCATGGCAAAGTGATCACGTTGCTCGCATGTGACAACCATCAGCTCATTTACACGGTGTTAGTGTATACTTTTGCCGGTCGGCAGCCTCCGCCCCTGATCGCTCCCTCCAAAACCGGCCCACCTCTCCGCCCCCAACTGCTCCCTCCAGAATAGGCCGGAGAGATCGAAGCCGAAGGAGAAAGAGATGAGGTCAAAGGTGTTCATCTCCCGCTGCTCCTCCTTCTCCGCCATCGATTTCGAGATTTGGGTGTCGATCTCGTCGTCTTTGTACTTCTCCTCTGCTCCTCGAAAAAGCGCGAGCTCGACGACCTCTTCGTCACTGAGACCCTTGCGGAACCAAGGATCCCGGACAATCTCCTCGGCGGTGATCCTCTCCTCGGGATCGGTGAATAGGAGGCGGTTGATGAGGCGGCGAAGCTCTGGGGAGGTCCATTCTGGGCATTTGTACTCACCTCTGTAGATCTTGCGGTAGAGGTTCATGAGATTGGAATCGTTGAATGGGAGATAGGCGGTGACGAGGACGAGGAGGACGACGCCGATGAACCAGATGTCGACCCTGGCGCCATGGCAGCCACGCTTGTCGAGTATCTCGGGGGTGACGTGTCAGGGCCTTGAGCCCATGACACGGGCCTTGGCGCGCGGCATCGAAAGTCGGCGCGCTCAAGTGCCCGACGATGACTCATGGTCGGCGCAATGAGTCAAATGAGGCTAGGCGGCCTCAGGATAGCATGCAACGTGTTCATGCGCATCATCCCCAGCAATGACACGAGGAATCTTGAAGATGGCACGAGCAAGTTCAAAGATGGCGCGGCGATCCGAGCCATGGACAAAACTTATCGCGCCACGGGCGGAATCTCTCGTGCGGGACGTGGGCGAGCAAAACCAGCAAGGCGGCGAGCAACATGCGCGCGCGAAAGGAGCTTGGCGCGCGGCATGATGCGATGCAACGCAGCACGGCGCGACAAGGCATGGCGCGACGCGCGCGCGGCCCAACGGCATTCAAGTCCGAGTGGAACTAGGAATCCTAGTTGGACTAGGACTCCAATTCCTAGGGCCACTAGTACTTTGCGCATCCGGACAAAGGCCATGGCAAGGCTTGGCGCGACCAAAATCAAAGATGACGCGCGAGTCCTAGTCGGACTAGGACTCGGCGAGCCATGGTGCGGCCAGCAGAACGCGTGAGGCCATGGGGAGCAATCTAGCCGTGCAAAAGCCTTAGTTCCAGTTGGACTGGGATCATGGAAGGACTTGATGCGGCAAAGGCAAGCTTTGGCGCGGGGAAAGTCCTTATTGCTCGGGAGTTCTAGTCGGACTAGGACACGACTCGCATCAACGGAAGGCGGTTAGCCACGGAGG
The DNA here is from genome assembly GCA_963920575.1 of Narthecium ossifragum. Classification (NCBI taxonomy): domain Eukaryota; kingdom Viridiplantae; phylum Streptophyta; class Magnoliopsida; order Dioscoreales; family Nartheciaceae; genus Narthecium; species Narthecium ossifragum. The sequence goes on from OY986968.1 coordinate 15,467,258, forward strand.
CCAAACCACTCGTGCCATCAAGCTAATTCCACTTGGCCTAGGACTCCCATATGGGATGACACGGCAAATATGGAAGATGGCACGGGGGAAGTTGGTTGTGACTCGCTGAAATAGGAAGGAGTCCTATTTCGAGTCGATATGCGATGGATCTTGGCAGATACTATCCAAAGTCAAGTTGCACCGCAACTTGGTGTCCTTCTTAGAGGGGAAGCTGGAGGTGTCCTCTATATAAGGGCGATCCGGCCATGATCAAGGGGATCTTGGACGGTGTCTTAGGGTTGGGTTCTCTTTGTAAATTGAGCGATTGTAACCAAGGCTTTGGGAAAGGGAGTTGAGAGCTTCTTTGTAACAATTGCAGTAATAAAGAGAGCAGACGAATCCTTTGCCTACACCGTGTCTTCTTGTGTGTTTGCATGTGAAGAAGACGAAGGAAGGCTTGTCAAGAGGAGTCTTGACGCCATCATTGGGAAGAACTCGAAGAAAATTTTCCACTGCACTTTCCCGGTGACAATTGGCATCAGAGCTCGGTTGGAGATCAATGGCGAACTTTGTAGAGCTTCGTCAACGGATCAGCCAACTAGAAGAACAGATCGGGGATGATCCGGTGCAAGTGGTGCCTCCTCTTGCAACAAGGATGGCAACAGCTGAGCAAGGGATCGCAGCCTTGCAAGATGCATCCGCGGCCTTCAAGGAGGAGATCGAGGACAGAGTGGTGGCCTCGGCAGAGAACGTGTCAGGTATCTCTGCTCTCCTTGACCAGTTTATCGATAGGATCGATAGCGAGCTCACGGTGCTCAAGCGAGCGGTGGCTCAGATGGAACCGCGGGAGGCTTCAGGCAAATTCCGAGTGCCTGAGCCTAAGTCCTTTGGCGGCATGAGAAACGCCAAAGAACTTGAGAACTTTATCTGGGATCTCGAGCAGTACTTCGAAGCTGCTCACATCCAAGCGGCAGATAAGGTTTCCGTTGCTGCCATGTACCTGTCCGGCGACGCCAAGCTGTGGTGGCACACGAGGCTAGATGATGATGCCACGGCCGGACATCCCAGGATTGCAACGTGGGACACCTTCATCAAGGAGTTGAAGGATCAATTCCTCCCTAACAACACGGCGTGGATTGCTAGGGAGGCGCTCAAGAATTTGAAGCAGACGGGACTCGTCAGAGACTATGTGAAGACATTCAGTAATCTCATGCTGGATATCAAAGACATGTCCGAATCCGACAAGTTGTTCAATTTCTTGTCGGGGCTTCAGACGTGGGCGCAGGTCGAGCTGAGAAGACAAGGGGTGAAAGATCTCCCCTCAGCGACGGCTGCGGCGGATGCCTTGGTGGACTTCCGTTAGACCAAGCCGGTGGAGCAAAGCAACCGGCCACCCAAGCCTAAGGTCAAGCTGAAGTTCAAGGGAGACAAAGGCAAGGGTAAAGCGCGGCCAAAGGAGAAGGAACGGGCCAAGCCACAGGAACCGGCCAAGAATCCTTCAGGGTGCTTCATATGCGGAGGACCCCATCGGGCGAGAGAATGTCCAAAGCGTGAGAAGCTCAACGCACTAATCACTCAGGAAGGCGAGGAGGAGCAGGACTCGCCAACACGGGTAAACCCTATCCAACTTCTCAATGCGATGAGGGCTAACCCTACTTCCGGATTGATGCATGTTCCAGTCACTCTTCAAGGCGTGAAGATGATGCCGATGCTAGACACAGGAGCCACTCACAATTTTCTAGCACAACATGCGGCAGGGCATCTCAAGGCGAAGATCACCACATGTACTAACTGCATCAAAGCTGTTAACTCTAATGCGAAACCTGTTGTTGGTAGTGCGGCAGGTACACTAGTGGAGATCGGGCCATGGAAGGCTTCCATGGACTTTTTGGTGGTGCCCCTCGATGATTTCGACATCATCTTGGGCAACGAGTTCTTCAGAAGCAGCAAGGCACTGGTCATGCCCTACATCAACGGCATGCTGCTCCCTGACGCGGAGAATCCCCACTTCGTGCAAGCGGTTGGACCTGGTGGAGCCAAGTCCAAAACGGGGCTGCTCTCAGCGTTACAACTGAAGGACGGCGTGCGAAAGGGCGAAGCCACCTTCTTGGTGACTTTGCACGAGCAATCTAGCTCGAGCGACGGAGCTGGCACGCGGTGCGCAACAATTGGCGCGCGCAATGGAGGAGATGGCACGCAGCAACTTGGAGTTGGCGCGGCCCAAGCGACATCGACAACATCGGCGACACCAGCGACACACAGCCATGGTAGACACGCATCAGCAAGCGCGGGACGCGCTCTGCTGGGGCCTGACGTGCGCCTGGCGTGCGGGCGGCCTGATGGGCTTCTTGACGCGCTTGCTGGCACAACTCGGCAGTAGACTGATGATGGCTGCACATCGCAGCCACATCCTGGCGCACTGACCGTGACTCAGGCGGAGTCTTCGCCCAAGCTACCCACGCCCATCCTTGATCTTTTGGAGGAGTTTTAGGATGTCATGCCGCCGTAGTTGCCCAAGCAACTTCCTCCCCGACGCGCGATTGATCATCGCATCGAGCCATTGCCCGGCACGCGCGCACCAGCCCAAGCTCCCTATCGTATGGCACCAATGGAGCTTGTGGAGCTCAAGAAGCAACTCGAGGAATTGCTTGATTCGGGGCTCATCAGGCCCTCACGATCACCCTTCGGCGCACCAGTACTATTCCAGAGGAAGAAAGATGGCTCCCTCAGGATGTGTATCGACTACCGAGCATTGAACAAGCTAACGGTCCGAGACAAGTACCCAGTTCCTTTGGCACAGGACCTCTTTGACCGGCTGTCCAAGGCTCAGGTATTCTCTAAACTGGATCTTCGATCTGGCTATTGGCAGGTGCGGATCGCGGAGGGAGATGAGGCCAAGAGTACCTGCGTGACGCGGTATGGCGCGTTCGAGTTCCTAGTCATGCCGTTCGACCTCACCAACGCACCAGCGACCTTCTGCCACCTGATGAACGACGTCCTCCACGACATGCTCGATAAGTTCGTGGTGGTATACTTGGATGACATCGTCATCTACAGTGAGAGCTTGGAAGCTCACGTGGGACATCTACGACAGGTTCTTCAAAGGTTGAAGACGCATCAACTCTTCGTCAAGAAGGAGAAGTGCGAGTTTGCTGTGAAGGAAGTGTCCTTCCTTGGGCACTTGGTGTGGGGCGGCCAGGTGATGATGGACTCGCGGAAGATCAATGCTATCTTGGATTGGTCGGCCCCAACCAAGGTGCCCGAGCTTCGATCGTTTCTTGGTCTAGCCAACTACTACAGGCGGTTCATCAAAGGCTATTCCAAACAGGTAACTCCACTGACCGACCTTCTTAAGAAGGATAACCCGTGGTGCTGGACAGGGCAATGCAAAGAGGCGTTCCAGTTGATCAAGGAAGCCATTGCAAGCGAGCCTGTGCTAAGGCTCCCGGACTTCAATCTCCTTTTCGAAGTCTATACCGACGCATCTGATCGTGCTATCGGCGGGGTACTGGTCCAGGAGGGACACCCAGTGGCTTTCGAAAGCCGCAAGCTGAACGATGCAGAACAGCGCTACTCGGCACACGAGAAGGAGATGGTGGCGGTCATCCATTGCTTACGCATATGGTGCGTGTACCTTCCCGGCACCAAGTTCGTAGTGAAGACGGACAACGTGGCGAACACCTACTTTCAAACTCAAAAGAAGCTTTCTCCGAAGCAGGCAAGGTGGCAGGAATTTCTTCAGGAGTTCGAGTTCGAATGGCAGTACAAGCCTGGGCGGCATAACCAGGTTGCCGACGCGCTCAGCCGACAACAAGTTGCAGACTATGTTGCAGCCTTGATCCGGGTCAATCCAGACATGTACAACCGGATCAAGCTGGTGGCAAGCAACGATGCAAGCTACCAGAAGCTCATGAAGGAGGTGCAAGACGGAGTCGATAGGCGATTCTGGCTTGAGGACGGCATCCTCAAGGCCAAGGGCGGACGAATCCTGGTTCCACAGGGGAACTTGCGGACTGAACTCATCAAAGAGTCACATGACTCAAGATGGGCGGGTCATCCAGGGCGGGAGCGCACGATGGCTCTCCTCAGTTGCAGCTACTATTGGCCAAAGATGGAGGAGGACGTCGAGTTGCACGTGAAGACTTGTCCAGTGTGCCAACTGGACAAGACGGAGAGGAGGAAGCAAGCGGGTCTTCTTCAGCCCCTCCCCATACCCGACGGAGTCATGCAGTCCATCTCCATGGACTTCATCATGGGTCTTCCGAAAGTAGACGGGAAGTCTACAATCCTTGTGGTTGTAGACAGGTTCTCAAAGGGTGCGTTTGGCAAACTTGAATCTGATGAATTAGCTGAATGAGGAATCTGTGGAATTAGCTGAATAGGGAATGAGCTGAATCTGGTGATTCTGTGGATTCTGGTTCTGTTGTTTAGTTGGTCTGTATGGGATGAGCTGAATCTGTTGATTCTGACGTTTGGCTTGTCTATTATGTATGAGCTGAATCTGCTAATTCCGTGGATCCTGGTGTTTGGTTCACAAATCTCTGAATTGGAACCGAGTAAATTTTGATGGCATATTAATAATAAAACTTTAGATTTTCTTCAAAGTAAGACATGTTTTCCATTATAATAATAACAATACCCACGAGATATAGATAATTATCAATTTATACACGCCTCATGGTTGGCCCTTTGTCCCTATAACTCAACAAAAGTAGTACAAACTCAAAAAACTCTAATATGATAGAAATATTATAAATATTCAAAGATCTAAGTCTTACATAGTAATAATTAGTTGAAAATTACAAACTTTTCAAACTATACATATCTCGTACATTAGTCCTTATCAACTACTTAATCATGAGTAAACCAATGATAACAACAACACATGAAACACAAAAGACAAAAAGGCAGCATAATAAGGCTGGATTGTGGCCTTTCTCCGTAGCTGTCTTATCTTCAGTTTTTGTAGCAAAACATTTCCTGTCTTCATTTTTGAAATATTCAAAGTAGGCTTGTTCCGCATCCTCCATTGACCTGTACTTCTTATAGCAAGCCCTGGAGAATCCCGAAACCTGTGCATGACATTCTTCCCAGGTTTGATAGATGCCTTGTCTTCTCCCTTTAAATACCACATAGGAGAGAGCCATACCTATGCGACAAATAACTGCAAGCATCGCAACATCTATGAATACATATGATTTGAAATTAAACAGAGCATGGCATATATCTAGTTAACACCGAGAAACCTGCTCCCTAGTAGGTGATAGATCCATAAAAGTGAAAATAATTGTTTTGTTGGAAAAGATATTTTAGAGATCTTAATAGATCCCAGGTACAAAAGAAAGCAACTGCATTTCATCAAATCCGATTCATCAATTTCAATAAGAATTTCGCTCATGCTACAAGTAGTAAAGTAGTAGGTAAGACAGTTGTATCAATTGGCTTCAAAATTTGGACAGCACTCACTGTTAGGCTAGAGCAGCAATCAACTCTGAACACTTTCCTTGGCTTTCCATTGACTTAGAATAAAGGCAATCCACCTTTAAGAAGTTAAAAAAGAACATCATCTTTGGAGAAACAAATCCTGTCTCTTGCAATTATCTATGCAACTTTTATTCCTAGACATGTTGTACAGATTTCTATGAAAATGCCTCACATCGTAGGCATAGCTACTAAGCAGCAATGACAATAGAGTTACCAATCTTTCTTGAAAACCAAGGTAACCAAGATTCTACCACTCTTTATCCCAACACAGGACCAAGACATTGAAGACAACCAAGCTCAGTCAATTTCCGCAAGAGAGACAGTCATACAAACACAGTACGCAAACCCACAACACTGTAGAGAGATAGTTTCCCACAATGAACTTCAAAACAGAACATCATGGAAAAGTATTCTAACATAGCTATCGTACAGACCAAACATTAATGACATCGAATAAAACGTAGTTTCCCACAAGCCTAGAAATTAAATTGTCCAAATTACAGCTCCATAAAAACTGTCCAAAAAGCACTTAACCCACACAAGACTAATTACTAGGACCACCTCTTGCACTAGTTAGGTAATTGTCAATCCATTTCTTGCGGAAGCGAGGGTTCTTCCCTAAAAAAGATCTAGCTTGTGTATCATTTGTCATAAGTGCATCATAAGCATCCACGAGATCCTCCTCCTCGTAACCATATTCAATCATACCCATTACCTCCGAAAATAATTCCTTGTTGAATTCTTGTAACCTTGAAACCTTCATAGTTTCATTGATGGTATCCAGTTTCGAAAACATCATATCAAACTTCTCATCCATACCCAACATCCTCTTTCCCCGATTGCTCTTCCCCCTCGTAGCATTATCAGGTGTCACCGAGGGAGGCCGAAGAGAGGTTTCATCATCCATGGGTTCATTGTTGATATCATCACCATCATGGGCACCTTGGGACATCAAGGGACTTTCGGATGTATCCATATGAAAAGCACTGCTACTGCCCTCTTGAGATGCAGCAAATGGATCCGCGAAGCCACGTGCAAATGATCCTCGCGCTTGGCTGCCACCCATAATGATCTCCATCTCATCATATCCAACAATTGGCTTGTTAATGAAGGGGGCATCATCGGGGTTGGCCTGAAATGTAATAAATCATTTGGAATAATTAATAAATTAGGATAAATCAATTAGGCTTGTTAATGACTTCCATGTGACTTACTGCTATCCATGTTGCAGCTTCGTCTACGCCCATGGTAATCACCTTCGTATCTCGATCAAAGTCGATCCCACTTAAAGCCTTGATCTTTGTGATCCGTCTCCACTTTTTCTTGTACAATCGCAAGTGATTATTGATGTTATTAACCGTGATAACATGTCCCCATTTCTCTGACATGGCAGAAGCTGTCGCCTTAAGAGCAGTAGTATGTAGTTTACCATGCTCTGTGGCCAGTTGAGCTAGCTTTTTCAAAAAAAAAATCATCTCTCCCATCATCCCACCGTACTTGATTCACTATCTTCTTTCTTTTCTCACTCTTCCTATTACTCTCATCCGTTGCCTCGGACTCCATACCTTCATATAAAAGTGAAGATAAACAAAAATAGACATCCAACATTATGTAGAAAAATAACAAGATAGATAAACAACATAGACAGTCAGGAAAAAATTGATAACAAGCATTGTCATTCAACAATACAACTAGAAACAAATGATGCAAATTTGAGAGATAACAAAGTATTTAAGTTACATAGTACTAAGATCAAACAATACAGCATGCCAATACACAACACACAGTCATATCAAGCTATCCCTATTCGCCCATATCTGTTGGGTTATAGCTTCTCTCTTCCTTAGCCATTCAGATGTCTCTGCTCTTTCCTCTCTTCTTGTCCTCGGCGCAGAACAAACCGGAGGTACCCAATCGGTCTCCGACGGTATCACGCTATCACCTCCGCAGTCTATGATGTAATTATGGAGAATGCAGCATGCCAGTACAAGGTCTACTTGTGTTGGAAAAGGATAAAAAGGTCTGGATGTCAAAATTTTAAACCGATTCTTAAGAGCTCCAAATGCTCGCTCAACAGAGGTCCGAGCTGAAGAGTGGATATAGTTGAATAGTTCTTCTGGTGAAGAAGGTTGCCGTCCGCTAAAGTCTTGTAAATGATATCGAAATCCACGATACGGAGCAATAAAATCGGGTCTCGTCGAATACCCCGCATCGCACAAATAAAATTTCCCTGCCAATATCAATGTATCAAGCTCAAGCAATTGATTACATCGCAAATACCGACTTAATTCATCCGTACAACTCACCTTCTGGGACGGTAAGCCCATTAGGCCTCTCAAGAGCGTCACGAAGTACTAAGGCATCATGCGCAGACCCCTCCCACCCAGCAAGAACATAAGTGAATTTTAAATCAAAATCCACCGCTGCTAAGACATTTTGCGTTGGGTAGCCTTTCCTACCATAAAAGGCAGGTGCAATATTTGGAGGCATGGAAGCATGCACATGTGTTCCATCTATTGCTCCAACACAATCCTGAAGTGTATTCATATGTTATTCATCACAAATTATCATGTACCAAAGGCTGTTGAGATGGAAGACTTATAGAGGTGTTCAAATACATACCTTGAAATAGGTATATTTTGGCCTATTTGCTATGTATGATTGCGTTGCAAGTGATGGAGGCTTGACATAATCATTCCGAAGAGCTCCTATGGCAGCTAGGATTTTATTAAAGTACCTCGACACTGTCTCGCCAGATCTCATGAAGTTGTTTTTCATCACCCTGTTGCGCACGTTGTGTCCAAGTATGTGTAGGAACATCAACATTTGCTCCTCTACAGTTGTGTGACGTGTATTCTTTAGAAGCTGCCTATCCCGTAATATTTTGCACAACGCCATAAAAGGTTCTCTTCTCATTCTAACCATTTCAAGACACACATCATCCGTGGTCAATCGATCAATGTAACTGGCCCTTTCTACTCCTCTATCAATTGCAGGGGTACGTTCCATTTCTAGGGCCTCGTAAAACCAAACCATGAACATATAGCAAGTAACCAACACATGGATTATTATAGCATGTCTTTGTTGCTCTTCAGCATACATAGCATCCATCTACAAGACATGGAGTATCAATCCTTATGTCAACAAGTAGAAAACTTAGAAATGATAATATGAATCATGATGTCATCAAGAAACAGGGGATCAAACAGATAGGAGGGCATTAGCCATCAAGAAATATTCAGCATACATATGAATTAAGAGCTCTCGTTACGTGGAGAGCAAAAACATATCAATATACAAGGGATCAAGCATCAGTGGCAAAAATCAAGATATAAATCGAGCGAAATCAAGACATAAAACATGAGCTCTCGTTACATAGAGAGCGGAAAAAAATCAAGACACTAGATGGGGATCAGGTATTAGAAAGACCTTAAGTACAGGATGAGTTCCTCAGATCAGAAGCAGTAGGCCCACGGGATTTGATTTGCAGCACGGCTAATACCCTGAGATGAACAGAAAATGTACTCAAGCAATGAAATAAAAGGTATGATAGAGACTACAAAAAGGGATTTAAGATCATCTGGAGATTGCAATTTATTGAATAACCAAGCAAATTTGTTTCATAGGATAACTAATTATGCTATAGATAAACATGTAAATTATATATATATAGGGCTAGAAGTAAGAGATCACTGTACATAGAGAAAGAAGAGAACGATTTAAGATCATGTATACCTCACTCAGGAACACCCAGTATGAATTAATAGCATACAACATAGTCTATTTACTCCATAGAAATCCCAAAAGATGCCTGATATCAGTCATTAACAATGAGCCAAAAACCAAAAAAGATGAATGAATGAGATCAATGACCAACCCCCCCCCCCCCATGGCAAAAGAATGCAGTACATATGAACCAAAAGATGAAAAGACCATACAAACTGGTCAACATGTTTCTATGCAAACAAACCTTCTTCCTGCATCAAAGGCAGGATTGTTCAATAAAATAGCAGAGAGGAACGAATGATGATCTCAGCAGATCCAGATACAATAGCAGAGACGAACAAATGAAAACAAACCTTCTTCCTGCATCAACCCAGGGAGGTGAAGGATGGGGGAGATCTCGACAAATCGAGGAGATCTCGCCAGATCCAGATACAGTAGAGGTCGGTTAAGGTGGAGGATGGAGGAGATGATCTATGGGGGGTGATCGTTTCAGGTTGGAGGAGACGATCTATGGCTAGATCTCGTGTTGAAGGTTGAAGGAGGAAGAAACCATCGTCGGGAAAGCTGATGAGTGCATGAAAGTGCACTCTGAACAACCTTAAAACCATCTCAATTGCTAGATTATTATCCTTAATCAGCATCTTTATTACTATTTTTATATCTATATGTTGCTTCACATGGTTGTTTGGAAAATGCAGGAAATTGGAGCTAAAAGAAGATGAAAAGAGTATATGGATCAACTTCAACAATTAATTTGTACCTGCTCATGAAGAATCAGATGATGTGCCATATATGGTTGGAAAGCTCTTGAAGTCTAGATTCTGGGGAATTTTACGGTTCGTGATTCCGAGTTTCCTAGAAGAAGTTACGGCAATTTCAGTACCGATGCGCAGTCTGAATGGCAGAAAGGAAAATAAGCTGGAAGTCCGAGCGATCCGCCGATCGATCGGACCTGACAAAATCGTGACAGAACATGCGTTATTTGGCTGAATATGATCCGATCGATCCCTCCTTCGCTCCCATAGGGTCCGATCGATCCGACACCAATGGTCCGATCGATCGGACTCGGAAAAAGCCAAAAACAGCGGATTTTTACTCAACCGATCGATCCAACACTCATAATTCGATCGATCAGACTTGGGAATTAAAGGGTGACAGAACGTATGCTTTTTAGAGGAGCAGAGTTCGATCGATCCGTCCATCGATCGAACTCGGGAAGAGCCAGAGACGAAGGATTTTTACGAAATCGATCGATCCGACTCCCTTAGTCCGATCGATCGGACTCGGGCGTAAATAGAAGATTGGAGATTTCAAGAGACCGATCGATCCAACATCCCGAGGAGGATCGATCGGACTTGCCCAGTGACGAAAATCAACGGTTTTGATTAATCCGAGTTTACTAATTCTTGGACCCTATAAATAGGAAACTTAGGGCTAATCAAGGGGGACTTCTTGGACGTTTTTGGAGGCTCTTTTCTGGGTGTTTCCCAAGGGAAGAAGATGAAGGAATCTCCATCCATGGCCGAGTAATCCACGGGCATGGCGGACGGATGATCTAGCGAGGATTAGGGTTTCTTCTCCAACGATGGTTCATGTTTTTAATCTTTATTGTTAAACTCTTCTTATGTATTGGATCTTCACAGATTGCTTTGTGGTTAAACATTATTATAAATCCAGTCATGCTTCTTTTATGATATTGTGATCCCATAGTTATCTCCTTTGATTCTCCTACCGAGTCTCGTGAGACCTTTGCTATGCATTGCCCGTAGTGACAGCTGGTATTGTGTATTCTTAGGGATCTGGTTAGATAAGGTTGGGGCTCTATACCGTGAGATCTTTGCTATGCATTACCGATTGTGAGAGTTGGTATTGTGTATTCTTAGAGATCCGATTAGAGTTAGGGCTTTGTCCCGATGAACTTTTGCTGCGCGTTGCCTGTAGTGACAGCCGGTATCGTGTATTCTTAGGTTTGGTTGGATGAGGTTAGAACTATAAAAAGGAGGAACCAATCGTAGGAAGAGACATTTATATTTTATCAGATTCATAATTCTATATCTTCCGGTTAAGGCGATTGGGATGTGAATCCCTTAACTGAGTATTATATGAACCATTGAGAAGAGAAGAACCTAAATCCGAGTGAAGTGATTCCTGAAGCCTAGCCATATCAAAAGCCTGATATCTTTAGTTAACATTACATTATCATTAATCCTTTGATCTAATTTAATTTAGTTAGTTTTCTTCATTGTCTTGAATATATTGTTATCTGTGTTTCTGGATCTTTCCTGCTTGTCTCTCTGTGGGATTCGACCTCTCTTATGCTGTACTGCACCGCGACCGCTGTGCGTGACACATTTGAGCGACATCAAAAGCTCGAGATCCAAGCCGGCGGAACGAGGAATGCTCGAGTGATCAGCCGCCTCTTGCCATCGCGATGAACTCTTCGAGGTCTTAGGGCATAGCATGGAGCTCATGTGATCCCGGCTTTGGAATAAGCATCGTGGGCCCCATGGGTTTTCACATTCCACAATGCGATGAGGAATGGCGTCCGCTCGATTTGAGCGGACGCCGCGATTCAGAAAATTCGGAATCCGATCCCGGTCGGATACGTTGGATTCCGAGTCAATATTTGAACCAAGCGCAAGGATAGGCTGGATTCGGAATCCGCCCATCCTCTAATCCAGCTTATCCTTCTCATACCATGGTTGCCAAACAGCCCAAAAGTACGCCATCTTCATCCCGGCACCGAAGGGGTGCTCCTCTAACGTGACTGCAGATTTGTTTTTCAGGTATGTGGTGAAGTACTTTGGACTTCCCCACGACATAGTCAGCGATCGTGATGGGCGGTTCACTGGGAGGTTTTGGACCCATCTGTTCAAAATCATGGGCTCCCAGCTAAAGTTTTCGACGGCGAACCATCCACAAACCGACGGCCAAACCGAGCGCATCAACGCTTTGTTGGAGGAGTACCTCCACCACTACTTGACGGCGAACCAGCGGAACTGGCTCGATCTTCTTGAAGTGGCCCAGTTCTCCTACAACTTACAGCGGTCATCATCGACAGGGAAGAGTCCCTTTGAGATAGTGCTCGGCCAACAACCGTTGGCTCCTCAAGACTTGGCGGCCCAAGATGAGGCAGGATGTCCAGCGGCATCCAGGTTCGCCAAAGACCATAAAGAGATGGTCGAGCAAGCCCAAGAGAGTCTTCTGAAGGCTCAGAAGAGGATGAAGAAGTTTGTGGACCAAGGGAGGCGGCCCTTGGAGTTCAACGTGGGGGACAAGGTTCTGCTCAAGTTGACAACCCAAATCCTGAAGCATCTCAGAAAGAAGGCCATACACAAGGGACTAGTGCCAAAATATGATGGTCCCTTTGAGGTCGTCAAGAGGGTAGGCCGGGTGGCCTATCGCTTGCTTCTACCCGACCGGCTCAAGGTACACCCTACCTTTCACATCAGCTATCTCAAGCCTTTTCATGAAGACTTGCAGAATCCTGAGCGGAGCAAGCAGAAGAGAGCCCCACCGACGGTACGGGTCCAGTTCGAGAAGGAGGCGGAGGCCATTCTTGATCAGAAGCAAGAAGGCAAGGACAAGAGGAACCGGCGCATCTTCTACCTTGTCAAGTGGAAAGGCGAGCCAGAGTCAGAGGCATCGTGGGAGCACGATGTGACGCTGTGGTAGTTCGAGGAGTTGATCCAGGACTTCCTCAACAAGCATCCGACGAGGACGTCGGAGTCTCCTGGTGGGGGAGGTTTGTCAGGGCCTTGAGCCCATGACACGGGCCTTGGCGCGCGGCATCGAAAGTTGGCGCGCCCAAGTGCCCGACGATGACTCATGGTCGGCGCCATGAGTCAAATGAGGCTAGGCGGCCTCAGGATAGCATGCAACGTGTCCATGCACATCATCCCCAGCAATGACACGAGGAATCTTGAAGATGGCACGAGCAAGTTCAAAGATGGCGCGGCGGTCCGAGCCATGGACAAAACTTATCGCGCCACGGGCGGAATCTCTCGTGCGGGATGCGGGGGAGCAAAACCAGCAAGGCGGCGAGCAACATGCGCGCGCCAAAGGAGCTTGGCGCGCGGCATGACGCGATGCAACGCAGCACGGCGCGACAAGGCATGGCGCGACACGCGCGCGGCCCAACGTCATTCAAGTCCGAGTGGGACTAGGAATCCTAGTTGGACTAGGACTCCAATTCTTAGGGCCACTAGGACTTTGCGCATCCTGACAAAGGCCATGGCAAGGCTTGGCGCGGGCAAAATCAAAGATGACGCGCGAGTCCTAGTCGGACTAGGACTCGGCGCGCCATGGTGCGGCCAGCAGGACGCGTGAGGCCATGGGGAGCAATCTAGCCGTGCAAAAGCCTTAGTTCCAGTTGGACTGGGATCATGGAAGGACTTGATGCGGCAAAGGCAAGCTTTGGCGCGGGGAAAGTCCTTATTGCTCGGGAGTTCTAGTCGGACTAGGACACGACTCGCATCAACGGAAGGCGGTTAGCCACGGAGGCCAAACCGCTCGTGCCATCAAGCTAATTCCACTTGGCCTAGGACTCCCATATGGGATGACACGGCAAATATGGAAGATGGCACGGGGGGAAGTTGGTTGTGACTCGCTGAAATAGGAAGGAGTCCTATTTCGAGTCGATATGCGATGGATCTTGGCAGATGCTATCCAAAGTCAAGTTGCACCGCAACTTGGTGTCCTTCTTAGAGGGGAAGCTGGAGGCGTCCTCAATATAAGGGGGATCCGGCCATGATCAAGGGGATCTTGGACGGTGGCTTAGGGTTGGGTTCTCTTTGTAAATTGAGCGATTGTAACCAAGGGTTTGGGAAAGGGAGTTGAGAGCTTCTTTGTAACAATTGCAGTAATAAAGAGAGCAGGCGAATCCTTTGCCTACACCGTGTCTTCTTGTGTGTTTGCATGTGAAGAAGACGAAGGAGGACTTGTCAAGAGGAGTCTTGACGTCATCATTGGGAAGAACTCGAAGAAAATTTTCCGCTGCACTTTCCCGGTGACACGACGTAGGTGGGGGTGCCACAGAGGTTGCAGGGCGAAAGATGTGGTCGAGCTCAGCGTCGATGTTGGCGTCGTTGCCGCGCACACAGCGGAGGGCGGTGCGAGCGACCTCGGTCTCCTGCGCTGTGCGAGGCTGGTCGAGGTGTCGGTGATGAAGAAGGCGGAGAGGACGATGATGGTGACTGAGACGGCGGGGAGGCCGACGGAGAGGCACCAGCCTCAGGCGATTTATGAGGAAAACGGTAACTTTCCCCGTCTGCTGTTATGTCATGGAGGGAAGGGGGTTTTCTCGAGGGACAATACCACCTTCCGTGGCGGGAAACGGATGCAAAATCGCTCACGTGTGCGCACGTGGGCGGTTTCCCGTCAAATTATAGGGGTCGGAACTAAATTTCACTTAGTTTATAACTTGGTGGTATCGAATTGCAAATCCCAAACCCAATTATACCAAAGTGCAATTCGGGGAAAGTGCAGGGTATCGGAATGCAAAAATCCCAAGTTAGTATGTAGAGTTTTACTAGATTGAGTAACTGGAATAAGAGTGAGCATAGAAATGGGAATGAAAATAAGAACCAGAATGCAAATGGAACTGTAGACATTTGGTATGTTCAGAATCTAGATCGAGAATGTTATTTGTAAGTGTTTGGCATACATAATGAATAAGAGAACTAAAATGTCAATATATATATAGATTAAACACCAAAATATCATTTTCTCTCATAACATACACTCATAGATAAAAATATATCATAGTTAAAATGTAGATAAATTTCAATAAAAAAGGTGGTTATCATTAGTGATGCGTATAATCGACATTTCAATGGTTAGCATCAATCCAATCAAATGATGCTTTTTACCAGTGAAGGGTAAAAATAATATCTCAATAAATTTCTCCTTCCAAAAACCAAGAAACGTTGGATATGGGACTAATTTTGCTACATCACCTGATGTTGCATGAAGCCACATTTTTACATCAACTGATGTAGTATCAGTTGATGCATCTGATCAATCAAACATAGGTTTGGACTATGATGCTACATCAACTCATGCATGCAGGCAACCAAATGCCCCCCTCTATACCTATCAAAAGCCATCCTAAGAATTGAGATTGCCATAAATATATCCATATTAAGCTTTTATTCAAACAGGGAATGATCTGTTCCCATCATCAAGGTTCTCCATCACCGATAAATTCAACTATCGATGAAATTTTTACGTCAAACTCCAACAAAAGGATCGTGATATGGGTATTCCCCCAACAAAAAGATAAAATTGACTATTTAACACAAGTTAACACAAACACAAAATTCATGCACGATCTGTCCCTAGCTTTAAGGAGACCCGATCTGATCCGACCCGCTATGCCCTACACCCCCATCTTTAATAAAGCCGAGGAGCCCCCCATGTGACCAGTCTGTTACCGGGTCAGATTTGAACGACCATACCAACTTACACCCGGATCCGTCCGACCCGGGAACGGCCTTGATGGTGGCGACGTACGTCCCGTTGGCGACGCCCGTGCTGCTGTCGAGGATCGTGTAGCTGTAGCTCCGCCCTGGCGAGTCGAACTTGACGAGCCGCTCCTTCGCCCAGTCAGTCGTCTCGTAGCCGGCCACGACGCCTAGCGTGCCGGTGCAGTACCTCATCATGCTGTCGCTGGCCTTCTCGGGATCGGCGTCCAATGGGGTGCAAATCTCGATGCCCGGGAGTAGCTTGTGGACAACGTAGAAGTCGCTGAGTAGGAGGGCTGGCCTTGAGTTTTTTGGGCTCAAGGCGGAAGATAAAAACAGGGCCCCGCACCTTCTAAAATACGTAAAAAAAATTTATCTCGAAAACAAAGTTTAAAATAAGCATATATTATTGAAAAAGAAGCATAGCATTGTAATTCATCAAATAGAAAAATCACTATCACGTCAAATATAATCTAACAATCTCAATACAATTTAACAAAATAGTATACTAGATTCAAATGAAATAGAAAACTTACAAAAACCAAAACTTTTGCTACTGAAAAATCACCCTCCTTGCATTCTTGGCCGCAAAAGTTTCAACCAAACTTATGTAGTCAAGTTTGTCAGTCAATTCATTTTCAATCGATAAAATAACTAAATTGTTCGGCCTTTCCTGTGACATGGTTGATCGAAGATAACATTTGATCAACTTCAGTTTTGAGAAACTTTTCTTGGCAGAGCCGAGGACTTACTATATATCAGATAAGACTACTTCAGAAAAAAGTTTTTTTTAACACTCCAATTCTCCCCGTTTATATGAAGAACCAAAAAGTGAAATCGAAGCGTATAACCTGCAAGGGGTGCTAAATAAACCCTTGCTCTCAATATCACATCATTGTGGAAACAAACTCAATTTATGCTAATTATAAAGACAAAAAGAATTTGAACAAAAAAAAAGATGTCACAACATATGGAGTACTTCATCGCACACCAGAGTAAGAAATTTCAAAATAAATTTGAGTTGGAACTAAAAACAACACAGTGCAAAGAAATCCAGATGCCAATAACTCAATTTTAAAACACAATCAAAGAACAAAATGTGTAAATGGCATGAGTATCTCGACGGAGGTCGCCGAGGAGTGAGGAGCGAGAGAGAGTATGCGATAGCCATGGGGCGTGGGAGATGAACGATCATTTGTTTTGTTAGGTTATATATATATATATATATATCTTAGGAAATTTATTTTTGGGCCCCCCAAAATTGTGGGCCCAAGGCACAGGCCTTCTAGGCCTTGCCTCAGGGCCGGCCCTGTTGAGGAGGCTCCATGCGTCGTCGGCGGTGGCCGAGCCGGACAACTTCTCCAAAGTTGGTGGAAAATGGTGAATGGTGGCTGATGGCTAATGGGTTAGTAGTAAGAGCATGTTTGTTTCGCTAGAATGTTTTGGAATGGAGTGCTGGAATGTCATGTCATGGAATGGGGATATGGTCACCCCACAATGCTTGTGGTGAGAATACCACCATGTTTTTTTATTTTGATATATATTAAATGTCACACCCCGACCCAGAAAACCCATCCGAGCCGAGGCGTGAGGGGAAACCTACACTATTCATCTCCAAGTGGCGCGATACAAAGCGGAATTATAGAAAAACTTAAACAAATTATTCCAGAGGTGAAACAGACATTCAATTTACATCACATCAGTTGTACTATTCAACACTTGATACAAATCTTCCAATGAAAGAATATTATACAATAATCTCAAGGTCCTCAAATGATACATGATTTACAAAATTCATCAAAAGTGCAACCGATCATCCTCCAGCAACCTCAAGCGCCTCTGGATGTATTCGCGTCGCCAAACGCTGATCCGCCAGCTCTACTGAAGAAGAACTGGCGCCTGCACCTGTAAACGCAGCCCGGGTAGGAATGAGCAAAAAGCCCAGTAGGGTTCTACTCTACGGCACACTGAAGGGAGGAAAACAACAACAGTGTTGTCTTCCAGCCTAAGTCTAACGAATGCCACGGGACCCATAACCCAGTTGATGTCCCAAGGGCTCTTGTCATGAAACCTCTCTCCTGAACAAGTTACCAGGAGGCCAAGGAACAGTAACATGCAAGATCACCCTTCCCAAGCTGGAATACCAAGCCTTGGGGAACCACATCGGGAACGCATCAACACCCATCCTTAGCACTTGGCTTTGGAAGACAATACGACCTCTAAACCTCAACACTGATCAGAGTCAACTAGCGTGCATCCTCAATACATGAGATTCTGATCAAACAAACACACCCTAATCCTGACTACCCAGCCGCGGTCCTAAGGCTAGGTCCGAGCTACCCGAGAGCCTCGGATCAGCGACCCAAACCATCGCCCGCCTAACCTCAGATGCCTCTAATGCAATCAAGATGCATGCAATGCTCAGACACAGATAAAGAGATATAAACATGCAACAAGATGTCATTAATCATACAGGGCTAGGCATAACTTATAGCTAGCCAAGGGGTAAGCATAACAAAGGCCTCAAATACATAATAGCTATGCTAGCCAAACAAACATCTGAGCCAAGCATGAATACAGATATACAATAGTCTTCAGTGCTCTCTTGCACCTGATAAACTAAGGTTCCACAGTTACCCCGCAGGTAACTGGCCACATTTATACAATAGCCCTCGGCACCCGCCGGCAAGAGGCTAAGGTTCCACAATTCCTCATTAGCTAACACTCATGGCCAACTAATGGTTAAGCAACCAACTAAGCATTTAACTACTCACCAAGCACGTATTAGTTGCAAT
This sequence comes from Narthecium ossifragum, assembly GCA_963920575.1. Taxonomy (NCBI): domain Eukaryota; kingdom Viridiplantae; phylum Streptophyta; class Magnoliopsida; order Dioscoreales; family Nartheciaceae; genus Narthecium; species Narthecium ossifragum. The sequence continues at coordinate 15,485,706 of OY986968.1, forward strand.
CAAAACCAAAGATTTGTCCAAAAAGGAAGATACTCGATTCGATCCTCAAACCCGATGAAAATCCTTTGAAAACCTCATCAAATCCCCCCACATGCTTCCCAACATGTTTAGATACTAATCCCCCATCAAAACCATCCAAGAAAAGCCAGAAAACCATGTTCAAGGGCCCACGGACGATGCGACGGTCGATCCGCCCATCGACCGTGAGGCCACGGTCGATGTCATGGTCGATGCCACGGTCGACCGTGAGGCCAAAACGAGGGAAACCCCATGGGCGACGGTCGATCCACCCATCGACCCTGGGAAGCCAAAAACCAAACAGCGCCTGACGGTCGATGCAACGGTCGACCGTCAGGTAGATGGCGAAAAGAGAAGATCTCACGGTCGATCCACCCATCGACCGTGGGAGTCCAAAATCCAGACAGAGCCCGACGGTCGATGCGACGGTCGATCCGATGGTCGACCGTCAGGCTCAGAAAGAGTAAAACAATACTCGACGGTCGATGCACCGATCGACCGTCGAGCCCCGAAAGAGCGTATTAACGCTTGACGGTCGATCCACCGATCGACCGTCGGGCCTTGGGCACAGTTCATCGGAACAGTGCTGGAAATCCAATTTCTTGGATTTCAAGGATCAAATCTCGTTGGAAAACATTGAAACTTTGCAAGCATGCATAAAAGATGATGGGGAATCCCATGGTATAAAGAAATCACATTTTTGAAGGTTAAATCTCCTATCTAGGTCCAAATGGACGAAAACCGACAAAACGGCGATAATACGGAAATCAACCGTTAGAATACTGAAATCGCGAGTTAGGAATACTTCAAACCATCTATAACACATGCACAAAGACTTACACAGCATTCTAAGAAGTACTCCTACAGCGAAAATACAATAAACCTATCCTAGGAGAACCCGATCCAAAGATCGAGGTAGAAACACCTACTTGCAGAGATAGGGCAGCTCCTCCACGCATCCCCCAAGTTCGATCGCCGGAAGCCGCTCCTCGAAGATCATCCTCCGATGCTCTAGCACCCAGGCACAGGAGAGAGAGAGAGAGAGAGAGAGAGAAGAGAGAACGCAGGAGAAGGAGAAAAGAAAAGAAAGAGAAAGAAGAAGGCTTAAATAGAAAGCTGGAATCCATCCCAGCCGTCCGATTCGATCTCTCCCGATCGAGCTCCGATCTTCCGATCGGACGCGCCCTAAAGGTTCTAATCAAACACATACATCAATCAAAGGCTATGTGTGCAACGCGGGTGTGAAACTGACCACCAGGGAGCATATTTACCAAAATGCCACTGGGGTCAAAAACAGCGATACGATCAACCGATCGCATTCCAAGGCCAACCGAGCCAAACCACAAACCCAGACCCTTGACCTAACGCGGTCGGACCAGGTTGGAGGTATGGGTTCTCACATTAAACTTTTTATGTCATCAATAATATGAAATAATTGTGATATTTCGATATATATGTTGATGAAAATATAATAGCATATTTCTTTCACTTTGGAATTTATTTGGTTTTTTAATTTTTTTGTTTTTGTAATCATATTCGATGTTGGAGAAGGAATTTTATTGATCTAACTAATTTTTTTTTATTTGATGATGGTAATCAATTTTATTGACGAAGCACTTATGATAATCAATTAATAATTTCATAGCTCTTCATGAACATCAACTATTCAAACTTGTACAAAGAAAAACAAACTTTTACCACACCACCTAGCAGTAGCAGTAGCAACAGATGCAGGGATCGAGGATCCCTCTAATTGTTGGTGCATTCAACATTTCTAAAAGTGAATTATACCATGTAAATTTTCCTTAAGACTGCACACAGGCTACCTGCTGCCTGATATTGCAATTTACAGAATTACTACACCATCCACCAACCCATAGGCAGTAATATGCTGCCTGATATTGCAATTTACACAATTGCAATTGCAAAAAAGCAGATCGCTGAGCAATCTGATTTGCCTATCATGTAGCTTACAAATCATCTGTAGCTTTGATTATCGATCACAGTATAGGATACACCAAGTATTTTCTTCACTCAAAACTGAACAAAATTACACCAATCACAGTATGGGATACACCAAGCATGATCTGCCACAATTGAAGCATGTATATCCACCAAACACAATAATCAACTACAAGGGAAAACACTTAGATCCAAGACCCGAAGAGAAGAATACACAAGATGGGTTCCATGTAGAATGAAATAAAACGTCTCAAAATCAATAGCAGAGGAAGGAAGGCGATTCATATGGTAGATAGTTGTTGTGAAGGCTTCAACCCATAACAAGAGAGGAGCGCCATAATGAAATAACATAGTCATACTAAGTTCTCGAATAATTCTATGATGTCTTTCGACCATACCTGTCTGTTCGGGAGTATAAGGGCAAGATACCTGATGAGTAGTGCTTGTGGAAAGGAAATGAGAAGACAATTGCGAATTGATGAACTCGCTGATGAGTGTATGAAAGTGCACTCTGAATAGTCTTATAATTATTTCAATTGCTAGATTGTCACTATTAATCAACCTCGTTAGTACTATTTTTATATTTATATGTTGCTTCACATAGTTGTTTTGGCACATGGTAAACGTGAAGCCTCTCGTTAGGAGAGACAACCGACCTCTCAATGGAAGAGACAACCAGAATTCTCAAGAAGGAGAAGACCACCGAATTTTACTAATCAAAAAGTCCCCCTGATTACAAACCCTAATACTCCTTTTATAGGATAAGGAGAGACCAACTCACACATGGACTCCAAACAGGAATTAAACTCAAACCCACTAACTAATGAAGCAAACCGGAATTAAGAAACCGGCTAGAAATAGGAAACCTGCTAAAAATAGAAAGACCGATAACCTGCCTAAAAAGGAAAGTTTTGCATAAAAGCGGAATTTTAGGCCACAAGGAAGAGGAATTTGGAGATTTGGAGGCCCAAGAAATGGAGATGATTCTTGTAGGGCTCGTCGAGCCGGTCGAAACGGCTGGTCGCACGTCCCGATCAGACATCGGGGCCGAGACTTATGCCCATCCGACGGTCACGGTCGCCCAGAGATCTGAGTCGAACGGATGGAGTTCGAACACGACTGGATAGCCTAGGGTGTCTCTCCGGATCGGACTCAGCCAGGTCTGGATCTGGACTTGGTCATGCATCATGTTTGAATAATGCAGGAAATTGGAGCTAAAAGAAGTTAAAAAGATTACATGGGTCAACTTGGAAGATTAAATTGTACCTTCTCATGAAGAACCAGATGATGTAGCATATATGATTGGAAAGCTCTTGAAGTCTATTTTCTAGATAATTTTACTGTTCATGATTCCGAGTTTCCCAGAGGATGTTACAGTATGTTTAGTACCAATGGCGCAATGTTGAATGATTAGTGACGGTCGACCGTCGCATCATTCGCGAGATTGACCGCCGCGCTCACGATACTCACGGTCGATCGCCAGATCGACCACTGGATCGACTGTCAGCCTCTGTCATGAAAAAGACTTCTTAGAGTGGATGCGAGGATCAACCACCACTTTTCTAAATAAACTTGAACTGTTGATGGTCGACCGTGACATTGACCGCCAGATCGACCGCGAGCGTATAGTGGGTTTAAACCTAACCCGAGTTTCCTAACTTTTGGAGCCTATAAATAGGAAAGTTAGGGTTAGTCAAAGGAGGTTTTTTGGATGGTTTTGGAGACTTTTTCTGGACTTTTCTTGAGGAAGAAGAAAACCAATCCACCAGCCATGGATGTGTAATTTTCAAGGCATGGCGGACGGATGACTGATCAAGGATGAGGGTTTCTTCTTCATCATTGGTTCATGTTTTGATCTTTATTTTTTAAACTCTATATATGTATTGGATCTTCATAGATGTTCATGTGGTTGAACATTATTATAAATCCAGTCATGCTTCTTTTATAATATTGTAATCCCATAGCGATCTCTTTATTCTCTTAACTAGTCTCGTGAAATCTTTGCTATGCATTGCCCGTAGTGACAACTGGTATTGTGTATTCTTAGAGATCTGGTAAGACAAGGTTAGGGCTTTATCCTGTGAAATCTTTGCTATGCATTGCCTGTAATGACAACCGGTATCGTGTATTTTTAGGTTCTGGTAGGACGAAGTTAGGGTTACAACGAGAAGAACTAAACATAGAAAGAGACATTTATATTCTATCATATTCATAATTCCATATCTTCCAGTCAATGTGATTGGGATGTGAATCCCTCGACTGAGTTTTATATGAACCATTGGTAAGAGAAGAACTCAAGTCCGAGTGAAGGATTCCTAAAGCCTAGCCTCATCCAAATTCTAATTTCCTTCGTTAACTTTATTTTACAATTAAATCTTTGATTTAACTTTCTTAACTTCCACGCTCTTGATTGTTTTCGATACATTGTTATCTTTTTCTGGATCCTTTCTGGTTGTTTTCATGTGGGATCGACCTCTCTTATGATGTACTGCACCGCGACCGCTGTGCGAGACACATTTGAGCGACATCACTCGCCACCCTCATCTGAGTGAAAAATTCGAATCTGTTTGTTGAAATGTCTGGCAACATGCTTTTCAAAGGCTAAGTATTCACTCGCCAAGTCAGATTTATGTCGTAAGGGAATGATCCATGTATATTTGGAAAAATCATCTACCAAACAAGCATAATAACGAAATTTTCCAATAGATAAAACCGGTGCAATTCCCCGAAAATCACAACGAATTTTCTCAAAGATATCAATATTTGAATTATCAGAACTAGAGAGAGGTAATTTACTAAGTTTTCCTAGCTGACATAGGTGATGGTGCGGGTGAAGGTGGACGGCTGTCGCATGATGGGGCTTCTGATGGGCCATTGGCTAGGCAGTCCAAAAGAGTGCATGGGGCGGTTGGTGGCCCAAGAGAGGGTAATACTGGGCGGAAGGTCTGCCCCAGCCCGATTGAGGCTTGTGTAGCCCCTCAAAATGCATGCCATTCAATAATCCGCGGGAAGGAGCCTGACGTGGGTAAAGTCCCTCCTCGTATTCCAGAGGAGGATCTCGACGCCTTGCATGAAGGTGCAGTGTATCGCATGCTTGAAGTTCTCGTTAAGGAGGTTCCTTCCTTAGAAGAGCTATGATGTCTGGAGACCCTCTCGGATGGCGACAACGACCCTCCGATGGCGTAAGCTGATTGGGATGTCGGAGCTGAAGAGGGCAGGGTCCCTACTGAGGACCTCCCGCACAGAAAACGACTTCACCTCTCCTTGTCAGATGAGCAGCTGGCTACTTCCCGGGTGAATCCATGAAGCTCTTCTTCTGGAATACCCGGGGAGCGGGGCCGATGAGGGTTGTGAGGACTTGTCGGCGGGTAGCGGAGGAGTATGGTAATGGTCTCATCTTTTTGATTGACGTCATTGTAGCTGCTAATAAGCTGAGTTGGGTGTAGAGTAGATTTGGAAGGGGCTGGTGTAGCTACCTGATTCTAGCCGTGGGGAGGCACAGTGGCATTTTTGATGTTTGGAAACCTGGGATACGAAAGATTTCCATGACTCACCAATCTCAACAGGTGATGCATGGGATCGTTTCTTGCACAGAGTTTGGTCAATTTGTTGTTGCCGCTGTTTATGGGGCGAGAACTGCTGCTAAAAGGCGTGAGCTCTGGGAATATCTTACTTGTTTTTGTTATGTTGGGCTGCCTCTTGTAATTGCTAGTGACTTCAATGTGATTGTCTCTGCTGAGGAGAAACAGGGGGGGTGATGCGTTTGCTTTTGGCCACTATGAGAGGGATTTCCTCGATTTTATCTCTGTTAATGACTTGGTTGACCTTGGTTTCACTGGTTTTCAGTTCACCTGGACTAGCTGTTAGAGTGGTAGGGATAGGATAAATGAGAGGTTGGGCAGGGCATTGGGGAACACTAGTTGGAAGGAGAACTACCCGTTGGCCTCTGTGAAACATTTGGTCTGGGTCGGTTCTGACCATGCGCCGGTATTGGTTACCCTGAATGATCCTATTATTAGAGCTGGTCCTTCCACCTTTCGCCAAGAACACTGTTGGCTGAAAGCTCTGGAGTTCAGAGAAGCTTTGATTGATACTTGGAGGTGTCCTTCGTTCCATGTTTCTAAGCAGTATGCCTTCACCTCTAAGTTGAAAGTAGTGACGGTGACCGTGAAGGATTGGGATCAGAGGGATGGCAAGGAGGATATTTTTCGAACTGGCAAATCGGTTGAGGGGTGTTTGGAGGACCTTTACACGCGGGAGGAGAATGGGCTTGCCTCCGTGTAGGAGATTGATCTTATTTCTCAGTTAGAGAAGCAGTTGGAGGCCTTGATTGGGAAGCAGCAAGACAGGGCATCGTAGAGGGTTTGAAAAGTCTGGCTTCAATCTGGGGATTGTAACACTTCCTTCTTCCACTGGCTTGTTACTGAGCGGGCTTCGAAGTCCACAGTTTGTTAGGTGCTGAATGAGGATGGGGTTGCAGTCTCTGGCCAGGAGGAGTTGGGAGAGGTCTTCGTCCAGTATTACACTCGCCTGTGGGAGGAGGATGCTACTGGTCTGGATGTGGAGCTCCCAGTGCTTCCTCTAGTTCGAGAGGAGGACCGACCATTGCTTGAGGCTCCTATGACTGATGTTGAGTTCAAGGAAGCCTTGGTGAGCATGGGCAAAGGTCGCTGCCCCGGGCCTGATGGAATTGCGGTGGAGTTTTACCTTGACTTTTGGGATGTGGTTGGTGGAGACTTTGTGGAAATCATTCAAAAGTTCTTCCGGACTGCTCGGCTACCTCCTAGTTGGAATGAGACCCTTATCTCATTTATTCCTAAATGCAAATTCCCTAGGAATGTGAGGGACTTCAGACCAATCATCCTTTGCAACGTCGGTTATAAGGTAATTACTACAATCCTTGCCCGAGGGATGAACTTGGTGCTGGGTGATCTTATTGGCATCGAACAATCAGCTTTTCTCTTCGAAAGATGCATCCATGATAATATTGATGCTGCCAAGGAGGTGCTTCACTCTATGTAGACGGCTCCTAAAACCAAAAGTCTGATGGTTCTTAAGATAAACCTAAGGGCGGCCTATGATAGGGATCGATGGGGTTTCCTTTGCAGTGTGCTAATATCCATGGGCTTCCCGTCAAGGTGGGTTGCTTGGGTGATGTCTTGTGTGGAGGGGCCGCTATTATCATTCATTCTAAATGGCCGACTTCATGGTCGGTTGGCGTCTCGGCACGGTCTTAGGCAAGGGGACCCTCTTTCCCCTTACCTCTTTCTTGTAGTGCAGGATGTCCTCTCTAGACTTCTGAAGGCTCCTGGCTCTGGTATCAGCGGGCTACATTTTAGAGGCTCGGACTTCTTGTCGCGCCTCGGCCCAGAAAACCCATCCGGACCGGGACACGAGGGGGGGTTCCTACATCTACTAACAACAACTGGCGGAAATAGTTACAACAAGTAGTCAGAGAACAGAAGTAAATCTAACAACTCCTATTATTACAAAACTGTACATAAAACAGAGTTACATCAAGATTTACATAAACAGTCCTCAAGTACAAAAGATGTTATAAAACTCATAAAAGGTTGCATCAACAGAGGTCTCCCGGAAGGCACAGCAGAAGCCATCTTGGCCCTCAAACATGCTGTGATGTCATCGCGCCATTGCAGGACGAGTAACTGGGGCCTATCGAAGGAGAGCTGGTACCTGCACCTGCAAATGCCGCCCGGGTAGGAGTGATCACTAAGCTCAGTAGGGTTCTACTCTACGACACACACAAGGAAGGGGAAACTGCAACTGAACGAACTCTGTGCCAAGTACTAAGGCCTGCCAAGGACTCCATAAATCCCGTCAATAACCCGAAGGGTACCTGTCCAAAGTACGTCCCTCAGACAACCACTGTTCAAAGGTGGACATTCTCCGACATTCCCTGACACAGTGTGGATATGACGATACCAGTAGGACACCTCTCTCCAAGCGGGATCTCCACACTTGGCGGAACAACCGTGGTTATGACAACCAACTCTCAGCACTCCAAGCAACAGAGCTAACACGACCTCTAAACTCCAACTCAAAAGCTAAGGCTTGCCAGTGTGCCCACAAATCCCATCGATACCCCCAGGGTTCCTGTCCATGTACCCCTCTCCCACCACAACAAGGAGAACCTCAGCACATGTAGGACACCCTTACCCATGTTGGATAACAAGCATGACGACACATGCCGAGGTAACGACAGGCACCTCTTAGCAAATGATACAGGACTACTAGGGACAAACCCCAATCAACAATGCATGCTATGAACAATACACGTACAAGAGAAAGGCATGCAACAGTATAAACATGCAGCAATCAAGGGCATACCTCCGACCCATTTATACTAAACATTCCCGAGGTTTATAACTCCCTCGATTAACCACAAAGCGATAAAGGGCATACAGCCAGCCCATTTATTCTACACCATCCCGAGAGTCATCACACTCCCGGTTCAACCACAAAGCGGTAACAAACAACAGTTTATAGAAATATCACTAAACATGCCATTCTTTTCTACCCTCAGACAATGTTCCTGGGAAACACTGGATCGATCCAAACATACCCATGGATCGATCCGACTGCCCTCAATGAACATGCCATCTTGGGTGCAACCGGGATCTATCCAAGATCCAGAAACATCCAACGGCTCGATTACCGAGAAAACGCTAATCAAAACCACTAAAAATAGTCCATAAAACACCATCAACCAGCTTTGGGATCGATCTGAAACATTTTGATCGATCCAGAAGATATTGGATTGATTCGGAATATTTGGATCGATCCAAACATGCTTCATACCAGCTTCAGATCAGTCTCGTCATAGGCCACGAGAAAAATCACCACAATGCGTCGAAAAATTAGAAAAATACAAAATAAGCTGGAATGGAAAGATAACTCAGAGATCTACAACTCTTATCTTCATCATAGGTCAATAGAATGCTTGTATTGACCGGAAAATGCACCGTAAGTTGGTTGTTCTTCAGGAACAGCAAAATCGAAAAAATCCGAGCTTAATCATGCTCAAATCCTACTAAAATCTCAACCAAAGCTTATGAAACTTAAACCAGAAATTATACTAAGCAAGAGGAAGCCAACAACACAAAGAAAAGCAAGATCAAAGGGCTAGATTAAGACAAACCCATTAAACAACTCACGTAGGTAGAACACCTACCGGAAACAAAATCCTCGGCTGATTCCCCGCAAACCGGTCTCCAACAGAGATTCAAACCACACCATAGATCTTCCTCACGCCGCCACGATTCCAACGAGCCTTCAAACGCTCAAAACGGTGGCCGGAGGAGGGAGAACGGTGGAGAAGAAGGTTCAGCCGGAAACAGGGGAAGCAGAGCTCGCGGAAGAAGAAGAAGAAAGAAGAAGGAAGCAGCAGAGAAGGAGAAGAGGAGGAAGTGGAAGGAAAAGGGATGGGGGAAAGCCGAGGAAGGAGGGGAAAAGGGGAAGTAGAGGAGAGAAAGTCTCCTCTCCCTTGACTGCGGAGAGCGATGGCCACGACGGTTGTACCCTCAAGGAAGAAAGACGCCGACATGCTACAGTGTCCGGATCGATCCAGAACTAAGTCGGATCGATCCAAGACCTAGCTGGATCGATCCAACACTAGCTTGGATCGATCCACAGGTCAAAAACCTCCTAAACGGATCTAGTCAAACACAATCAACAATTAGAGGCTGTGTGCGCACACGGGTGAGAAACAAACCGACAATGCGCAATTTACCAAATTGCCCTTGTGGTCAACAACGAGCTACAGGAATAGAGGGAAATGTCCTCACACTTCTCCCTTTCTCACATTTTGTATGCCAATTACTGCTTGGTGTTCTCTAGAGCCGATTGCATGGAGGCTCGATGGCTCAAGTAGTTGCTTATCAGGTTCAAGTTGCTTGCTGGGCTTGAAATGAATGGCACTAAGTCTAGTATCCGGTTCTCGCCGTCGACCGATGGGAATCGTTGGGCTACTATTTGTCAGATTTTGGGTCTTGCAGAAGCTGAAGGTACGTGGTCCTACCTTGGGACTCCTATTGGTGCTGGGAGAGCGAAGAAGTCGGATTTTTCAGCAATGGTGGAAAAGATGACAGGTTGTATCCTTTCTTGGCAAGGTAGATTTATCGCCGAGCCGGGGCGACTAGTCCTTAAGGCGGTCCTTCAAGCTATCCCGACCTATGTCATGGCGACGACTCATGTTCTTGTTGATGTGATCAAGACCTTAGAACGGTTTTTTAGGGAATTTTTGTGGAGAGGGAAGAGGTTCGGGCTTGGCTTAGTTGCTTGGAAGCATGTGTGCCTTCCTCAGGAGGCAGGCAGACTTGGGGTGCACGATTTCTCTACATGGCAAGTGGCTCTAAAAATGAAGCATGTGGCTCAATTTCTGGATGATGGATCTAATGTCTGGAAGGAACTAGCTAAGGCGAAGTACCGATGGGATGGACTTCTCCCATCACTTGCGAAGTCTGCTTCACCTTCGTCGCACTGGAGGTCCATTTGCGCCACAGCAGAGGAGGTGAGGCAGGGATTGGCGCGGTCGGTTGGAGAGAATAGTCGAGTGTTTGTCCTTCGTGATGCTTGGTTCTCTGAGGCTCCGCTCATGAAGTGGCCTACATTTGTTAAGGTTGACAATGCTTTGGATGGCTTGGTTGTCGGTCATCTGCTGCACGAGAGGATATGGAATAGAGAAAGGGTGCTGCAACTCTGTCATCCTCTCTTGGCTGATTTTATCATGGTTGTGGGTATTGGCAACAGGGGGGATGCTGCTAAGAGGGTGTTTAACAGCTCTGGTAAGATATCTACTTCGTCGACGTATTTGATGTTGATTCAACGTAAGCGTCACTTGGTGTTTAACGTTTCCTGGTCTAACGTTGGAGGCTTCATGTTGGCCCTAGAGTCAAGCATTTTATCTGGCGTGTTCTGAGGGGGAAAGTTGCAGTTTGTGACCTTTTGTGGCACCTCTGCCTATCGACAGATCGTGACTATCCTAGATGTGCCGTGGAGCCAGAAACTATTGAGCACGCAGTATTTGGTTGTAGATTCTTTCGTCAAGTATTCAAGATCATTGCGGAGAAGGTAGGGATCCTTCCTCCGTCGTGGAACCTGGTAGGATGTTGGAGTTTCTTGTTGGCTCTTCTAGACGGGAGAGGGAGAAGGTGGCTTGCTGAATAATGAAAGCTGCCAAGGAGGTTGTTGGTCTCAAGCAGTGGGGCGAGACCTTTGATGAACGGAGGAGCGGGGTTCACGTGATTAAAACTGATGCCTCCGTTGATCCCAGGTCTGGCTTTGTGGCGGTTGGTGCTGTTGGTCTGGCCTGTGATAGGCTCCCTGCATGGGTTGTGGGTTCGCCGGTCTCTACATGGTCCATTCTACAGAGCGAGATGTTAGGGATCACATATGACCTTAAAGAGGCGAGGTTTCGAGGGGTTAGATGCCTGATCGTTGAGTCCGACTCCTTGGATGCTGTACAGATTGTGAACGGCTTGAGGCTACGACCGGTGGAGCTTGTGGAGATAACTCAAGGGATTTGGCAAGAGGTGCTCGCCTTGGATTCTATTTTGTTTTTCTATCTCCCTAGATCGTCTAATGTATATGCTGATTTTGTTCGGTGCCGTGAGGATGGGCTGGGATTGCTTGATAGCTTGTTGTAACTCCTGGTTTTGTTATCCTTCGCCTCATCTCATCAAAAAAAGCTATCACAAAGATGTTGAGATTTTGTAGCTCCTATGACATCGATTAATCCCTTATTTTTTAATAACTGCAGAGCCGAAGATTGAGGATGTCCTAATCGTTGGTGCCACACATCTGCAGAGCCGGATTTGAAGTGATGGGAAAAATGCAACTCCGGCGAGTTGGAAATGACGTAAAGATCACCCCTACGCTTCCCTTCTATCACCGGTCGTCCCGTTTCCCATACCTTTACACAAAGATCAACATTAGAAAATTCACCGTTGACAGGAAACTGAGTAGTTAGTTGACTTAAAGAGAGCAAATTTTTAGTTAAGTCAGGAACTAGTAGAACATCAGGGACAACTAAAGTTGTTTGCTTTTGGTTAATACTAGAATCACCAATGCCACAATCGGTATAGAAGACCCATATCCAATCAGAACAGAATCAGTCCCTAAATATTTAAGAATGTTGGTTAACATACCTAGCTTACCTGTCATATGGTTGGAAGTCCCAAAATATTTACGAATATTGGTTAACATACATGGCTTACCTGTCATATGGTTGGAAGCCGCAGGTAGAGTCTGATGTCCATTCAGTGTCTGTGATGGTGTTGTCCAAGGCGAGTGTTGCAAGAGCTTGTGGAATGTCATGATGTTGAGTCGGTTTCTTGGGCACCCACCAACAGATCTTAGCAATACTGACATTGCTCTTCACGATATTGCTCTCTCTCAGTAGGAGTCATTCAGCGTTCGCCTGGCGGTGCAGAATGCCGCTATAAACCAGCAAGTGGTGTGTTGACTGGGGATAGCTGCGATCATGGTCCCTGGATTGTTGCGCCTAGAATCAATGCCCGGAGGACGTGAATTTTTGTGAAGGACCACGATATCCAGAAGAAGATTGTTGTTGCTTGCTATAGAAGGCTAGTTGTGGATTGAATTGAGTTGGGACATCTACATGGCCAGAGAACCAACTCCGTTTCTGATCAAGGTTTTGAAGTTGTGAGACAAGCTCTAAGTAAGATGGTCGTGGGGGGTTTCAGTATGGTTGTTGTGAAGGTTTCATACTAAGGCCCAAGGCAGGTGAGAAGACAGAAGACCTTTTTTTTGTCAGGGACATGCTTACCAATGGCTGCAAGACTGTCACATAACCGTTTGAAGGTCCGAATGTGTTCACCAATGGTTTTGTCATCTTCCTTGCGAAGGTATGTGACTTGTTGGCATAGTGTGAATTCGCGCTCTTGCGAGTCTTGGGCATATGCGTCTTTGAGTGCTTCCCATACTGCATGTGTTGTTTCTAAGCCAACAACGAGTCCAAGGGATTCCTTTGAGAGTGTGCCGATGATCCACCCTCGAAGAAGACGATCAGACTTTCGCCAAGCTATGAATCCATCAGTTAGTTTGGGTATGAAGTGTTTTGCATCTAGGGGACTGTTTGGATCTGGTGTGGTGTATTGGGAAGGAGCAGGATCTTCGTTGGTGAGGTGACCGGCCAGTTCTTGGCTTTCTGCAAGAGCCAAGGCTTGTTCACGCCACAATGGGTAGTTGGCTGGAGAGAGTTTGAGGGTGATTAGTTGCTAATGTTGAGGGATAATGAAGACATGGTGGAGGAGAAGATGTGTTGTGCCCAACTTGGGTCTGATTCCAAGAAGAAAAAGTGAAGAAGGAGAGGAATATGTGAAGGAGAAGACTGTTATTATTCCTCAGCTTAAAATATAAATCCAAGACCATACATGGGCTTATATTTAACAACCCACGAGAGGAAGGAGATCAAACAAAGATAGAAAGGCAAGCTCTATCTTTGGAAAGAAATTAAAAGAGGAAATACATTGACAGATCCAAGAGGCTGTTGAGCAAGCTCCATAGGATTAGCGGCTCTCCATTAATTGCTCTGTTTTTGATTTTTTTGATCTGTTTATCGTTTATTTATTGGATTGCCATCTTTGTTATAACCCAACGTCTCTCCACTGATGAAGGCGATCTTGTGGGAGTTGTCGAGATGTGTTGTGTCAATAGCCCTCCTTTGTCATCGGAGACTCCCCCCATCACCTACCCCCTAACATTCAGAGGCCACACCCCAATCTCCCAATCGGAGACTCACCCCCATCAAAGAGGGAATGATGTTGATGTTCCCATCATCAAATCAATGCTCTTAGTTCAACTTTCCATGAAAGTTCCACATCCAAAACTCCAACATAAACATAGAATTCACCATTTCACACAACTTACTGGATCACTCGCTAGCTTTAATGAGAGCCGATCTGATCCGACCCGATATGTCCTGTACCCCATTCGTAATACAACAGAGGAGACCCTCACGGGTCCAGTCCGCTACCGGGTCGGATTCGAACGACCACACCAGCTTACACCCGGATCCGTCCGGCCCGGGAACGGTTGGCCTCGTACATCCCATTCCCAAGCCCATGTTGTTGTCCAGGAACGTGTAGCTATAGCTCCGCCCGGGCGAGTCCTACTCGACGAGCCGCTCCTTGGCCCAGTGAGTCGTCTCGGAGCCAGCGCCGGCGCACATCATGCCGCCGTTGCCGGCCTCCTCGGGATCGGCGTCCAGCGGAGTGCAGATCTCGATCGATGCCCGGGAGCAACTTGTGGACCGTGTAGAAGTCACCGAGGAGGGACCATGCGTCGTCGGCAGTGTCGTCGGGGAGGTCGGCGGTGGCCGAGCCGGACCACCTCCCCTTGGCTTGCTTGTGAGACATGAGAGAGAGACACAGAGAGACAGAGGAGGAGATCGAGTAGGTTGACCAAACGAGGGGGGCAATATATAATGTTGATGGATGGCTTGTTTTGCTTACAGGGACAATAAGTTTAAGAAATTCACAAGTATGTCCTTCTAATTGTACGTTTGTCTAAGGGGATGTTTGATTGCGAGGAGTGGAGGCTGGAGTGGGTGGACTAGCGGCACTCCTTCCACTTGAGGTTGTTTGGTTGGACCGTTAACTGGAGGGAGTGGAGGGACTGCACTTCTGAAAAGCCCTCCAGTTAGCCATTTGACTCTGGCCAAAAAAGGGCTAGAGTTGGCCGAGTGGAGAGGGATGTGACAGAATTAATGCTCATTTACTCCCCCACTCAATCGATGCCAGTCCTGCGACTTCAAAAGCCATCGGGCTAGGGTTCTTCGCCCCCCTTTCTCTCCCGGGCATTGAATCTTGGGTTTTCTGGCCGATTTTAGATCCAAACTTCCTCTCAACTCATGCGAGCGTCCCTGATTCCGATGGAATAGGTTGTGTTGTAAGCCTAAACTATGACTTTGAGGACCACTCCAGCACCAACCAAACAGTAAAAACTGACAGACCACTTCACAGGACTTCACTTTGTAAAAGTCTACACTCCAAAAAGTGACTCCACTCCACCTGGTCCTGAACAACCAAACATGCCCTAAGCTAGATAAATTGCGTCGTGGAGAATGAGTGGAATTATAAAATTCACAAACGTGTATAAGTAATAGGGTTATTTGGCATTTAGGGCTTTGAGAAGGAAATATTTGCCCAAAACACAAAATACCTTTTCCTTAAGGCGTTTAGGGCAAACACTTTTTTTTAATACTAAAATGCCCTTCCAGAGACTGTTCATATTCTTTGTGACCGTTCGTATTCCCAGTGGAAAGTAACTACCTAATGGAAAGTAAGCTACTTTCCATATTAAACCAATGGAAAGTAAGTTACTTTCCAGATTAAACCAATGGAAAGTAACAGGTGAGACAAGTAACTTTTCATATTTTTGTAAATGTACAAGTTACTTTCCCTTTTTTTGTAAATATACAAGTTACTTGCTACTATTTTTACAATTGTACAAGTTACTTTTCATATGTACAAGTTACTTTTCATTTTTTTTGTAAATGTGATAAGTTACATTGTACAAGTGTAACTTGTACACATGAAAAGTAACATGTACAAGTTACTTTCCACTTTTTTCAATTGTAGTTTTGGGGAAAGTAACTTGAATCAAAAATTAGAAAAATAAATTAAGAATTAGTTTGTGATAAACTCGATCTAAATTGTAAAAATTAATAATTATACAAGTGAGAGATATAATTTACTTGTCAAAATTCAAAAAAAAAAAGCAACATCCGATTTTACATTTCAAACATAAAAAAAAATAAAAAAGCAAGGAAAAAATGGCGTGGGGTGTGGGAGGCCACCGGGGGGGGGGGGGGGGGGGGGGGGGGGAGCTGGATCGGCGAGTTACTTTCCGGCAGCGTTGAGGATTGCATGGAGGGTGAGGAGAGATCCGGGGTCGGACGGGATCTGGACGGCTGGTGATGCGATCTGGACGGCGGGTGACGGAAGATCCGGGGCCGGGACGGCGAATCCGGGGCGGGGACACCGGATCTGGGGTGCTAGGCGGTGGCGACGGGGTCGGACGGGATCTAGATGGCAGGTGACGGGATCTGGACGACGGGTGACGAGAGATCCGGGGCGCTAGGCGGCGGATCCGGGGCGCTAGGCGGTGGATCTCAAGCGGGGACGGTGGATCCGGGGGGCTAGGCGGTGGATCTCAAGCGGGGACGGTGGATCCGGGGCGGTGGATCTCGAGCCGGGGACGGTGGATCTCGAGTGGGGACGGTGGATCCGGAGGGTGGGGACGCCGGATCCGGAGGCGGGGACGTTGAATCCGGGGAGGGGGACGCCGGATCGGGGGCACGCCGGGGAGGGGGACGCCGGATCTGGGGCGGCGGATGATGAGTGCATGAAAGTGCACTCTGAACAACCTTAAAACCATCTCAATTGCGATATCTTCACCCTTAATCAACTTCTTTAGCACTACTTTTATACTTTTATGTGCTTTACATAGTTGTTTGGAAAATGCAGGAAATTGGAGCTAAAAGAAGCTGAAAAGAGTAGATGGATCAACTTCAAAAATTAATCTGTACTTGCTCATGAAGAACCAGATAATATGCCATATATGGTTGGAAAGCTCTTGAAGTCTAGATTCTAGAGAATTTTACGGTTTGTGATTCCGAGTTTCCTAGAGGAAGTTACAATATTTTTCGTACCAGTGCGCAGTGTTGAGTAAATAGTGACGGTCGACCGTCAGATCTCACGGTCGACCGTCACGCCCGAAAATCCTCACGGTCGACCGTCGGGCCCGAAAATCCTCACGATCGACCGTAAGATGCCACAGTCGACCGTAGCATCGACCGTCAGCCTCTGTCAAGAAAAACACTTTCAACGGTCGATGCGAAGATCGACCGCAGCTTGTCAAAATAAATTATGCACCTCACGGTCGACCGTCAGGGTGTCACGGTCGACCGCCAGATCAGCCAGGGGCGTATAACGGGTTTAAACTTAACCCGAGTCTACTAATCTTTGGACCCTATAAATAGGAAAGTTAGGGTAAGCCAAGGGGGACTTCTTGGACGTTTTTGGAGGCTCTTTTCTGGGCGTTTTCCAAAGGAAGAAGATGAAGGAATCTCCATCCATGGCCGAGTAATCCGCGGGCATGGCAGACGGATAATCTAGCGAGGACTAGGGTTTCTTCTCCAACAATGGTTCGTAGCTTTTAATCTTCATTGTTAAACTCTTTTTCATGTATTGGATCTTCAAATATTATTTTCAGATTATAGATTTCTATGTGGATGATTAATATTATGAATCCAGTCATACTTCTTTCATGATCTTATAATCCCATAGTCTTCTCTTTTGATTCTCCTACCGAGTCTTGCGAGACTTTTGGTTTGCATTGCCTGTAGTGACAACTGGTATTGTGTATTCTTAGGGATCTGGTAAGACAAGGTTGGGGCTTTATCCTGAGGAATCTTTGCTATGCCTTGTCGATTGTGAGAGTTGGTATTGTGTATTCTTAGAGATCCGGTTAGATAGAGTTAGGGCTTTGTCCCGATGAACTTTTGCTGCGCGTTGCCTGTAGTGACAGCCGGTATCGTGTATTCTTAGGTTTGGGTTGGATGAAGTTAGAGTTATAAAAGGAAGAACCAGTCGTAGGAAGAGACATTTATATATTTTGTTAGGTTTATAGTTCCATATCTTCCGGTTAAGGTGATTGGGATGTGAATCCCTTAACTGGGTATTATATGAACAATTGAGAAGAGAAGAGCCTAAATCCGAGTGAAGTGATTCCTGAAGCCTAGCCTCATTCAAATCTTGATTTCTTTCGTTGACTTTATCTTATCATTACATTTTCGATCTATTTCCTTAACTTTTACGCTCTTGATTGTTTTCAATATATTGTTATCTGTGTTTCTGGATCCTTCTTGCTCGTCTCTCTGTGGGTTCGACCTTTCTTATGTTGTATGGCACCGCGACCGCTGTGCATGACACATTTGAGCGACATTAAAAATTGGCGCCGTTGCCGGGGAGACGGTTCAGAAAAGTGCCAGAATCAGATTACAGTGATTGTAGACATCGAAAGCGGTAACTTCGTTCAGTTTCTTTAGTTTTTATTTTTTTTATTGCAGCTTTGATTTTTCTTCTCTATTAGGATTGTTTTCTTTTATTCGGTTTTAGTTAGTAAGTTTAGTTTCAATCATTGTTTTTGCTTATTTTCTTTAGTTGGTTTGCATCTTTTGGATTACGTGTTTGTAGGTGTATGCCTCGGTATAGAGACGAACTAGGCAGATTTGCTAGACGCCCCGATGGTGATTCTGAAACTTTTGATAGTGAGACATATATTGCTGATCTCTTTGACGCACAGTCACAAACTTCACATCATACTTTTATTATGGCTGAGCACGAGGAACAACAAGCTCCTAAGAGTTTGCAAGAATAATTGCATCCTACTCGCACTGCTACACCTTCATGCATCATGTTTCCACCTAATGCATCACATGTTGACTTTAAACCTGGCATGATTCAGTTGCTTCCTATCTTTCATGGGTTGGAAAATGAAAATCCATATGTGCATATTAGGGAGTTTGAGGAAGTAGTAGTGACCTTCCATAGCCAACTAGGTGCACTAGATATGATCCGACTTAAGTTCTTTCCTTTCTCACTGAAGGATAGAGCGAAGAGTTGGTTATATTCTTTGAGGCCACGATCTATAGGATCTTGGGCTGAAATGACAGATATTTTTCAACAAGTATTTCCCACAGCACAAGACCAATGCACTTAAGAGACATATTTCTACCTTCGTACGGAAGGATAGCGACACTCTGTATCAGGCATGGGAACGATTTAAAGACATGTTGAATTTATGTCCTCATCATGGATATGAAAGTTGGCATCTTGTTAGTTATTTCTATGATGGTTTAACTGTTAGAGAACGCCAATTTGTTGAGATGATATGTAATGGTGAATTTTTGCAAAAAGATCCTGACGCAGCTATTGAGTATTTGACAGAGCTTGCTGAGAAAGCTCATACATGGACTGGGCCGAGCGCAATAGATAATACCAGCAGAGCCAGACCACCATCGCAACAACAAGGTGGAGGAGTATATCAGCTACGCGAGGAAGACGCACTCAGGGCTAAAGTGGAGAGCCTAACAAGGGAGCTGGAGCTATTAAAGATTAAAGATATGATGGATGTCCGAACCTCTCCATACAATGAACCTACAAGGCTGGCTGGGCCGTGTGCAATTTGTCAAGTCGTGGACCACCAGATTGATGATTGCCTCACCTATGCTGAGATGAGAGGTGTGTACGACGAGCATTGCAACGCTGTAGGCGGATTCAGGAGGTCGTACACTCCCTATTCAGAGACGTATAATCCAGGATGGCGAGAGCATCCGAACTTCAGCTGGAAGTCAAATGCTCCACAAAGCAACGAGCATTGTCAACCGCCACCTAATAAGCCTTTTTCTAACCCTCCTTATAATACATCTAGTTTTCCTAGGCCTACATTTAATGATAATTTACAAGAACTGAAATCTATGATTGTGCAGGAATCTAAGGAAAGGAAGGAGGATATTCAAGAGACCAAGAGCCAGATCACGAAGCTGATCAACTCTTTGAGCGTGCATGAACGAGGGAAGTTTCCAGCTCAACCTCAACAAACGCAGGTATCTAGTGCTGAGCAAAATAACGTGAAGGAGATGAATGCCGTAACTACTAGAAGCGGGAAAACAACAAAAAGCCCTTCATAAGAGCCCACCGAACCTCCTATTGTTGTTGAAGAAGAGGACTGGATTGATGAGAACCATGTAGAGACCGATCATTCAGATGGCCCTACACCAGGTGGCTTTCAAGTACGTGTCCCTTTCCCTCAGGCATTGAAATCCACTAAATTTACTATGGAGCCCAACAGCGAGATTTTGGAGCATCTTCGACAGGTTAAGGTAAACCTTCCTCTTTTGCATGTTATTAAGCAAATTCCTACATATGCTAAAGTGATTAAAGATTTATGCACTATGAAGAGACGACATCATGTAAAGAAAACTGCATTTTTAACAGAGCAGGTTAGTGCATTGCTTCAGCACAGGATTCCTCCTAAATATAAGGATCCTGGCTGTCCTACTGTATCTTGTTTCATTGGAGAGCATGAAGTAGGACAAGCGTTATTAGATCTTGGTGCGAGTGTTAATTTGATGTCATATTCTGTTTACTTGCAACTTGGTTTAGGACAGATTAACTCGACATCTATGGTTTTGCAATTGGCGGATAGATCCACGAAGACTCCACGAGGAGTAGTAGAGGATGTGCTTGTTCAAATAGATAAATTTTATTATCATGTTGATTTCTTAGTCTTGGATACTCAGGCTATAGTAACTGATGATTCTCGAATTCCTATTATTTTAGGTAGACCGATTCTTGCTACTGCTAATGCTATAATTAATTGCAGGAATGGTTTAATGAAGTTAACTTTTGGGAATATGACTTTATAGATTAATGTTTATAATGTTGCTAAGCAGCCTGATGAGGATGATGAATGCCAGCAGACTTACCAGATTGATTTGCTCACTGAAGAGGAGTTTGCTACAACTGAAATTAATTTTCTTGAATTAGATTTGGATGAAAATGTTGATGTTGATGGTATGTGTAAAAATTTGGAACATTGTTCTTTTGCAGGTCCATGGAATCCAAAGTTTGAAGAACTGCCATAAAAAGGACAACCACCAACACCATCATCAGTAGAGCCGCCCAAGCTGGACCTGAAGCCGCTTCCTCAAGGATTGAAGCACGCCTATCTTGGTCCAGGTGATACATACCCAGTTATTATTTCTTCAGCATTAACTGCAGAGCAAGGTGAGCAATTACTTAGCGTTTTAAATGAGCATAAATCAACTATTGGATGGAGTATAGCAGATCTGAAAGGTATTAGTCCGTTGATTTGTTCCCATATGATTAATCTTGAACAGGGGGCTGTACCTCGTAGGGATCCTCAGCGTAGGTTGAACCCTACGATGAAAGAGGTAGTAAAAACTGAAGTGTTGAAATTATTAGATGCAGGGATTATCTATCTTATTGCTGATAGCAAATGGGTGAGCCCTACGCAGGTTGTACCTAAAAAATCTGGTGTCACCGTTGTTAAAAATGAAAGTGGAGACTTTGTCCCCACTAAATTGGTGACAGGATGGCGTATGTGTATAGATTATAGAAAATTGAATGCTGCCACCCGTAAGGATCATTTTCCATTGCCTTTTCTAGACCAGATTTTAGAAAGTATAGCTGGACATCCTTTTTATTGTTTTCTTGATGGTTATTCTGGATATTATCAGATTGAGATTGCTTTAGAGGACCAGGAAAAAACTACTTTTACTTGTCCTTTTGGTACTTATGCTTTCCATAGAATGCCATTTGGATTCTGTAATGCTCCAGCTACTTTTCAGCGTTGTATGATGAGTATGTTTGCTGATATGATCGAGGAATGTATGGAAGTATATATGGATGACTTGACTGTATTTGGTAATACTTTTGATGCATGCTTGCAAAATTTAAAGAGCGTCTTGGGCAGGTGTGAGGAGAAGAACCTTGTGCTTAATTGGGAAAAGTGTCACTTCATGGTGCCCTCGGGCATTGTATTGGGCCATATTGTCTCTTCCAAAGGCATTGAGGTACATCGATCAAAAATCGATCTCATCTCAAAGCTTCATGTGCCAAAGACTGTTAAAGATGTTAGATCCTTTCTTGGGCATGCTGGTTTTTACAGGAGATTCATTCAGAATTTTTCTGCTATTGCTCGTCCCTTGTGTAATCTTTTGATTAAGGATACCTCTTTTGAGTGGAATATTGCTTGTCAAGAGGCGTTTCAAGCCTTGATTGGTAAATTGACTTCCGCACCTATTGTGCAACCACCCGATTGGAGCCTTCCTTTTGAATTGATGTGTGATTCAAGTGATTTTGCTGTAGGAGATGTTTTAGGACAGCAAAAAGATGGTAAACCTCATGTTATTCATTATGCTAGCCGAACCTTGAATAATGCACAGATGAATTATTCTACCACCGAGAAAGAACTGTTAGCTATAGTTTTTGCATTAGACAAGTTTCGTGCTTATTTGATTGGTTCTCCTATCACCATTTTCACTGATCATGCTGCGCTTAAGTACCTTCTCACCAAGAAGGATGCTAAAGCGTGCTTAATTCGTTGGATATTAATCTTACAGGAATTTGATATTTCTATAAAAGATAAAAAGGGTGTAGAAAACGTTGTCGCCGATCACCTATCGAGATTGATGGTGGAAGTAGCGGAAGATGAGCCACCAATCATGGATGACTTCCCTGATGAGCAACAATTTTCAGTTGCACGACTACCCTGTTATGCGCACATTGTTAATTACTTAGCGACAGGTGAGATCCCTTCCTTTTGGAGTGCGCAGGATAAGCGTAGATTTTTTGTTGAGGTAAAGACATTTTATTGGGATAACCCTTGTCTATTTAAGTATTGTCCTGACCAGATTATGCGTCGTTGTGTCCCTGATCATGAAATAGAAAGCATCATTATATTCTATCACTCTCATGCATGTGGAGGCCATTTTTCAATGAAAAAGACTGCTGCTAAAATTCTTCAATGTGATTTTTACTGGCCTACTATGTTTCGTGATGTTAACATTTTCTGCAAATCTTGTGATAGATGTCTAACGCTAGGAGCTCTATCTAGAAGACATATGATGCCTTTGAACCCCATTCAAGCTGTAGAGATTTTTGATTGTTGAGGTATAGATTTTATGGGACCCTTTCTTCTTCTTTTGGCTACTTATATATATTGTTGGCTGTGGAATATGTTTCTAAGTGGGTGGAGGCTATTGCATGTATGAATAATGATCATTCCACTGTCATCAAGTTTCTTAAAGAGCATATTTTATCCCGGTTTGGTACTCCTAGAGTTATCATTAGTGACTAGGGGTCACACTTTTGTAATCGCTCCTTTGAGGCTTTGATGCGCAGGTATGGAGTCACACATAAGATTTCCACTGCTTATCATCCACAGACGAATGGCCAAGCTAAACTAGCCAACAGGGAGATCAAGCAAATCTTAGAGAAGACAGTGAGCCCCAACCGAAAGGACTGGTCCTTGAGGCTATCAGACGCATTGTGGGCATATCGCACTGCCTACAAGACTACCCTGGGGATGTCGCCCTTTCGCCTAGTTTATGGAAAACCATGTCATCTTCCAGTTGAATTAGAACATAAGGCCTATTGGGCTATTAAGTCGCTAAATTTTACTTTGGATGCTGCAGGTCAGGAACGGAAACTCCAACTGTATGAGCTAGAGGAACTCAGGAATGATGCTTATGAGAGTTCCCGGATCTTTAAGGCAAAGACAAAGGCCTACCATGACAAGAAGATATTGCGGAAGACTTTTCAAGTCGGACAGCAAGCTTATCTGTATGACGCACGACTGCATCTCCATCCTAGAAAGCTGAGATCACGCTGGACATGCCCCTTCACCATTAGCAGAATATTTGAGAATGAGGTTGTGGAAGTTGAAGACCCAAAAGATGGGAGGTTGTTTACGGTTAATGGACAACGCTTGAAATAGATTCCAGAGAAAGCGGACCCTGAGGAGCACACCGTTTCTCTCGTAGATCCTGTCTACGAGGGATGATCTTTCTCCTATCTATCATTTCTCTTTTTGATTAGGTTAGGTTATTTTAGTTTGTTCAATTTCATTCTCATTTGCTTTTGTTTGCTATTTTATATTTTTAGGATGCTTGGACTTCCGTCTTCCTCGCTTGTGAGATTTTGGCCAACCATCAATGGGATTGAGATTTCGGCCACAATGAAGAGCCCTGTCCAAGATTTCAGATATTCAATCAGGTGGCCTCGCTCCTATTTCGATTTCCTATTTTTATTTATGCTATATATGAAAATTCAGCCAACACCCTTCTGCTTATTTACATGATTAGCACACATTGAGGACAATGTGAATTTCAGGTTGGGGGGTGTAGGCATACATGTTTTCATGTTTGCTACCTTATGGAGCTTAATAGTGTTGAATTGAGCATGTTATTAGAAATTGTACATGAGCTGAAATTTTTATGCTTATTATACATGTTGCTTTCATATGGATTGGCCTATACATTGATTGCATGCTTGATACCCTGAAGGTAGAACATTATGTGAGTCACACACAAACACTTTATGTGTAGTGGCGATTATACTAACCAGAGGAATGAGCATGCTATTGTTAATCTAGACCATGATTTCAGCATTAGCTAGTGTTGAGTATAGCATGGAGAAAAAAAAACGAAGAAAAAGTTATGCAGCTTGATAAAGCTGTGCCTAAACAACGATTAGGCGATCTACTGAGTAACCGGGTGTTCTTGCCTCAGGAAGCGGGGAGCTCGAGTAAAAAGGTAGAACCACAGAAAAAAAAAAAAAACAACTATTAAGTGTTTTGCTAAGTAACCGGGTCTCTGCGCCTCAAGAAGCGGAGAGTGCTCGCATAAATAGGCAAAGTGTCTGATAGTTGAGAAAAAAGAGAAAAGAAAGAAAAGAAAGAGCATGCTGTACTTAAAGTGCGAGGGTTGGATGATTGGTCATGAAGATAGTAGTGTGTTTGGACTAATGGTGGGTAGAAGTTGCTTCTGTACGTACCATCTATTTGTCACGTCACATGTGTTCTTCTGGATGGTGATTAGCATGTTTGATGTGTAGAAGTTGATTTCATATGTTGATAGTATGTGTATGAGTACAAGAAGTTTTCATACTCTGTACTGTATACAACACTATTGACTTGATAAGGTAGAATTTTTATCATGCATGTCTACATCCTTGAACCGTTGGTGTGCTTAATTATATTTTATGCGCTTTGAATTGCTAGAGACTAGCAATAAGCTGGTTGGGGGGTGTGATGAGTGCATGAAAGTGCACTCTGAACAACCTTAAAACCATCTCAATTGCTATATCTTCACCCTTAATCAACTTCTTTAGCACTACTTTTATACTTTTATGTGCTTTACATAATTGTTTGGAAAATACAGGAAATTGGAGCTAAAAAAAGCTGAAAAGAGTATATGGATCAACTTCAAAAATTAATCTGTACCTGTTCATGAAGAACCAGATGATGTACCATATATGGTTGGAAATCTCTTGAAGTCTAGATTCTAGAGAATTTTACGGTTCATGATTCCGAGTTTCCTAGAGGAAGTTACAATATTTTTCGTACCAGTGCGCAGTGCTGAGTGAATAGTGATGGTCGACCGTCGCGCCCGAAAATCCTCACGGTCGACCGTCAAATCCTCACGGTCGATCGTCGGGCCCAAAAATCCTCACGATCGACCGTAAGATGCCACGGTCGACCGTAAGATGCCACAGTCGACCGTAGCATCGACCGTGGCATCGACCGTCAGCCTCTGTCAAGAAAAACACTTCCGACGGTCGATGGGAAGATCGACCGCAGCTTGTCAAAATAAATTATGCACCTCACGGTTGACCATCAGGGTCTCACGGTCGACTGCCAGATCAGCCAGGGGCGTATAACGGGTTTAAACTTAACCCGAGTCTGCTAATCTTTGGACCCTATAAATAGGAAAGTTAGGGTAAGCCAAGGGGGACTTCTTAGACGTTTTTGGAGGCTCTTTTCTGGATGTTTTCCAAAGGAAGAAGATGAAGGAATCTCCATCCATGGCCGAGTAATCCGCGGGCATGGCAGACGGATGATCTAGCGAGGACTAGGGTTTCTTCTCCAACAATGGTTCATAGTTTTTAATCTTCATTGTTAAACTCTTTTCTATGTATTGGATCTTCAAATATTATTTTCAGATTATAGATTTCTATGTAGATGATTAATATTATGAATCCAGTCATGCTTCTTTCATGATCTTATAATCCCATAGTCTTCTCTTTTGATTCTCCTACCGAGTCTTGCGAGACCTTTGGTATGCATTGCCCGTAGTGACAACTGGCATTGTGTATTCTTAGGGATCTGGTAAGACAAGGTTGGGGCTCTATCCTGAGGAATCTTTGCTATGCATTGCCGATTGTGAGAGTTGGTATTGTGTATTCTTAGAGATCCGGTTAGATAGAGTTAGGGCTTTGTCCCGATGAACTTTTGCTGCGCGTTGCCTGTAGTGACAGCCGGTATCGTGTATTCTTAGGTTTGGGTTGGATGAAGTTAGAGTTATAAAGGGAAGAACCAGTCGTAGGAAGAGACATTTATATATTTTATTAGGTTTATAGTTCCATATCTTCCGGTTAAGGTGATTGGGATGTGAATCCCTTAACTGAGTATTATATGAACCATTGAGAAGAGAAGAGCCTAAATCCGAGTGAAGTGATTCCTGAAGCCTAGCCTCATTCAAATCTTGATTTCTTTCGTTAACTTTATCTTATCATTACATTTTCGATCTATTTCCTTAACCTTTACGCTCTTGATTGTTTTGAATATATTGTTATCTGTGTTTCTGGATCTTTCCTGCTTGTCTCTCTGTGGGTTCGACCTCTCTTATGTTGTATGGCACCGCGACCGCTGTGCGTGACACATTTGAGCGACATCAGCGGACGCCGGATCCTGGGCGGGGACGCCAGATCCGGGGCGGGGACGCCGGATCCGGGGCGGGGGACGCCGGATCCGAGGCGGGGGACGCCGGATCCGGGGCGGGGACGCCGGATCCGGAGGTGGGGGCTGCCGGATCTGGGCGGGGGTGGTGGATCTCAAGCGGGGTGGCCGGAAGGGGGGCGGGGACGCTTGATCTGGAGCCGGGGAAGGTGGTGGTGGTGGAAGGGGGGCGATCGGGGGCTGGGGCTGCCAGGGGAGGCCGGATCCGCGGCTTGGGGGGCTCCTGGGGCGCTTGGCGGGGCCGCCATCAGGTGGGGAGGCGTCGGCTTGGTGGGGGGATATGGGGGGGAGCTGGGGGTCATTTTTGTCCCATCAATCCCTATTGTCATATGAAAAAAACAAGCTATACTGACAAACACTATTGTTTTGTTGGACTTAATTTCCTTCCTACGATTAAGAATAGTCACACGTACTCGCCTCCTCGCCTAGGCGTTCGTGCTCCTCGATCGGGTCGGTGCTGCCAGCAGCTAGCGCGGTGTGCATCGAGGCGAGCAGGCTGCTGTGGCCTGGGCACGCTTCTCGGAGAGGCGTTGCAGCTGCAGGTGACCAGGATGGCAGGGACTCGCGAGCTCCCGAGATGCTGATCGACTTATAGAAAGAAGCCGCCCCTCTGATCTACTTTCTTAAATGGCAAAATGAATGTCAGTTTTTGGCAACCACCGAACCCACCAGCAACTGTTTAATCAGAGTTTTTATTTTTTTTTAGAAGTTAAGCCAAAAGACTGAACTAAAAAAGAACAATCAAAACAGCAATTACACCCGGAACACTGTTTGATCTGAGTTAGATGACTGATAGTTGAGTAAAATGAAACCAGCTCATCAATTATTAATCATAAATGATAGAAAGCACACCACGTGGGTGTGCTTTCATACACACTTGACGTGGCCGTCCAGCTGATGTGGCAAGCCACATTAGCAAATGTGGAACGCATTTAATCAGAAAGATTGGTGTACATGACTGTGTACATTGCACATCCCGACAATCGGTAAATGTCGCAAGTAATCCATCGGTATTTTTTTTTAATCTAGTGTTCTACCTATGCAATAGAACAACCAATCGGTAGTATTTTACCGATTAAGTGATTGATAAATTCAATCGGTTGATCTAATTCATCGGTAGTGTTCTACCGATGGTCTAGGTGAATCAATCGGTAGACATCTAATGATTGAACGGCATGTACATGCCCTTACCCACCCACCCAAATCAGCGCCCAAATGTTTATCTAACTATTACCTGAATTCCCATTTTAACCAAATGTCCATAAATAACAAGAAACATTGGGATCTAAAGCCTAAACAAGCCACATCTTGACCCGACCGGTTGGATGAGCAGGTCGCACACTCACATGAATGTAGTACCATCGCTAGGCCAAGGCCCACCAGGCCATGGCCTAGGGCCCCTCAATAATAGGTCAATTTTTAGGGCTCCTAAAAAATAGATCAATTTTTAGGGCCTCTCAAAAATAGGTCAATTTTTAGGGCCCCTTAGTTTGGTACTTTGGTGGGTTACGTGGGTATCAACAACCCTTTACTATTTTACAGGATGCTCAACAGCCTCAAGGCCCTCAACTGGTGTGGCTGGTGCCTCAGGCCCCTAGTTTTTTAAAGAATTCACCAACAATTTTCTTTCACCATCAAGTATCAACAAAGCTTTCTTCTTCCCATGATTAAAAAAGGATTCTATACTTTCTCATCAGAAGCCTCAACTGGTGCTCATCAGAAGCATTCTTTCTCCATCAAGTATCAACAAAGCTTTCTTCTTCCCATGATTAAAAAAGAATTCCAAACTTTTGATTTCCGGAATTGAAGATTTAGAATTCACCAATAATTTTTGTGCAACCATCTATTCAAGGTAAGTTTTCCTTTGTCACTCATTGAAATCTGAATTTTGTGTATGTCAAATGTCAATGCATATTACTATATTAGTATATTTAAGACTTATGACTTGAATTTAAAACAATTTTGTATCTTGCTTTTTTTCAATATCTTAATACTCTCTTATGGATTAAAAAAACTTATATAATTAAAAATAATTCTTATCTTAATACTCTTTTTTGTTTTTATTCAGTTGTATGATGTATCATGGGTCCTAGGAAGTACCCATCTGGACATGAAAAAAGAAGAAACAAACAAAAAGTAGAAGCATTAACTCAATCACAAGCTGGAGCTATTCATAAGTTTTTTATTCCTACAAAGCAAGTTGAAAACTCGGCTGAAAATTTGGGAAATGTTGAGGATGAAAATTTGATAAATGAAGAAGAAGATCATGATAATTTGAATGAGAGTGGTGATGGAAATTCGACCGAAAATGAAGATTTGAATATAGAAGTTGAACCTCAAAATATTGATGATCTGATTCATTGGGATAAGATTGATCAGAAGTTAAGAGACTTTTTTTTTTTTTTTTGAGCAATTCAACCAAGAGGTTTGTATGAGATTATAGAAGATCAGAACTAGTCTGTTACAAGCTTACAATCTTCAAAAAAGTACACCACCAACAAAACTGTATACCACCCAAAAAGAAACCCCAACCAAACCTTACATCAACAGGTATAAGACCAGCAAAAGTAGAAGAACAGAAACCAAATTATATCATCAAAAACACAAACTAGAATCTCAGAAATTAAGATGCCAGTCCGATGTTGTCTCAGATCCAGGTGCAAAGACCCACAAGCATGACTAGCGGCGACTTGTAGCAAAATCTGTCAGTTTTTCTACTTGACCTTCCAGATCTCAATGCACAGATCTAAAGATTGGAATCGTGAGATGCGCTGAGAGGCTACAAATATCTCTCAAAAGCCCACAAAATTCTACCGGCCATGAGAACCGCCCATTAATACAACCGATTAAAAAGGAGCTGTCTGACTCCACTATACATTTTCCATAGTCAAGCTCTCCCGCAACCTGGATAGCTCGCTTAATTCCCTTAAGATTAGCTTCCGTACTTGAGTTGGCTTCAATATATTCTGACACAGCAGGGCTTCAATATATTCTGACACAGCAACCCAAATCGACCCATCTTCACGCTTAAGTAAGACTCCCAAGCCTGCAGATTGATTAGCAACCCTAAAAGAGCCATGTGACTGAGCAATACATATATCTTGGCGATAGTTAACAACAATCTCTTTAAAGTCATAAGCCAGATAACTGCGGCCATATTCTCTAACCAATCTTTGAACCCGAAAGAACAGAACCTGAACCTCCACTTTTTCTTCTTTAAAAATAGCATCGTTCCGAGCACTCCAAATGGCCCACAAGCCAAAGCAAGCTGTTGATTTTAATAAATGACTCTCTTCTGAAGAAGCAGACTGCTCCAACAAATGAATCAAGCCTTCAAAAGAGATTAAAAATGAACTAGAGCATAGAAAACTCCAAAGAGTTCTAGCAAAAGAGAAAGAGAAAAATAGATGGAAGATGGACTCTCGAACCAAACCACATAAAGGGCATCTATCATCTGATATGTAACCAAAATGCCATAGTGCCTCCCGGGTTGGCAACCGCTCGTGAAGAAGCTTCGAAACAAAAAAACGCACACGAGGGCTTGTTGGGAGATGCTAGAGATTAATCCAAAGAGAACGGGAGAAACTGTGTGTCTCTACCATTGGGAGGGATTGTGAGGTCCTGTCCCTCTACCCCTGTGGCTCGTCGTAGACCGCAAGGGCAATTTGGTAAATTGCGTCTTGTTGGTTTGTTTCACACCCGCGTGTGCACACACTGACCTTGTATGTGTTAGTGTTTGTTTAGAATGGCTAAGTGGACCCGGGATCGGAAGATCCCAGCTCGAGCGCGTGGAAGCTTGCCTTTGGGCAGCTGACGACCTTGAGTGATCGATCACTCGTTGGAACGATCGATCGGACTCGTGAGCGAGTCGGTGGGTTTTGACCCGCTCGGATCGATCCGACTTGGTGTTGGGATCGATCCGGGACTCGAGCGACCGATCGCTCCTTGGAGCGATCGATCGGAATCGCGTCGGTGGCTTTTCTGCTTCGCGAGGACGGCCGCCGCTGGCCGTCGCTCTCTCTTGTCAGAAGGGGAGGACTTTCCCTCCCCTCCTTCGCCTTTCTCCTCTCTTTTCCGGCTGTCCCCTCCCCCCTTTCCTCCTTTTCTCCTTCCTTCTTCTTCTTCTTCTTCTTCTTCTTTCTTCTCACCCGAAAGCTCTGTTTTTCTCTCTTCTCCCGCCGGCGAGCTTCTTTTCCTCCGTTCTCCCTCCTCCGACCATCAAATTGGGTGTTCTAAGGCTCGTTGGATCCGTGGCAACGAGAGGAAGGCTCCTGGTATGGTTTGGAGGCTTGTTGGTGACTGGTTGCGAGGGATCAGCCGGGATTAGCGTTCTTCAGTAGGTTCTTCTACCTACTTGTAATCTTTAGTGGGTTTCTCTAGATCTAGCCGTTGGATCTTGTTGATCTTTGTCTTGTTGGATTCCTTATGCCTAGCAGAATTTCTGATATGAGTTTTATGATCTTTGGTTGAGATCTTAGTAGGTTTTATGCATGATTAAGCTCGGATTCTCTGTTTTCTACTGTTCTTGAAGAACAGCCGGTTTGCGGCATGTTTTTCGGCCGGTACGTACATGATCTTGGGTTGTGATGAGCATAAGAGTTGTAGATCTTTGAGTCTACTCTCTAACCCATCTGATTTCATATTTTTACGATTTTTGTACGATTGGTTATGAATTTTTTGCTGGAGGGCTGCGTTGCAGCAATTAATCGGTAAGTTAGTTTGATTAACGATTTTGATTAGTATTTTCCCGTTAATCCAACCGTTGGATGATTATGGATTTCGGATATGTTGATCCTGGTATATACACCTACCGATGGCTAACTTGGATCTTGAATCCGACGTCGTTTGGACGTTGGATCGACGGGATCAATTTGCCTCTAGTAGAGGACTTTTGGGTGTTTTGAATATAATATTATATTTCAGAATATAATATTATATTATTTTCTATTCATCATCGTTTTCGGGGTTGCTTCCCGTTGCAGGTGTCCGTGGGTGACGGTTGCGGTACCGTCGTAATGCCGGGACCCGCTGCGAATCGGCTGGCAGCGGTTGGTAGTACCGCTGCAGCGATCCAGTTGACTTATATGCTACCCTTGACATACTGTTGCATGCCTATCTCCTGTTTGTGTATGTCATAGCATGCATTGTTGAATTGTGCATTAGTTGCATTGGTTAGGGCGTGGGTGATCCTTGGGTCGCCGTCCCGATGCTGGAAGCTCGGACTTAGCCCTAGGACCGGGGTTGGGTGGTTTGGACCCGGTTTGAATTGTAGTGTCCAGTCAAACTTGATGATAGGCCTAGATGACTCGTGCACTTTTTGCTTGATGATTGTAGAGGTCGTGTCGGGCTCGAGCCGGATCTGAGGTGTAGCCGGTGTCTGGTGTTCCTAAAACTCTTGAGTAGAGGAGTTGCCTACTCAGTGGTGTCTCTTCCCACCAAACAGTGTTCAGTGTCCTATTGAGAGTCAGCAGTGTTGTTTCCTGCTACTGAGTGTGACCTGACATGTGACCAGCCCGGCTGGAAGACCATGATCGTGGGCCTCAGGGACACGCGGTGGGGTTATGGGACCCCTGTATACACCCACGTTCTACTTGAGGGCGGCACTGTTGCGTTTCCCTCTTCCTTCTGTGTGTCGTAGTGTAGATCCCTACTGAGCTTAGTACTCACACCTACCCGGGCTGCGTTTTGCAGGTGCAGGCGGTGCAGGCGTCAGTTCTTCCTCTGTGGCCCCTACCGGGCAGTTGGTTGGCGGTGCGGCGGCGCCTGGTGGACTTTGAGAGGTGGCGATCTTTACTGCTTTCACCCTTTTGCTAGTTAGTCTCCTACGGGAGTGATGTTGTATTCGAATCTTCCCCTCTCCGAGGATATGTATATTAAACACTTTGAGTTTTAAATATGTGGTTCGAGGTTTTGCTAATTTAATGTTGTTTTAATCGAGGGTACTTTGGTGAATTGTTAGGGAAACCAATAGGTTAGAGGGAACCCTCGCCGTATTTTTCCGCGTTTTGTAGGTTCCGGATCGCGTCGCCCGACCCGGTTGGGCTTTCGCGGGTCGGGGCGCGACAGGGATGACAAAGATAGAAAGATGTACGCAGATTTAGAGGACACCTTACCCTTTGGATCATAAGACCACCACCATGAGTCCTGCAACCCAATGGGTGTAATTGCTATCCTAGCAACCAAACACTGCCCAAAAAGTGAAGATAACATATTAAGATTCCAGGAATCTCCAATCATCAAATCAACAACCACAAGATCTTCCAAATTCTTTCCCATTATAGACTGCCTTAGAGGACATGGGATCCGAACCAAAGCTTCCTGATCAAACCATGCATCATATATCAAGCTCACCCTACTTTGAATGCCAGGTTTGAAACTCAACCCTTGCCTTAGCACTAAAACCTGTTTGAACACAACTTTCCAGAAAGATGATGTTGTGCGCCTACAGGAGATCGGTAATAATAGGGATTCCCATCGTTACTTAGCTTTCACCAGCCCAACCCAGCTCAATGAAGCACTATCAAGCAGCCACGCCGCTTTACAAAGTTACAGAGCCTGTTACCATCTATGCAGGTCTCTGATGCCAAGACCGCCTTGATCCAAAGGAGTATTCAGGGTTTGCCAACCCATCTTCCAAGGCTTCTTGATTTATCCTTCCAAATAAACCTCCTAAAAATCTTCTCCATATTTGTCAAAACCGCCGAAGGAACTCCAATTGTTGACATGTGATGGACTGGGGAGGCTTGAAGAGCACTCTTTACCAACACAACCCTACCAAGCAGATAAGCGTGAGAGTACCCGTTCAATTAGGCTATCAAAAGCTGCTGCCTTTAGTCTTGAGCCCGATATTGGAACACCCAAATATGTCCATACCTCTCCAAACTCCGCCACCTGAATTCTAAGGATCCGGTGAAGCCTAACACCTCTCTGAGCATCAATGGAGGGAGATATACGAACACTCGACTTGGAGTTGTTGATGCAAAGCCCAGACATCGTGCCAAATCTCATCAAGATCTGCCGCAGCTTACGAGCTTTAGTACAAGAAGCTTCAGAGACAAAGAAACAATCATCTGCATAGAGGATGTGTGAAATACAAAAATTTGATTCACGGAATCGAAGCCCCACCAGTCCCAAT
>OY986968.1:15524411-15674952 GCA_963920575.1 Narthecium ossifragum
CATATTTTCTGAAAAACAGTGTTTTTCTTTTCCAGAAAAGGTTTTCAAAAACTGCAAATCAAACGTGATTTCAGATTCATTTTCTATTTTCTTAAAAATAAAAATAAAAAATGACTTAACCAAACAGGACTCATGCATTGTCTTCTTCCAAGACCTTTTAATGGGAGCTGCATCAATGATCTTTGTGTAAGAAGTACGAGTGGGTTTCAATGCACTTCTCCTGAGACATTCTCCACCACCTGCTA
This sequence comes from Narthecium ossifragum, assembly GCA_963920575.1. NCBI lineage: Eukaryota > Viridiplantae > Streptophyta > Magnoliopsida > Dioscoreales > Nartheciaceae > Narthecium > Narthecium ossifragum. Next base: position 15,524,657 of record OY986968.1, read on the forward strand.
TAGCCATTGAAACACTTGTGTAGATAGAATTCCTAATGCAGCACTCGCCCATGGCCAAACTTTATCACCAAAATGATCCGGTCAACATACTTAATTACATTTGTAGAAATGACAAAAAAGATCATTTGATCGATGTTTCAAAAAACACCATTCCTTTATTTTGTTATGATGTTTTTGAAGAAGTAAATCTATTTATTTTGATTGCTTCGTAGTCAATCTATGTCTGTCATTCTTCCATAGAAGAAAGAATACATTAGATTTTCGATCAGGATGCTCCAATAATATATCCTATGGATTTCTACAGATGATACATCCTGCAAATTTTTCTATACTAAATTAATAGAAACTTATTTTATAAAAAAAACACTCTAAGACCCGTTTGGATTGAAAATAAGGTGCTGTTTGATTTTAGAAAATATTTCCTGTTTTCATTTTCTGTTTTTATTTTGTGTTTTCTGTTTTCATTTTTTGAAAATGAAAATATGAAAACGCGTTTGATTTGAAATATTAAAAACCTATTTTCTGATAATAAAAACATAACAATGTGTTTAGAAAATGAAAACGTCATTTTGACGTTTTCATATTTTCTGGAAAACAGTGTTTTCCTTTTCCAGAAAACGTTTTCAAAAGCTACAAACCAAACGTGATTTCAGATCCATTTTCTATTTTCTTGAAAATGAAAACAGAAAATGTCTAAACCACCCCATTTATGTATCCAAACACTTTATCTATAATCTTACATAACTATTTTTAATGCTTGTATAACTTTTATTTTATCTAAAATATAAACTTATCATATCCTCAATCCAAACGGACAAGAAACAAAAGGTTATGAGATAAGAAATACAGCTTTATACGGAAAAAATAGAATCTTGTGTGGGACCTTGGAAATACTAAAAATATATACTAGTATAACAATGTAATGGCATCTCCACTTACCTCAATTTCTGCAGCCTCCTGAGTTACACTTCCGATCATTCATGAGGCACGAGCAGTGGGCCCGTAGGTGTCACTCGCAGCGTCTCGTTGACGATGGCATGTATATATTTAAGGCAGACGGCCAATGTCCTGTTCTCCGAGCAAGCGATCCGAGCCGACCTGTGTGTCGATCTCAGCTCTAGCCTTGTTTTAACGTTGTTGAGGAGATGCAACATCGCCCACTCCAATGTTTGGGCTGATATGTCTGCCCCCGCTCCGCTAACAACAATGTCTGGGTTACCATAAGAAGAATTTGCAGTTGTGCCACCAACTCTTGCTTGAGGTTTTGCTTCCTAGGGAGACTTATTACCGATATTCTCATGCTTTGAAACAGTGCCACCTTGGGATTTAACGTGCGCTTTTTTAGGAGCCTCATTGTTGGTTGGCATTTCTACATTTCTGTGTTTATCAGTTAGTGATGAATCTCCAAGCGCGTTGCTGGACTTGGGGTCCATCTTAGTGTCAGAAGGACTATCTGCTTGTAATTCCTTTGCTTCCCTCTTTATAGCATCATCACTGGTTAAGATGTCCGTATTATTTTGGATATCAGCAACAGATGGCTTATTCTCAGGAATTGTATCTGTCTTTGCTTCGGCTGAAGAGTCGCCACCAGATATATCTGTGTCGCCCACTGCATCCTTGATGGAAGCCTCATAGTTGGTTGGCATCACTCTGTTGTTTTCGACATTAGGCACTGATGAATCTTCTTTGATGGAAGCCTCATAGTTGGTTGGCATCACTCTGTTGTTTTCGACATCAGATTTTCCATCACTAGATGCGGCGTCCATCGTAATATTCGTATATTCTGGCTGAGAACCAGTGTCATTTTGATATTCAACCGCCTCCTTCCCAGCTGACTCGTCATCGTTCAACGGTTCTCCATTATTTTGCTCGCCGGAGATATTCTGTGCATCTTCAGCTTTGCTGCTACCAGTAATACCTTTATCAAAAGTTGTTTCAACCATACCAACTTTAGGACCCTCTTTTTTAACCGAATTCTTTGTGTTTACAGCTGAGTTAGACAGGTCTTCTAATCCAGGTGTCTCATTGGCTTCTCCAGATTTCTCACTGGATTTGCTATCTTGTGCTGATTTTTCCCCACTTTCAGTTTGAACATCAGTACAATCACTTGAATGCTTCTTTTCTTCATGGGAGTCACCTAGTCCATCTTGATTAGGATTCAAAGATTTATCACTTTCTGTTCCCCCGGATGTTTGTAAAATTTCCTGACAACCTTCACTCACTCGCTTATCTGTCACTTCTTTTCCATCATTATTAGCTTTAACGTTGGACTTTCGCACATTCTGATTTTCTTTCTGTTCCCTGTTTGATGGCTCATTCTGTTCTTGGTTAAGGGCCTCTTCTTCTGCTTTTTCTTCAGCTGCAAAGGCATCTAGTCCCCCCACTCCGGCTTTCTTTGTTTGAATAGGTTCATCAGGGTTTCTTTCAAGAGTGTCTACAGTGTCATTACTTTCAAACCCTACTTTCTCCTTTCTCCCCACATACCCATCTCCGTCTCCATTGCCTGTGTTAATTTCGTATGTGCGGGCATGATCCCTCCTATCACTTGAGTGCTTGATTTGGTAGACTAACCATGTAGCTACAGCCAAGAATAGAGCTACCTGCAAAGTCTTCTTGATCTTGGACCCTTTAGTTCTCTGATTTCGGCCGATTGATTGATAGGACATTGCTGACTGTTTCTTTTCACAAGTTCTGCAGAAGTAAGCAGAATATTTAGACTCGCATTATCAAAAGTCTAGGTTGAAATGGTTCGGTATGAGGCTAAAATTAACGAAACAACTATCTTTACGCTTGACTAACTACTAGCTCTGCGCTGAATTAAATACCAGAGAAATCCACTCAACTAAACTTTCTGACTGCCTAAAGTGATCAACTACATTACACGAATCAACATTACTGAAGGAAATAATCAGGATGAGAAACTTAGTGTAAGTGCATACCACTCACAAAGCAGGTACCTTTAACTTGTAAAGTAAATGTGATGAGAAATAGAGCTACTCGAAAGCATAGAACACAGCTTGATTAATAGTTGCAAAACAGAAAAGATATCTTCACATAAGCTCGCTGATTAGAAAGGTCCTACAAGTATTCTCATACTCTGGTACATTCATTTGTAGTATTACCATAGGTGGAGGTTGTATATGATTTCAGAGCAAGTTATAGCATGCTTGCTGGTTAGAATTTAATCATAAAAGCATATTTACGCCTCAATTCTGGTTGTATTTGAAATTATGAATAGCTAAGTCCAAACCATCACCACCACTTCACATAAAGACCATCAAACACCTCGCATAACTTCTGTTACACAGTATAAGGCCACTATTTGCCCCGTTTGGTACGGGGATAGTTAACCCGGGATAACTTTTATCCTGGGTTAAGGGGGAATATTCCCCTTATTACACACTTTATTCCCAAACACCCATAAAAAATCATCCCCATTTCACCTACTACTCCTCTCTACTTTTTCTTTATCCCAAGTAATCATTACTACTTAACCCAGAATAACTATTATCCCAGAATAACTTTTATCCCCGTAACAAACGGATCTACACAAACCCCCCAATTGTCTTCTTCTGAACCCTTTTGAAGATGCCGGAGCACATATATTCCACCCTTACAGAAGCTCCAAATGGATCCAAATCCTCAGGTTATTCTAGTTGTTGTATGGTTGAGAGGATACCCTGAAGTAAAAAAAAAATTATTTGGGTTTGATGGAAATTAAGGTGTAAGGATCTAGGTAGTTTATGGCTGCCAATACTCTTAGGGTTCTCTTTCCGTGTGAGTTGTCTAATGTTGGAGGTTGCTTATGTTTGGTTTAGGTCAATATGCCACCACACGGGAGGACTCTTGCCCAACTGATCAAAAGCGTCAAGGCTAAGAAGCGGCGTTTGAACCAGGCAAATAAACAACACCAAGGGGAAAGTAGCAAGAAACATGAAGAAGATATACCATTAAGAGATGGTGGTGAGAACACACATGCTGGTAATATGGGTGATACAAATGGTTTGGCGCGAGTGATGCAGACACAAATGCAAACCCTTTTAGGAGTTGTGCAGCAGCAACAACAACAAATGCAAGCGTTCCAACAACAATTGCAGCAGCAACAGCAGCCTAAAAATCAGGAGATAGGAGGGGGAGAACGAGTGGGGCTTGCTGAATTTCAGAAGTTACGGCCCCCTTCTTTCTCTGGTTCCGCTGATCCATTAGTGGCGGAGCATTAGCTGATTGAGATAGAGAAGGCTATTGCAGCACTAAAATGTTCAAGTGAAGAGAAGTTGATGTACGCTACGTATATGCTACAAGGAAGTGCTTATGAGTGGTGGGAGGTAGTCCTTGCTACCCATGATAAAAAACAGGGGCCTATCACTTGGAATACATTTAAAGATACGCACCACTATAAGTTCTTCCCAGACAGCATTCATCGACAAAAGGAAGATGAACTGGGCACCTTTAGAGCAGTGGTGAACAAGGCCCTACTATTAGAAAGGGAGATGGAAGCAGTCCGAGCATGCCGAATGGAGCAACAGCAGAAGAAAAGAGCAAACCCATCAGATTCTCGCAGTGGTCAGTTGTCTGAGGACCAATTTAAGAAGCGAGGTGGTCAGCAACTTGGTGGTCAAAATCAATCTAATGGCTCAGTATTGCAGGGACGAGTTAGTTTTACCTGGTGTGGTAGATGACATCATATTGATAATTGTCGATGGAAATCAGGTTTGTGCTTTATATGTGGACAGCAAGGGCATAAGATGGCTCAATGTACACGGAAGAGTGATCCGAAAGCCACTCCAACAACTCAAGCGCACCAACAGCGCCCATTCAAATGGAACAATGGAGGTCAAAAGCCTACATCTCAGGCGAAGGTATATGCTGTTACTGAACGTGATGCTTGTGCATCTAATGATGTGGTGACAGGTACCATTCCTATTTCTGCTGGTTACGCCTTTGTTTTATTCGATTCTGGTGCTACACATTCATTCATATCAGTTAACTCTGTGAAACGGTATAACCTGACTCATGTACCTCTAGATACTGACTTCTGTGTTGAGACTCCGGTTGGTGGTGTAGTTCCCAATGTTGTTTGCAAGTCATGTATGTTGACAATAGGGAATAGAGACTAGTTGTATGATTCCATTGTATTAGACATGCGAGACTTGGACATTATATTAGGAATGGACTGGTTGGCTACACATCATGCCACTATTGACTGTCATAGAATCAGGTCATTTTCAGAATTCCTGGCCAATCTGAGTTCAGTTTCAAGGGTAGTGAAACTCCTGTACTTCCAAGAGTTAAATCCTCATTACAAGCCAGGAAGCTCCCAGAGAAAGAATCCAAGGGCTACCTTGCTATAATGCAAGATACTCAGCAAGATGAATTAAAGTTGGCAGATATTCCAATCGTAGCATAGTTTCCTGATGTTTTCCCCCAAGAATTGCCAGGTTTACCACCTAAAACGGAGATAGAGTTCTCCATTAAACTTGTTCCGGGTACCATTCCTATTTCCAAGGCCCCTTATCGGATGGCTCCAGCTGAACTAAAGGAGTTGAAGAAACAACTACAGGAATCGCCTGATAACAGTTTTATTAAACCCAACTTGTCACCATGGGGAGCTCCAGTTTTATTTGTGAAGAAAAAGGATGGAAGTATGCGACTATGCATTGACTATCGCAAGCTAAATAAGGTGACTGTGAGAAATAAATACCCACTTCCTAGAATCAATGATCTCTTCGATCAGTTACATGGGTCTCAGGCCTTTTCAAAGATTGACATTCACTCCAGTTATCACCAACTGAAAATTAAGTCAGAGGCCGTTCCCAAAACAGCCTTTAGAACATGATTCGAGCATTACGAGTTTTTGGTGATGCCATTTGGACTAACAAATGCTCCTGCAGCTTTCATGGATCTCATGAATAGAATATTTAAACCTTTATTGGATCAGTTTGTAGTAGTTTTTTTTGATGATATTTTGATCTATTCAAAGAGCAACAGGGAGCACAAGGAGCATTTGAGCATTGTGCTACAAATTTTGAGGGGGAAAGCAGACTTTATGCAAAGCTGAAAAATTGTGAGTTTTGGCTGAATAATGTATCCTTCTTGGGTCATATTGTCTCAAAGGATGGCATTTCAGTAGATCCGAAGAAAGTAGAAGCAGTAGCCGAGTGGAGCAGACCATCCAATGTTTCTGAGATTCGAAGCTTCCTTGGACTGGCAAGCTATTATGAAGGTTCGTGGAGGGCTTCTCTAGTATCGCTGTACCTCTAAGCCGTCTCACTCAAAAAGGGGTTAAGTTCGAGCGGAATGAGGATTGCGAGCAGAGTTTTCTAGAGCTGAAGCGGCAGTTGGTTTCAGCTCCTTCTCTTGCCATACCCTCTAGTGGTGGTGGTGGTTTTGCTATCTACAACAACGCTTCCAAAAGAGGCCTTGGGTGTGTCTTAATGCAGCATGGACATGTGATTGCTTATGCGTCAATACAACTCAAATCTTATGAGCAAAATTATCCAACACGTGACTTGGAATTAGCGGCTGTGATCTTTGCACTAAAGATTTGGAAACATTACCTCTATGGAGAACAGTGTGATGTATTCACTAACCATAAGAGTTTAAAACATATTTTCACCCAGAAGGAGTCAAATATGAGAAAGAAAAGACGGCTAGAGTTACTAAAGGACTACGACTTGGATATTCAATATCATCCTGGCAAGGCGAATGTAGATGCAGATGCATTAAGCAGGAAGTTTCTGGTAACTTGGCTGCTGTGATAACTAGTCAAAGACATATACTAGATGACATGAGAAGATTGGAGATTGTAGTGCATGTGGGCAGCTCAAATGCTTCTTTGTGGAGCCTTAGAGTTCAACCCACCCTAATCGAGCATATCAAGGTAGCTCAAGCATCGAATCCTTTTCTACAGAAGATGAGAGGCAAGGTAGAATCAGGAATTCAATCAGATTTCTGTCTTCACGATGACGGTTCCTTGAGATTTGGTAGCAGACTTTGCGTTCCAGACGATCCCCGACTGAAGAATGAGATCTTGAAGGAGGCTCATAGCTCAGCATACTCTATGCCTCCTGGCAGCACTAAAAAGTACAGAGATCTGAGGGAAAGTTTTTGGTGGAACCGTGGAATGACATGAAGAGGGAAATTGCTCAACATGTGGCCCAATGCTTGGTATGTCAACATGTTAAAGTTGATCATCAAAGGGCGGCTGGTGGCATCGCTACATTCCTTGTTTATTCCTCAATGGAAGTGGGAGCACATCACCATGGATTTTGTAACTGGCTTACCAAGAATTCCCACCAAGTTCAATGTTGTTAGGGTAGTAGTGGACCAACTGACTAAGAAGGCTCGCTTCTTACCATTTAGAGTGGACTTCCCTCTAGAAAAACTAGCTGAATTGTATATAAAGGAGATTCTGAGTAGACACAGGGTTTCAATTTCCATTGTGTCTGATAGGGATCCAAGATATGTGTTCCAATTTTGGAAAAGCGTACATAGAGCAATGGGAACCAGATTGCACTTTGGTACAACCTATCACCCTCAAACCGATGAACAATCAGAGAGAACTATACAAATTATGGAGGATATGTTGAGAGCTTGCACTATTGACTTAGGAGGGACATGGGATAAGCACCTACCTTTAGCTGAATTTGCATACAACAATAACTATCAATCAAGCATTCAGATGGCATCATTTGAGCTGCTATATGGCAAGAAATGTAGATCCCCCATATTCTGGGATGATGTAGGCGAGAGGAAATTGTTGGGACCTGGGTTCATACAACAAGCAATGGACAAAATTCCGTTGATCAGAGATCATCTACAAGCAACATAAAATAGACAGAAAAGCTATCCATATAGGAAGAGACGGAAGCTGGAGTTTCTTATAGGTGACCATGTGTTCCTTAAGGTGTCCCCTACTAGAGGTGTGAAGAGATTTGGAATAAATGGTAAGTTGAGCCCTAGATTTATCGGTCCATTTGAAGTTCTAGAGAGAATTGGAGAGGTGGCTTATAGGGTACCTTTACCTCCCATTTTGGCCGGAGTGCATAATGTCTTTCATGTCTCGATGCTTAGAAAATATGTGCCAGACCCAACACATGTTGTAAGTCATGAACCAATTCAGCTTGGAAAAGATCTATCATATGAGGAGCAGCCAATACGTATTCTGGATTCAAAGGAACAACAAAGTAGAAGGTGAACCATTCGTTATGTAAAGGTCCAATGGAGCAACCATTCTGACAGGGAAGCAACATGGGAAATGGAGGAGATAAAAGAAAAGTATCCTCGACTCTTTTTTTTTCATTTTTTTTCTTTTTTTTTGTGTGTGTGTGTGGGCGGGGGGAGGGGGGTTGTGACCGGGAAAATAAGGAAGGAAATTTTTCACCTTACTTGTCCGAGAATGGCGCCAAGAGACCCGCAGCCTCGACCCCTTTGCAACTATGGTGTCGAGCTCTTCTCTTGACCAGCCACTCCTCCTTCGTCTTCTTCACACGCACACAAGAGCAATTGTTACGGCAAGGGAAGGATCCTCATCTCCTTTATCCACTATGAGCAATTGTTACAAAGACTTGAGACCACTCAACTCTCTCTCCCAACCCGCAAAATACAATCACTCGAGAGAAGGAAACTCCAAACCCTAGGCAATGCCTAGATGCCCCTCATCTTGGCTGACCACCTTCTTATATAGAGGAGAGTCCATGACTTAACCTACAAGTCAATTTCCTTAGTCCAACTCAAAGTCGGCTTCATGCTTATCTAGACATGCAATCAGCCAATTGCAAAGCTTCCTAGCTTAACTGAACTCTTACATGAGTTATGACTTGTCAAAGATAGCTTCTTGCCAAAATTCACCCACACCTAGACTCGAAATAGGACTCATTTCTATTCCCGCGTGTCAAGTACAAGATATCTCGTGCCATCTTCCATCTTTGCCGCATCAAATCTTGTCAAAAACCTAAACTAATTAGAAGTAGGTCAATGGCCCGCTTGGATTGGTCCCCATGGCTAACCGCCTCCAACTGGGTGCACCAAGTCCTAGTCCTACTAGGACTCCGGAGCAACTTGGACTTCTCTGACGTCAAATCTTTCCTTTGTCGTGTCAAGTCCTCGCAGGAACCCAGTCCAACTGAAACTTGGACAATGGCACGGTTGGTTTGGCCCCAACGGCCAACCGCGTCATGTCGGGCGCGCCAAGTCCTTGTCGGATTCAGACTCGGTCTCCCAACCGCGTCGCCCACGTGCTTACCGCGCCATCTCGTGTGTCGCACGCGCGTGTGCTCCGCGCGACCTTCTAGGTTGCTTTGTCGCGCATCCCACTCGATACAATCATGTCATGGCACGCCAAATTTTGTCTTGGCTCGGTCCACCGCTCCATTATCGAGATTCTTCGTGTCATTGCTGGGGAAGATGCTTGTATGCTTGTTGGGAATGTTTTGCTTGCTATCTTGAGGCCACCAAGCCTCGCATAATCCGTGTCGCCGACCCTGCGTCATGTTTGGGCCTTTGGCCACGCCACCTCCGGATGCCGCGCACCAAGGCCCGTGTAATGGGCTTAAGGCCCTGACAGGTCGTGTAAGGACCGAAGGTAAAATATCCTGCTTGAGTGGCAATCGTGGAGAGTTTTAGATGTTTTAATAAGAACCTATCTATATGGTACATTATTAGGTAATTATAAAACATAGAGGGACCTTTCAGCAAAATTACAAGCCTTTATAAAAACCCACATAACCTCCTTGTTTCCTTTTTTGTTTTGGGGTAAAAGGACGGCTGCCCCTAAGCCTAGTACCCAAGGGTTGGATCATCTGATTCCATCGGATCTTGGCGTCGGAGACGATCTCGACCCTTCTCACGTGCGGATTGGAGGATAGTTTAGGTCTGATTCAGATCTATAGGCCGCACATAAGGTAGGTTTGTTTATGTTGTTTTGTATATCATGTTGATGTTAATTGCTTGGTATTTATTTGGAGTGCACAATGTGAGAAGAAGCAGGTTGGCTGGTAGAACACTTCTTCTAGCTCTGCAAGATAGGAACCAATCTGGGTCATATGTAACTGGTGGCTATTATTCTTTGCCGCTCGCAACTGGTCTCGACTGTCGTTGCGGATCAAGTGAGGAAGCAGCAGGCTTGAACGGCTTGATAGGGATCAATCTGGGTCAATCGGAGCACCTTGGTAAGCATGATTTGATTCTGGTCGAGGATCTGGCCTGTTGGATCAAAAATCGGAGCTCCGGAGTGGCTGGATCACGCCCAATGGTGATCGGATGGCTGGAAGTGTGCCGACGGCGGATCAACGGCGAAATCTCGTCGTCGGTAGCCAAGAACGGCGGAAGAAGACTCGCGGGACTCCCAGGAGTTGATCTCACAGGTTGGATCATTGAATCCTCCACTAGATGCGACGGATCTGAAGTGGCAGCGTAGTAGGGATCGTGGGTTACGTGGCGGAGGTCGCCGGCGCCGGAGGAGATGGTTTGGCGGGGGTGATGAAGGGCAATGGAGGGTGAAGGAGGTGTAGGATCGGGTCGGGTAGGATTTTGGTGGGATTTGGAGGTCGGCTTATGGAGTGGGGAAGCCGAGAAAGATGTGGTCGGCGGCGATGGATTTGGGTGGACGTCACCGGAGTTGGGGGTGGCGGTGTTGAGGTTAGTGGAGGGCGAAAGAAGGTAGGGGAGGTGATAGCGGTGACTCGGGTGGTGGTTTGGGAGAACGGGGGTGGTCGGAGCGGTAGCGACGGGCGACGAAGGGCGTCGGCTTAGGGTGAGCCGGGGCGGAGCTGGAGAGAGCCGGGACGACGATGCCCCGGCTTGGTGGTGAGCCACAAGCGAGCCCGCAAGTGAGCCGACAGGGAGAGAGGAGAGAGAATATACGAGAAAAATAGGGATAAAGCGGGGAAAAAGGTGGAAAAATGGCAGAGAAAATTAGAGAAAAATATGGAGAAGAAGATAACTTGGAAGAGGTGCTTCGCCCAACCTCCTCTAGAAGAGTGCATGCTTCACCCAACCTCCTCTGGAAGAGTGCTTCACTCAACTAGCCCCCTCAACACTTCGTTGATGAAAAGATAATTATTTGATTGCATAGATTTCAAAGTACAGAGGGGTGCTTCTTATATAGAGCATGAACCCTTAAAACTCAAACTATAATTAGGGTTCTTCTTGAACTTAACCATTCCTAGTAGGACTTACATCTCAACTAGGACTCAAATTAAAGGTAAAAAACTTGGAAAGCAAGTAAAGCAATAAATCCTAATAGAACTCTAATAAAGCTGTAATTTCCTAAACTAAGATAATTGTGGGGAAACCTGACTTGGAGGAGTTGGACTCCAAGTGAGGCCCACTGGCTTATTTCCCATGTAAGGGTTGGTTGGACCTAGTCAGCCTGATTTGGCTCAGGTTAGTCAGCTTGACTTGGCTCAGGTTAGTCAAGTTGTGTCGAGTCCGGTCTTGAGATAGCTCGATCTGTGAGCATCCGGGCTCGAATTTGATGAACTGGTTCATTGGGTTGAGTCGAGTCCGGTATGCTGATAACAGTGACTTATCTATATGATATTTGTTTAGAACTCATGTAGAGATTAGTCTATAGTGTTGTTGTACTTCTTGCAATGTGGAGGTGTCATCCTTTTGGCACCTGTTCTCCTAATAGTTTATGAACACTTGCAAGGAAGAGTTGAAGGAAAATATCTATAAGTTTGCGATATTTGATTTCTTATTCCAGTCTAACTTTTCTTGTTGCTTACTCACTTTTGTGACTTCGTGTGGCAGAGATTACATATCTCGAGCACTCATAGTAGGAGCAGGGTGGTTGATAGAGAGACCGTTCAGTGGATTCAAGAACTACTAGTTAGAACGGTTTTCCTTTCATTTTCTGTAGTGATTCATTTGGAGATGAAAGTCATACTCGTGATTTAATTGGTTTGGAGTTGGTTCTAGTTAAGCACATTTCAAACTATTTATAATATCGTTGAATAAGCAGAACTTTGTCTGTCAGGGGTGTTGATGCTATGATGATTTAAGATACCATTTGTTAGTTACATAACTTGCACATGTGTTGGGGCTTAATCCAGCACATTTGCGGCCGTTGTTATGCACCCTTGCTGCAGGACTTGGGGCATGAAACAAATACCCAGGTTTGGTTCCAATTCAAACTCTCTACCTTACCCCCACCCATCCCATTTCATGCAATTCACGGAACATTGACTCTGTCATTTGATTTTAACATCTGCTTACAGGATTCCAAAACCCATTTCCTGGCATCAACCTATCATCTAACTAATCACTTAGCTAAACCAGGTAAAACCTAAGCATGCACATAAAAACAAAAACTTCATTCTGGAGATCTCCAATTTCTCGACGAAATTCAAATAAATCTTTACGCATAAAAAAGCCCTAATTCCTTTACCAAGATGAAGAAATCACATAGACAATTAAAAGAACGGTAGTAATCAATCTATCCCTAAGATCTCAGACATAAGAAACGGATCATAGCGCATTAAAAACCAGATCGCTCATCAGTAACGGCAAGAATTGATGCTATTAAACAAGAAATTGAAGGAGAAAACGAATTTTTTACCTAAATAGGAAGGGGTCTTGGAGCTCAGTTGCGGGATCGACCAGGCAAAGAGGGGAGGATCTTTGAAACCCTATTTTTATTTGGTCTTTTTTATCAACGAATGAGAAAAGAGGTAAAATATAGCCATCACATGCGAGCAGCTGCTATATGGCACGGACGGATAAGCAGCGGAAGCGGGAGCGGCAGTTAGCGTTCACACGGTTTCCCCAAATTGCTCCTAACCGTTTTTTGACGTCTTTAAAATAGGATAAATATTGGGTAAATTGGTGGGCCTCCCCGGGCCAGCCATAAGCCCAATATCGACTGCGCCACGGAAAGGATCCCTCTGTCTTCAGTATTATTGGGCCTGACAAATTAACATTGTATGGCAATAGTAGAATAAAGGTATAGAAACAAGACTTCAGAATCCTAGTAGGTCTGCCATCGTTCTCATCAATTTGAAGCATCCGTGGAAATTTAAGTAGTAAAAATTGAAGAGGATGCTTGGATTTTACCGAGATGCAAATATAGCTGTAAGTTTGATTTCATATCTATTTTGGATGCAAACCATGTACCATTTATGAACTGGATTTAGTTCTTTTGGCTGGATTGAGTTTAGCCCATTTTTGCTTATTGGTTCAATACCTTGGGAAACTTTTATTAGGGTGTGTTTGGTTGGAGGAAAGTGGGCGCAGAGTGAGGAACTGGCGGTACTCCCTTCACTTATGAGCATTTGGTTCGGCTAGGGACTCGATGGAGAGCCGGGACTCATTGGACAAAAAAAGTCCAGTTCAACATTTTTACTCCAGTCAAAAATGCGTCAGAGTTGTTCGAGTAGAGTGGTTGTAGTCCAAATTAAATGCCAACTACTCACCCGCACACATCCCATTACTCCTCCCACTTGAACTGGATATCAGGCTAGGGTTCCTTCTCGTCACCACCCTTCACCTCCTCCCTCTTGCGGCAGTCTCCAAGCGTCTCTCTCGCCCTAGGGCGGTGGATCGGCTTGGTTGCCCGTCGACGATCCGGGTGGGCTGCTCTCCGATTGTTTCTTTCTCCTCATGCGGTGGTCTATCGGCCCGAACTGCTAAGGTTCTTCGCTATCAAACCTCTTATCCCCATTATTTTCTCTATTTTGATCCCTCTCCATGTAACGAGAGGCTTGTATGCTTGGATCTGTCGATTTTCTGACATTTGTTGAGATTTTTGGTGATGCTGCACTCGATCCTTGTTTTCCCTTTGATTTCTTCCCTCTCCATGTAACAAGAGGCTCTCTATGTGTTTGGATCTGCTGATCAGTTTCGTTATTATGTGGATGTACACACTGCCGACATTTGAACCCCATATTTTTCTAATTTTTTTTTTAAATTCTTTGCTTTGACCCCTCTCCATGTCAAGAGAGGTTCTAACCGTTTAGATTTGCTTCATATTTGCCTAGATCTGTAATTTTCTTCATGTTTTCCAAGTCATTGTCAGTCGATGTTGTTGTTTGATCCCTATTTTATATTTTTATTTGATTCCTCTCATGTTTTACTAACTTGGATATGTGGTTTTGCTTCATACTTATTTAAATCTATTGATTTTCTTCATATATTATAGAATGTGCATGTAGTAGTACTCTGATTCTTTTCTTTTTACGGTTGCTTTGATCCCTCTCCATGTCAGGAGAGGTTCTAATATGTTCAGATCTGTTGATTTGCTCCATTTTTTTGGTATATGGCTATGATAATGCATTCTACTCTATACATGGATTCCTCTCCATGTCACGAGAGGAACTACTTGTTTGAATTCTACTAATATGTTTTCATTTTTATGTGAATGTACATACAGTCAATGTCTGATCTCTATTATTTTCCTTATTTTTATCCCTCTCCATGTAATGAGAGGCTTATATGCTTGGATCTGTCAATTGTTTCTAATTTGGTGAGATTTTTAGTGTTGTTGCACTCTGATCCTTGTTTTCCCTTTGATTTCTTCCCTCTCCATGCAACGAGATGCTCTATATGTAGTCTGAACTGCTGATTTGCTTCATTTTTTATAAGAATTTACATATTGTCAATACCGATTTGCTTAATTATGTTATATGAATGTACATATTGTCAATGTTGATTTGCTTCATTTTTCATCCCTCTCCAAGTAACGAGAGGTTGTGTGTTTGATTATGATGATATGCTATAAACTCAATTGTCTTCCCTCATAGATGGATGATCATGATAAAATAATTTGAGAGGATGAGGATGCTCATTGTGGTATACGCTGCCGTAGTTGTCATAATGAGAGCATACTACACACCACGCTATCGCATTAACGATGTGCCCCGAGAGCATAGAGTGGAAAGTAGAAAGAGACACATGGATAGGATTATGAAGGCCGGTAAAGACTATTGTGTCAGTTACATCCGTACGGATGTGGATGCACTGAATGAACTAGCCAAGCAAATGAGAGAACGCCATTTGCTAGAGGACACAAATCATATAACCGTCGAAGAACAATTGTGTATATTTCTACACATTGTTGGTCACAATACGAAAAATCAAGTGATGCAGACAGAGTTTTTACTGTCTGGGGAGACAATAAGTCGATATTTCAACGTCGTTTTGAAGGCAATATGTAAAATTCATGACTTCTACATTCAACAGCCAGGATTGACCACACATCCGAAAATCTTGATCAACCCCACGTATTATCCATACTTTCATATAATACTTAATATCGACTATTGCAACATTCTTGGGTTGCACATGTCTTATATAACCATTTGATTTGTAGACGGATGACTGAGTAAGGACAAGGGTTTCCTCTTCATCGTTGGTTCATGTTTTAATTTTTAATGTTTAAACTCTATACATGCATTGGATCTTTACAGATTGTTGTGTGGTTGAACATTATTATAACTCCAATCATGCTTCTTTTATGATATTGTGATCCTTTGCTATGCGCATTGAGAAAGCAAGACACGCCATGAAGATTTACTCGGCCATGGAGATGAAGATTCTCCTGTTCCTTCGCGTCCAACT
The DNA here is from genome assembly GCA_963920575.1 of Narthecium ossifragum. Classification (NCBI taxonomy): domain Eukaryota; kingdom Viridiplantae; phylum Streptophyta; class Magnoliopsida; order Dioscoreales; family Nartheciaceae; genus Narthecium; species Narthecium ossifragum. The sequence continues at coordinate 15,540,215 of OY986968.1, forward strand.
ATTCTCCAACGACCCTCTTGAATAACCCAATGTCTTCTATTTATAACCCCCAATGCTTCTTGTCACACCCCGACCCAGAAAACCCATCCGGACCGAGGCATGAGGGGAAACCTACACTATTCACATCTGATACGGCGCGACAGATACACAAAGCAGAATAAATTTGAACTTAAAGACTTCCAAGGGCATAAAGGTAAAACTAAATATTACATTGCGGAATAAAACTCAATCAAAAGAGGGAACATGATTTTATATATTAAACGTTAAGTATATCCTTCTCAAAGGTAACAATAAACAAATACTGCCAAAATGTACATCTGTCCCTCTAAAACGACAAACGCCTCCAGAAGTCGACGCGCCGCCAAGACCTGATCCAGCTGGAACCACTGAGGATGAGCTGACTCATGCACCTACAAACGCATCCCGGGTAGGAGTGAGCAATAAGCTCAGTAGGATTCTACTCTACTCTATGTCGCACAGGAAGAAGGGGAAACTACAAAGTCCCGGGTTCTGTCTCATCTCTAAGCGAAACTCATGTTACATCCACTGCCTACCCCAGGGCACGTGCTCTGTGACCTCAACTGTCAACTGCCATCCCTCTCAACCACCAAGCGCCCAGCGCTGAACAACAAAGGGGTAGGACCCAGGGTAGCACATAACATCTCTTAACACGAATACTAAGCATGAGACGAGAACTCTGGGCGACCTTTACACCTCAAACAACAGATGATAGCCAACTAGACCCATCCTCGAGAATACAGAGATTTGGCATAAAACTCACGCCCTAGTCCTTGCTACCCAGCCACCGTCCTAGAGCTAGATCCGAGCTACCTGAGAGCCTCGGATCGGCGAAGAGAGCCTCGAATTGGCGAAGACCCTATTCACCTGCACCCTAGCCGTATGCTCTAATGCAACCAAGATGCATGCAATGCTCAGGCACATATAAAGAGATATAAGCATGCAACAACATGACATCAATTATACAGGGCTAGGCATAGCCTCTATCTAGCCAAAGGGATAAGCATAACAAGGGTCTCAAATACATGTAAGCTATGCTAACAATACGACGATTAGAGCAAAGCGATAAACACAGATATACAATAGTCTTCAGTGCTCTCCGGCACCTGACAGACTAAGGTTCCATAGTTACCCCGCAGGTAACTGGCCAACGGCCAAGCAACAACAACAGAGCCAATTTCGGCATTACAACGGCGTCCGCAGCCGTCAATCGAAATTGCTACAAGGGGATACAACCCCGGCCAAGCCAACAAGGCACACATACAAGATATATATAATCTACCAGTACAACGGGTTATGCCCCCGACGCACGTCAGCAATCAGCGGGGCTATTAATCAAAACAGTAAATCTATACTAAGCATGCAGGATACACCTCCGGCCCATTTATACTAAACATTCCCGGGGGTCGTCACTCCCCCGGTTACCCATAAAGCGATAAAACAATCACAAACTACATATATATACACATATATATAGATATAGCATGCTCATCGAGAAACTGCTTGCAAATCGGTAGAAATCGATAAACCGATTTGAAATACAACTTACGGCGTAATCCTGAGATAAACCTATCAAAATCTCGATTAAAATATTATAATTATCCTTACATATCATCGGAAAAGTCACACGAGAAATTCGGGTCGAAAAGAAACCGAAAACATCAAATTCGGATCAATTAAACAAATCAACATATAAAGGATCGATCATCTTACCCAAGATGATCGATCCCTTACATGGGTGATCGCTGCCTGGGAAGGACAGATCGATCTTCTTGTGAAAGAAGATCGATCTTCCTTAAGATGGTGTTCTGTCTGGGAAAGAAGGATCGATCTTCTGGCACCAGATAATCGATCTTCCTCAAACACACCCTCTGTCAAAAAGAGGATCGATCATCTTGTCCCAAGACGATCGATCTTCTTCAGACGGAGTAGAACACTAACAAACAAAAGATCAAGCTTCTTCCCAAATAAGATCAAACTTCTTCCCAAAGAAGATCGATCCTTCATACTCTGCACAGAAGAGTGAATAGTGTCGAATAGTGCCTGAGATCCAATTTCTTGGATTCGATCTATCAAAACGTATCAAAATCAAACCAAACTTGATAGGCATATGCAATTGGATGTGAGGAATCTAATGACACTAAGAAATCCAACTTTGGATGATCAAATCCTCCAAATTAAATCAAATGGCCCGAAAGCCGACTAAACTGATGAAAAACTGAATTTGTTGGATTTTATCTATCAAAATGAGATGGAATCCATTCAAACTTTGCAGGAAGGTCTAGTTGATGGTGGGGAATTCATTCATGCAATAAAAACCAAACTCAGATTGTGAAATATCAGATCTGAGTCCAACCCCGTCGAAAAACCAACAAAAATACGGAATTCATCCGAAAGAATACGGAAATGAAACCATAGCTAGCTTCTAAACATGACAAGGAACTAGAATACCGAAAATCAAAACATTCCAATGTACACAATAGCCACAAATCACAAAAAGGTGATCCTAGGGTTACCAACTCATAGGAATTTGGTAGAAACACCTATATGTATAGACGAGCAGGCGATCTACGAGATCCTCAACTCCGATCGCCGCGGATCCGAGCTGAAAAGCCACAGCCGGAGCTCCACGCCAGCAGCCAACGAAGGAGACAGGAAGAGAGAAAGAGAGAGAAAGACAAGAGAGAGAAAAGAAAGAGCTTAAATAAAAAGCTGGAATCGATCGCAGCCGTCCGATTCGATCTCTCCCGATCTAGATCTGATCTTCCAATCGAAAGCGCCCTTAAGGTTCTAATCAAACACATAAATCAATCAAAGACAGTGTATGCAACGCGGGTGTGAAACTGACCACCAGGGAGCATATTTACCAAAATGCCACTGGGGTCAAAAATAGTGATGCAATCAACTGATCGCATCCCAAGGCCAACCGAGCCAAACCACAAAACCGGACCCTCGACCTAACACAGTCGGACCGGGTTGGAGGTACGGGTCCTCACACTTCTCAAACTCGGATTAAATTTGGGCCCTTTATTTTTCTCTTCTGTCCCACCATGTCATGAAGATTTGCTCGGCCATGGAGATGAAGATTCTCCTCTTTCCTTTGCCTCCAACTACTCTCCAATGTCCCTCTTGAATAACCCTAAGTCTTCTATTTATAACCTCCAAGGCTTCTCAAACTTGGATTAAATTTGGGCCCTTTATTTTTCTCTTCCATCAAACAAAGATCGATCTTTTAGGGATGAAGATCGATGTTTTCATCCTGTATAGTTGGTTGCACCTAAGAAAGATCGATCTTCTTAAAGGAAGAGACCGATCTTTTAAAAAGGTACTCTCTGTCAGCCTCAGCCTCAAAAGAGATCGATCTTCATTCTTTTGATCTTCATGTGTTAAATATCACTTCAGTTTCAGAAGAGATCGATCTTTTTCTAGATAAAGACCGATCTTTTTAGGGATAAAGATCGATCTTTTCAAATCGTGCTCTCTGTCATTGCTGGCACATAGAAGAGATCGATTTTCATATTCTGTGAAGATCGATCTTTTAATTATAGGGAAAATAATACTTTACTACCCTGTAATTTAGGAAATGTTCAGTTTGAACCCTATGTTTTAAAACCGTTCAAAATGAACCCTATGTTTCCAAAACCATTCTATTTACTACCAAACGCCCAATGGCATTGAGTCAGTAGACAGTAAATTGCTATTTGCCCTTTTTTTCTTTTTTTCAGCCTTTTCTCTCTGTCGTGGCTCCTCCTCATCCTCTTCGCTTCACGCTCGCTTCGCCCCTATGCTTTTGTTGAGAGTTGAACTCAAAGTTTAAGCTCACCACCTCCTGTGGGGGGTGACCACATCCTCACTCTCAACACCAACCAAACACTAGAAACTCCAAAACTTTGTCAACTCAGCATCCACTCCAGCACCAACCAAAAAGCAGAAAGTCCAAAAGTCAGTAAACTCAGCTTCCAATCCAAACACCAACCAAACAGCAAAAAATGACAAGTCACTCCAATCCAACCAATTTTTAGAAGTCAACACTCCAAAGAGTCAATCCAATCCAACCACTCTTGTGCAGCCAAACACGGCCTTAGAAAAACTAAAAATGTAATCCTGAGTCCTGACTTTGGATGCGTAAACTGTGGAGGAGATATATGATCAGCTTAATGAGTGTTGAGTCACAAAATATGCATAATTCACCTATTTAACTTGGCTTTGTTAACTCTCAAGCAATGCATTTATAATAACTTTTCATGTTATTTCAAGTACAAGAGTTTACAAAGAGAGCTGTATCGATTCCGGACTTAAAAGACATAAATTGCATAAAATCTGCCATATTCGGATTGATCCAGACCCAGTCTAGATTGATCTAGATTCAGTTCTGATCAATCCAAAAAAGGTCTGGATCGATCCAAACCTATTCCGGATTGATCCAACCCAGTCTGGATCGATTCGAAACCCCTTTTCAAAGCCTCTTTTGTAATTTTGCACATTCGATCGATCCGAACACACAATGGATCGATCCAATCCTTTAGAAACCCCAAGATCTATAGTTTGGATCGATCCAAACCTCTTTTAGATCGATCCAAAACTGGCTGACGGGTAAAAATGGACGGTTTGGATCTAATCCTATCGTCCACAACTTGGGGCCTATAAATATGGGTTTTTACTCTTATTTTATGATATTTTTCTCAGTCTTCTTTCCTCCCTAGAGTTAGAGAGATTTAGGGCTCTAAAGGTGGATTTTGATAAAGAAGATGGATCAAACCTCTCCCTTCATGGATCTCCTACCCAAGATGAGTAGCTAAACCTTCTTCTCCTTGGGAATTCCTTGATGCCTAAGGTTCTTTTCTTAAATTTCTCTTTTGATTCTTGATGTAATGACTCTCTTAAGATGGAATTTGTATAAATTCACATCTAATTTCATATTTCTTTAATGAAATCCATTGATGAATGGTTTGAATACCTCTTCTTGCTTGTAATTGTATGGAAATTAGATACTTGATAGGTTTTTGACTTAATTCCTCAAAGAATAGGTCATGCTAGAACCATGGCCATCTCTCTTGAAGGGATCCTTATTCTTAGGAAAGGATCTTGAGCTGCTAGAACCACCCCAAGTCATCACTAACCTACCTACCATTCTTGTCTTAGATGGAGGATTGGATTGAGGTATTAAACCCATCTCAATCTAAGAATTTATTCATACAAATCCTTGATTTCTTGCCAACGATATGACCTTAACCTGGCGATTGTTGAGTGATGGTTGGATTAAAGCGTCGATGAGGGATCTTAACCCGACGTCTCATTAGCGGCGAGCGATACTAATCCTACGCTCGTCGATCTCCAATTTCGACCATGTTATTGAGGTGTCATTCATCTTGATTCGTAGAGAAGACATTTATATCCTAATTCGGATTGGAATTCCCTAGGATTTTTTTCTTGATAAAATTTTGCTTTAATTATTTTTAGAGTACTTTAGTTAGAATACTCAAAGAATCAATCCAATTGTTTACACAATCCAATTGTTTCCAACTATTGTAGATATTATATTGCATTTGTTAGTTCGACCATCCAATTCCATGAGGATTCAACCCGTGTTTCCACTAACTTCATTGTAGTTAATTAGTAGTTCGGTTAATTCTTTTGACCGCTTTTGATATACATAACGACACATTTCAATGCGCGTCAATGAGACAACTTTCTTATGAGTTATAACACATAATATATAATTGATTTGTTACAAATATATACACTTTGATATAGAATGATATACTTCTGAATCTTAAGGAGAGATATAAGACAAAGGTTTCAATACAGTTAATCATATATGAATCAGATTTCCTTGTAATATGTTAATTTTCCTTGCAACTTAAAAAGAACAAGCATAACATATAATTGGTGGATCGCATTAAATCAATCATTTAATTGATTTCCAAGAAAAACTCACAAAGTTTCTTTTCTCGATGGACTATTGGATTAAGGTTTGTATAAAAGCCCAAATACTTATTAAATAAGTGTGGGCTAAGTATTGTAAGTGTTGAATCAAATGGACCTAAGTAAAGCCCATTGTTAATTAATCAAATGGAGGAGCCCATACAGTGTAGTAAAAATATTTAGTCTCATATTGGTTCTGGAGAGAACATTCCACCAGTTTATATAAGGAGTGTTTGGTTGCCTGCATCATGCATTAGTTGATGCAGCATCATGGTCCAAACCCATGTTTGGTTCATCATATGCATCAACTGATGCAGCATCAGTTGATGCAAAAAGGTGGCCGTGCGCTGTGTGAGGTGTGCGTCTATTTTGCTACACGGTGATCTGGTTGAGTCAGGTTGAATACACTAGACCGATTGGGCTAAGTCAGCTTGACTTTTTAGCTTCCAAGTCGGTTATGTAATGGTTGAGCCTAAATGGCTCATTCACTCACAATTAATGGGTTGAATCAGTTATAACTCTTGGGCTAACCATGACTGGACAGTTATGGGTGATGTGAAAACCCATGTTCTCCTGGTCATCTGTTACTACTAACGTCATGACACTTGAGCTTCCCACTAAGTGAGGGTTACTGGTGATGTGACATTTAGGGATGACTTGGCAGCCCATAACTTGGCTTTTACTTTTGACGTGGCAAGTCTCTTCACCTCCCCACTAAATGACTAATCAACTAGCCATCCTAGCCTATAAATAGGACCCTACTCAACCCAACCAGAGGCTGGAACATGCATACACCTTGTACACACTTGCACTAGAGGGTCTTGTAGAGAGTATCATACCTGCTGGAGCTCGAACGACGATCGGACGGCCGGCTTCCCTCTGTTCCTAGAGTATCATTGTACCCTGGAAGCTTTTTGCCTAATGAACCAGAAGCTACGGTGGTGGGCAAACAAAGCTTAAGGGAACAATGTGATACACTGGCCTCGATTGAATTCTTCTTCATCTTCGGCGTCTTCCTCCAATTTTCTTATACTGATTTAACGGTAAGTCTAATTTTATTTTTTGTTGTAAATGATAACTTGCTACCCTAGTAAAAGCAAGAATCATAGTCCTATTTCTCCAACATCCAACATTCCTATGCTTTGTTTATCGGTTTTACCATACTTCAGATCCACCTCTCCTACGGATCCTTCTGGTTTATTTTTACTTTTGAAAGGAAGTTCAACTTCCTTTAAGATCTCTAAAACACATAACTCAACCACTTTTGTGGTTGATCTGCTTTTGCATATGGCTTCAAGATTAAGTGTTGAGCTTGTAATCCCTCCTCATTCGGAGGAAGTGCCGGTACGCAATCAACATGTAGTGGAATTTCTTAACATACTGATAGGTCAGCTAGAGAGGTCTGAAAAGTTCAAGGGGCTGAACTTCAAGCAGTAGCAGAAGAAAATGTTATTCTACTTTACCACCCTTAAACTAGTCAAGCATCTCACTGAGGATGAGCCTAGGGGTGGGCAGAATTGAACCAAAACCGAAAAATTGAACTGAACCGAATTATTTCGGTCGAATCGGTTCGGTTTTTCGTTTCAAACGGTTCGGTTCAGTTTTTAAAGATATAGATAGTTCAGTGTTTGGTTCGGAATTTAAAATTTCGGGCAAAATCGGAAAACTGAACTTAATTTAGCCTAGTGGTCTAACCCAAATACCCAATATAGTATTGTTTGTTTTGGTCTAACCCATTAGTCCATTACCCATGTCATGATATCCTATACCCGAATCCACCTTTCTCAATTCTCACCCACCTCCGCCACCTCTCGCGTTCGCCACAACCCACAAGGAGCCCATCGTCCCGTAACTTCACCATCTCCACGGTTCCACCAGCTTCTCCAACCCCTTCACCCTCTCCGCATACTCCACGCCCTGATCTCTCAATGGATCCTTCCCTCCCACCACCACCAGCATCGCCTCCAACCCCTCCAGGCCGGGGATCTCCGGCCATTGTGGGTTCGATGCCGGATGGTCCCTCGTCGCGCCGCGGACCATAACCATTCCCTCTGGTACTCCGCACAATCTCATTCTCCCCCCCTTTGTTCCTCCTCTATTCCCACCCATCCTTTCCCTCTTTCTCTCACTCGATCGATCCCAACCCAGAGTACTGCGAGCTCAAGAGGTGGATGTCCAGAATATTACCATCGCCAATGTCGAAGGGCTCATTTAGATGTCTCTGCTCTTGATTTTTCTAGTTGCTTTCCAGCCTTGAGGTAGTTTTTTATGTGAGGTGGATTTATGGTCTCCCTTTCTTTTCTTATGCAATTGTTGTGGTAGTTCAAGAACTTAGTTGCCATATCCGTATATGCCCTATCATCTAATTCATACGATTGTACGAGGGAATCAGCTTTGAACATTGTAGTTTGTGATTATTTTGAGTCAAGTGGAGGCCCCCTTTGTTTTTGTCAGGATCTATAATAAAAGCCTATGATGTCGCTCAAATGTGTCACGCACAGCGGTCGCGGTGCAGTACAGCATAAGAGAGGTCGAATCCCACAGAGAGACAAGCAGGAAAGATCCAGAAACACAGATAACAATATATTCAAGACAATGAAGAAAACTAACTAAATTAAATTAGATCAAAGGATTAATGATAATGTAATGTTAACTAAAGATATCAGGCTTTTGATATGGCTAGGCTTCAGGAATCACTTCACTCGGATTTAGGTTCTTCTCTTCTCAATGGTTCATATAATACTCAGTTAAGGGATTCACATCCCAATCGCCTTAACCGGAAGATATAGAATTATGAATCTGATAAAATATAAATGTCTCTTCCTACGATTGGTTCCTCCTTTTTATAGTTCTAAGCTCATCCAACCAAACCTAAGAATACACGATACCGGCTGTCACTACAGGCAACGCGCAGCAAAAGTTCATCGGGACAAAGCCCTAACTCTAATCGGATCTCTAAGAATACACAATACCAACTCTCACAATCGGCAATGCATAGCAAAGATCTCACGGTATAGAGCCCCCAACCTTATCTAACCAGATCCCTAAGAATATACAATACCAGCTGTCACTACGGGCAATGCATAGCAAAGGTCTCACGAGACTCGGTAGGAGAATCAAAGGAGATAACTATGGGATCACAATATCATAAAAGAAGCATGACTGGATTTATAATAATGTTTAACCACAAAGCAATCTGTGAAGATCCAATACATAAGAAGAGTTTAACAATAAAGATTAAAAACATGAACCATCGTTGGAGAAGAAACCCTAATCCTCGCTAGATCATCCGTCCGCCATGCCCGTGGATTACTCGGCCATGGATGGAGATTCCTTCATCTTCTTCCCTTGGGAAACACCCAGAAAAGAGCCTCCAAAAACGTCCAAGAAGTCCCCCTTGATTAGCCCTAAGTTTCCTATTTATAGGGTCCAAGAATTAGTAAACTCGGATTAATCAAAACCGTTGATTTTCGTCACTGGGCAAGTCCGATCGATCCTTCTCAGGATGTTGGATCGATCGGTCTCTTGAGATCTCCAATCTTCTAGCTTCGCCCGTGTCCGATCGATCGGACTAAGGGAGTCGGATCGATCGATTTCGTAAAAATCCTTCGTCTCTGGCTCTTCTCGAGTTTGATCGATGGACGGATCGATCGAACACTGCTCCTCTAAAAAGCATACATTCTGTCACCCTTTAATTCCCAAGTCCGATCGATCGAATTATGAGTGTTGGATCGATCGGATGCATAAAAATCCACATTCTCTGGGTATTTTTGAGTCCGATAGATCCAACTCTAGGAGTCGGATCGATCGGGCTCAGTAGGAGTGATGGTTCGATCGATCGAACCATATTCAGCCAAAAACTACATGTTCTGTCACGGTTTTGCCAGGTCCGATCGATCGGACCTTCGCTCGGACTTCCAGCTTATTTTCCTTTCTGCCATTCAGACTGCGCATTGATACTGAAATTGCCGTAACTTCTTCTAGGAAACTCGAAATCACGAACCGTAAAATTCCCCAGAATCTAGACTTCAAGAGCTTTCCAACCATATAAGGCACATCATCTGATTCTTCATGAGCAGGTACAGATTAATTGTTGAAGTTGATCCATATACTCTTTTCAGCTTCTTTTAGCTCCAATTTCCTGCATTTTCCAAACAACCATGTGAAGCAACATATAGATATAAAAATAGTAATAAAGATGCTGATTAAGGATAATAATCTAGCAATTGAGATGGTTTTAAGGTTGTTCAGAGTGCACTTTCATGCACTCATCACACCCCCCAACCAGCTTATTGCTAGTCTCTAGCAATTCAAAGCGCATAGAATATAATTAAGCACACTAACGGTTCAAGGATGTAGACATGCATGATAAAAATTCTACCTTATCAAGTCAATAGTGTTTCATACAGTACAGAGCATGAAAACTTCTTATACTCATACACATACTACCAACATATGAAATCAACTTTTACACATCAAAACATGCTAATCACCATCCAGAAGAACACATGTGACGTGACAAATAAATGTTACGTGCAGAAGCAACTTCTACCCACCATTAGTCCAAACACACTACTATCATCATGACCAATCATCCAACCCTCGCACTTTAAGTACAGCATGCTCTTTCTCTATTTTTTTCTTTTCAACTATAAGACATTTTGCCTTTTTACGCGAGCACTCTCCGCTTCTTGAGGCGCAGAGACCCGGTTACTTAGCAAAACACTTAGTAGTTTTTTTTTTTTTTTCGCTATAAGTGGTTCTACCTTTTTACGCGAGCTCCCCGCTTCCTGAGGCAAGAACACCCGGTTACTCAGTAGATCACTTAATAGTTGTTTAGGCACAGCTTTATCAAGCTCCAGAACTTTTTCTGTTTTTTTTTCTGCATGCAATACTCAACACTAGCTAATGTTGAAATCATGGTCTCGATGGACAATAGCATGCTCATTCCTCTAGTGAGTATAATTACCACTGCACATAAAGTGTTCGTGTGTAGATCACATGATGTTATACGTTAAGGTTATCACGCATGCAATCAATGTATTGGTCAATCCATATGAAAGCAACATGCATAATAAGCATAAAAATTTCAGCTCAAGTACAATTTCTAATAATATAATCAATTCAACACTACTAAACTCAATAAGGTAGCATGCATAAGGTCATGCATTCCTACACCCCCCAACCTGAAATTCACATTGTCCTCAATGTGTGCTAATCATGTAAATAAGCAGAAGGGTGTTGGCTGAATTTTCATATATGACAGAAATAAAAATAGGAAATCGAAATAGGAGCGAGGCCACCTCATAGAATAAGTGAATATCTCCTCAAGGCTCCTCATGGTGGCCGAATTTCTCATCTCCAGAATAGTGGTCGAATTCCTCAAGCAAGGCAAACGGTGGTCCAACATCCTAAGAAATAAGAGAGCAAACAAAAACAAATGAAAACAAAAGCAAACAAACTAAAACAAACTATCCTAATCAAAAAGGGAAATGATAGATAGGAGAAAGATCATCCCTCGTAGACAGGGTCTACGAGAGAAACGGTGTGCTCCTCAGGGTCCGCTTTCTCTGGAATCTGTTTCAAACGCTGTCCATTAACCGTAAATAATCTCCCATCCTTTGGGTCTTCAACTTCCACAACCCCGTTCTCAAATATTCTGCTAATGGTGAAGGGGCCTGTCCAGCGTGATCTCAGCTTCCCAGGATGGAGGTGCAGTCGTGCGACATACAGATAATCTTGTTGTCCGATTGCAGAAAATTTTAACATCATTAAACATGGTAAGCCAGTAAAAACCACATTGAAGAATTTTAGCAGCAATCTTTTTCATCGAGATATGGCCTCCACATGCATGAGAGTGACAAAATATAATGATGCTTTCTATTTCATAATCACTAACACAACGACGCATGATCTGGTCAGGACAATACTTAAACAGACAAGGATCATCCCAATAAAATTTCTTTACCTCAACAAAAAATCTACGCTTATCCTGCGCACTCCAAAAGGAAGGGATCTCACCTGTCGCTAAGTAATTAACAATGTGCGCATACCAGGGCAGCCGTGCAACTGAAAAGAGTTGCTCATCAGGGAAGTCATCCATAATTTGTGGCTCATTTTCCGCTACTTCCACCATCAACCTTGATAGGTGATCAGCGACAATGTTCTCCACGGGAAAGCAGGGACTGATCGAGCACCTAAGAACAAAAGCAAAACAAACCAAAAACAAAAGCAAACATGCAAGCACACAACATAAAAATAACTCAAGCATTCTCAAGCATACAAGAAAGCAAATTAAGGAAACTAAACTACTATATACGAGACAAGGATTTTTAATCGCGCCGTTGGCGGCCGTGCCCTAGCACGATGATATGCAAAATCAGTAAGTGATATGACCTGAAAGGTTAACCTTAGTAATGTCACCAAGGGTAATTTACCATGTGAATCTAAGTGGCATATGACAAGTGGGAGAACTAGCTTTTGCATTCTAACACCAATAAACAAAATAGCTAGATCTCTCAAATAGAAATATGTATCATCATTATGCTCAAGCTTCAGTGACTCATCCAATGACCTATCAATAATGTCATCATGCTCGTGGTCAAGGATGGTAAGATCACAAAATCTGAAATAAATCCGTCGAAGTTTAAAAATATCTATCAAGGTCATGTTCTTCCTGACTATCCAAGGAGATGAAATAAACACTGGAAATATACCTTGCGGCTTAGAAGCAATGACTTGAAGTTCAGCCGATGGAGGTTCAACGAATACCTGGTCCTGGTGGTCTTGGAAGTCTTCCAGATTTTCCTCATTGCTGGCCGGCCCGTACTGGAGTACTTCGTCTTCTTCCATATGATGTGTCCATCCGAGTTCGTGCACGCTAAAAGATGTGATTACCTCGCATAGTTGGCGTGCTTTCTCCTCGTCCTTCATAAGTAACTGCAGAAGGAAAGAATCAAAATTAGGCTTGGTTTTAGCCTCCTTAAATAAGTCCAAAATCTCTGTCATAGAAAGTTGAGCTTGAGCAGAAACATGTGCATCTTCAGCATCAGAAGCATAAACATGTGCATTACTAACATTGGAATCATGATCATAGGCATAGTGAATGTTAGTATCATGAACATGCGTATGAGCGCTAAAATCATGTGTATATGCATCACATACATTAGAATCAATAGCTTGTGCATCAATAGGACTAGAATTTTGAACATGCACACTAGCACTACAATCATGAGCATATGCATCATCAACATGAGCATCTTGAGCATGTGCACCATAAGCATTAAAATCATGGACGTATGCATCACAAGCACTAAAGTCATCGACACATGCATCATACGTGTTAGGCTCATCAACATCCACATCATGGGAAGTAGCAACATAAGTATCATGCACATAATCATCATAAGCACTAGGATAAGAGTAGAAAGGCTCATTGTGTTGCTGATAGCTGCTGGACGTTAAGGCGACATTGGAATGCTTGTAGGATTTGGCATTGGAATGATCATGATAACCATCCCAGCGCCCCGGAACCGTCTGTGTATAAGTCGTCTCAACAAGCTCATCCAAATGCTTCATAGCTTCATCAGGATCAATCTGCAAAAACTCACCCTTGTATCTTGTTTCAAGAATTTGACGTTCATGCTCAGTTAATCCATAATAAAAATAGCTAACTAAACGCCAATTAGGATAACCATGTTGAGGGCATGAAACTATTAAGCTTCTAAATCGTTGCCATGCATCACATAATGTCTCATCATTCTTTTGTGTAAAGGATGAAATCTTTGTTTTCAATGCATTACTCATATAAGTAGAAAGATACTCATTGACAGAAACATGACTCGTTCTATTCTCCAAGCTCAATTCGTATATGCTTTTCTTACGAACTGTTGTTTGAGACATTCCATCTCTCGACTTCATAGAACATGATCTCAAATAGTATTGATATAATTCATTTTCCATCCTCTTCTTTTTTCAGTTTTTTTATTTATTTATTTTTTTTTGGACAGTTTTTTTTTAGCAAGTAAAAATAAAACGAAAAATCAAAATAAAACTAAAAAGAAAATAAAGAAAACTAAGGAAAAAGAAATAAAAATCCAAAGAAAAGGGAAAAAAAAAGTTACCGCCTTCGATGTCTTCAATCATCATGATCTGTTGATTCTGGCGCTTTTCTGAACCGTCTCCCCGGCAACGGCGCCAATTTTTGATGTCGCTCAAATGTGTCACGCACAGCGGTCGCGGTGCAGTACAGCATAAGAGAGGTCGAATCCCACAGAGAGACAAGCAGGAAAGATCCAGAAACACAGATAACAATATATTCAAGACAATGAAGAAAACTAACTAAATTAAATTAGATCAAAGGATTAATGATAATGTAATGTTAACTAAAGATATCAGGCTTTTGATATGGCTAGGCTTCAGGAATCACTTCACTCGGATTTAGGTTCTTCTCTTCTCAATGGTTCATATAATACTCAGTTAAGGGATTCACATCCCAATCGCCTTAACCGGAAGATATAGAATTATGAATCTGATAAAATATAAATGTCTCTTCCTACGATTGGTTCCTCCTTTTTATAGTTCTAACCTCATCCAACCAAACCTAAGAATACACGATACCGGCTGTCACTACAGGCAACGCGCAGCAAAAGTTCATCGGGACAAAGCCCTAACTCTAATCGGATCTCTAAGAATACACAATACCAACTCTCACAATCGGCAATACATAGCAAAGATCTCACGGTATAGAGCCCCCAACCTTATCTAACCAGATCCCTAAGAATATACAATACCAGCTGTCACTACGGGCAATGCATAGCAAAGGTCTCACGAGACTCGGTAGGAGAATCAAAGGAGATAACTATGGGATCACAATATCATAAAAGAAGCATGACTGGATTTATAATAATGTTTAACCACAAAGCAATCTGTGAAGATCCAATACATAAGAAGAGTTTAACAATAAAGATTAAAAACATGAACCATCGTTGGAGAAGAAACCCTAATCCTCGCTAGATCATCCGTCCGCCATGCCCGTGGATTACTCGGCCATGGATGGAGATTCCTTCATCTTCTTCCCTTGGGAAACACCCAGAAAAGAGCCTCCAAAAACGTCCAAGAAGTCCCCCTTGATTAGCCCTAAGTTTCCTATTTATAGGGTCCAAGAATTAGTAAACTCGGATTAATCAAAACCGTTGATTTTCGTCACTGGGCAAGTCCGATCGATCCTTCTCAGGATGTTGGATCGATCGGTCTCTTGAGATCTCCAATCTTCTAGCTTCGCCCGTGTCCGATCGATCGGACTAAGGGAGTCGGATCGATCGATTTCGTAAAAATCCTTCGTCTCTGGCTCTTCTCGAGTTTGATCGATGGACGGATCGATCGAACACTGCTCCTCTAAAAAGCATACGTTCTGTCACCCTTTAATTCCCAAGTCCGATCGATCGAATTATGAGTGTTGGATCGATCGGATGCATAAAAATCCACATTCTCTGGGTATTTTTGAGTCCGATAGATCCAACTCTAGGAGTCGGATCGATCGGGCTCAGTAGGAGTGATGGTTCGATCGATCGAACCATATTCAGCCAAAAACTACATGTTCTGTCACGGTTTTGCCAGGTCCGATCGATCGGACCTTCGCTCGGACTTCCAGCTTATTTTCCTTTCTGCCATTCAGACTGCGCATTGATACTGAAATTGCCGTAACTTCTTCTAGGAAACTCGGAATCACGAACCGTAAAATTCTCCAGAATCTAGACTTCAAGAGCTTTCCAACCATATATGGCACATCATCTGATTCTTCATGAGCAGGTACAGATTAATTGTTGAAGTTGATCCATATACTCTTTTCAGCTTCTTTTAGCTCCAATTTCCTGCATTTTCCAAACAACCATGTGAAGCAACATATAGATATAAAAATAGTAATAAAGATGCTGATTAAGGATAATAATCTAGCAATTGAGATGGTTTTAAGGTTGTTCAGAGTGCACTTTCATGCACTCATCAGCCTACTATCAGCCTACTAATTGATTCTCACATAGTTTATTCGATTTCACAATTTCATCACATGGATGTACATGAACACGTGGGTTTCTCTTTCTTGTAATTTGAATAATTTTCAGATTATGCATGATAGAGTACATGTGAAGGCCTTAAGTTAAGAGTAGTAGGCTAAGTTCAGAGAAGATAGTAAATTAGTAATGCTTGAAGTGTGGTACCTTCTAGCAACATATATATAATTAATGTCCATGCATGCATGCTATTAGTTTGTCAGGCCAGGGAAGTTATAGATGGTCCATAGAAGAAGTTATGGAGGAGGGTGCTATATATAGAAGAAATAATGCATCTATTTCAGTTATATCTATTGTAATTAATAAGGTTGCATTGGTTTCAATTATCATGTTTATAAATTGACGGTAGGAATACATTAGCAATTAATTAAAGTGTTTGTGTTCTTACTATATGATATCTTCTATTCTCTCTTTCCTTGCATCTATTTCAGTTATATCTATTGTAATTAATAAGGTTGCATTGGTTTCGATTATCATGTTTATAAATTGGCGGTAGGAATACTTTAGCAATTAATTAAGGAGCTTGTGTTCTTACTATATGCTATCCTCTATTCTCTCTTTCCTTTTTTTGTTTCCTTTTGTTATATTTTCAGTTGACAGTTGATATATTGTCAAACTAGATTGGCATGACTTCTCGATCTCGGTCTCGTTCTCCTGTCTCTCGCTCACAGTCCCAAGAAGCACTTGAGTATGATGGTATTGATGAAAGCTCCACTCGGACCACTCTCGCATCTGTTAAAGCTGAAACTAGTGGAAGTAAAATAGCAATGAAGAAGAAAAGAAAGAGATAAGAAGTGGAGAAAAGGCAGATAGAAAACCTATAGAGCCAAGGTCAGAAGTTTGGGCACACTTTGATAGATTCAATGATTCTACTAATGGAAAGAAAAGAGGCAAGTGCAATTATTGTTCCAAGATTTTTCGTTGTGACCCAAAGACAAATGGAATATCGGTGCTTAAGAAGCATATTCTACAATGCAAAGTGGCCAACAAGGAGAAATAACCTTTGAAAAGGCTCAATAGGGAGATGGAACGGTTGTTAGCACGTGGAAGTCTAATCAAGAGTATTGTAGGAAGGCATTAGCTCGTATGATCATATTTAATGAGTTACCATTCCAGTTTGTCGAGAATGATGGCTTCAAAGAGTTTTGTAAAGCGTTGAGTCCAAGGTTTCATGTGCCTTCGAGGTGGACAATGAGAAGAGATTGTTATAATCTTTTTTATGGGGAAAAAACAAAGTTGAAGAAGTGGCTTAAAGAGAGTGACCAAAGGGTCTCTCTTACTACATACACATGGACATCACTTCAAAGGATCAACTATATGTGTCTTACAGCTCATTTCATTGATGGTGATTGGAAATTACTTAAAAAAAATAATCAACTTTTGTCCGATCACTAGTCACAAAGGTGAAGCTATTGATAGGCTACTTGAGAAATGCTTGAAAGATTGGGGAATACGGAAAATCTTTATCGTAACAGTGGATAATGCAAGTTCAAAACGATACAGCTCTCAAGTACTTGAAAATGAGATTGGTGTGTCTTGGAAGGCAACTTCATGCATATGAGGTGCGTGGCTCACATCATTAATTTAGTAATTGGGGATGGATTGAACGATATGGGCACTTCTGTTGACCGAGTTCGAGCAGTGGTAAAATTTGTGAAGCAGTCTCCTATGAGGTTACAAAAGTTCAAAGAGTGCGTAGAGATTGAGAAGAACAAAGCAAGAGCTTATTGAATTTAGATGTGAGTACTAGATGGAACTCCACTTATATGATGTCGGAGGCCGCTCAAAAGTTTGAAACTGCATTTGAGATGTTTGAAGAGCTCGAGCCACAAATTAGAAGTGAACTTGAGGGCAATGGGAGAGAAGGAATACCTACTACAGACGATTGGGTAATAGTGAGGAGATTAGTACACTTTTTACGACACTTTTATGAGCTAACTTTGAAAGTATCAGGCACTTCCTATGTCACATCTAGTAGCTTTTTTCATGAACTGAGCATTTTATCTGTTGTGTTACAAGAATGGAGGACTAGCCAAGACATTGGATTGAGCTTCATGGCTGATCAAATGAAAGAGAAGTTTGACGAATACTGGGGGGCCAAACAGTGATAAGTTGAATATCTTGACATTCGTGGCAATTATTTTTGACCCAAGGTACAAGTTAAGATATGCTACTCTTGCAATAGATGAAATGTATGCATTTGGGGATGGTGAAAAGATTTCCAAAAGAGTGAAAGACATCACGAACAAAATGTTTGAGGAGTACAAGAAAATGGTTTCACCAGAAAGTGAAGCTTCGGTTACAAATGAGGCTTCTAACTCATCTCAATTGCCTAAGGAGGAGGAAGAAGTACCAATTGAAGATCAAGTGAAGGCTAGAGTACTCTCTAAATTAAAGAGGCTACAATCAGAGGCCGGTGGTGAAGATAATAAATCAGAGTTAGATAAATATTTAGCAGAAGATGATGAAAGAGATTGTGACGGTTTTGATGTTTTTTTATGGTGGAAGATCAATTGTTCTAGGTTTCCCATATTGTCAGCCATGGCTTGTGACCCTTTGGCCATTCTAATTTCCACCGTAGCTTCGGAATCCATTTTTAGCATTGATGGAAGAGTTCTAGATGCCTTGAGAAGTTCCCTTACTCCTAAGATAGTAGAGGCACTAATTTGTGTGCAAGATTGGTTGTGAAGCTCTTTCAAGTTTCAATCTATTTTCATGGATGAAGATTTGGTAGAGTTGGAAATGTTCGAACACGGTAAGTTACTAAATTTGACCTTTTAGATATATGACTGCTCTTGTTTTCTTTTTATGTATAGCAATACATTTTACTAATCACTTATCTTTATTGACATTTGATTTTTAGAATTATCAAAGCTTGCAACAAGTGAGGATGCGGGTGGCAGTGGATTAAATACTATCCTCGAATAGACATGCTAGCCTTGAATCCGCAAAAGGTCTTCTAAAGGTATTACTATTACACTTTGGGCCCTTGGCTGTTGCTATTTCTTGTTATGTCTAACTTATATACTCTTTTTAAGAGTTTTGTTGGTGATGGCAGTGCTCACATTATTTATGTCTAACTTATAAAGTTGATAATGTGTATCTCTATTCTTCCTTTGGTGTTGCCAAGATTTTGTGTATTGTTGTTTTCTTTGGGTTTCCGGCAAGGTGCATGCATGCATAGGTTTGATTGCAAAAGCTAATGGAATAATATGTACAATGAAACAGGAGTTTCATGCCAAAAATTATACATCGTTTAATCTGAAAACTCCTCAAGAATATGGTATCATTCCATGTCCAATTGCTTCTTTGTAAGATGCCTTGTGTATGAATTTGTATCTTGCATGATTTTCTTCACAAATCACATTCTCACCCATGATTTATTTTTCTATCATGTATTCGTCATTTAGACTTTCAGCTAGCTACCGATTTATCCTTCGTTGGTTCAAATTCCAGTGGTCCAAACTAGCTAGCTAGGCATCATCCATGGGGAAAAAAGGAGCTGCCATCTCTTGCTGGTGAAGTTTGTCAAAGTCTCTATTTTAAATTGTTCCTGGCCTCAAATAGGAAGAGCTCCTCTATATTGCAATCCCATTAGCCGGTGGCATGTTGCTCCACCAAACCATAAATTGTTCATAATGTTGTATCCTGCAGCAATCGAAAAGAAAAGAACTCATACTTTCCTTCTCTACAAATTTTGCTATGCTATGGTTGATTTGGTGCTATATCTGTGTTGGTGAGCAGGGTAGAGGCTGAGATTTTTTCTTTCCCATGTACATGATGCTCATTTAAATTTACCTACAAGCTACCATTTACTAATTGTTTTGAACTGATTGTTCATTGAATTGCTACTTATATGTTTATTATGTTTCTTAAATCGGTGCAGTAGAAGAACGTGAATCCATTCTATCTAAAGAACATATGGAAGGTCATTAACTGGAAGTATCCTAGTGAAGTCTATGAGAAGGAGATTGCCTGATGTGTGTTCTTTCAGGTCCAGTTTTGTGTACTTTCTTGTTTCTTCTATACTTGCCAATTGACATAAGCAACAATATCCTCGTATCCTCTTGTATCCAATAATAAAGTAACCCTCAACAAGTGATTGATGCTTATGATGTATGTATGTGACTTCTTTTAATCTGAAGGCCTCTTGTGTAGAGGTACTCAATGATTAGGAAATGCACTAAATTCTAATGTAATGTATACTGTATCTGTGTCCTCCGGTGTCGTTCTAGTCATTGCAATAAAAATATCATATTTTCATAAATTTCCATTCATTTATGGTAGCAAACTCGCTCAACCAAACATCTCATCAAATTTTCATTTTTGTATGCAGTTTCTATAAAAAAAGTTCAATTTTTAGGGATTTGGACCGAAAAATTTCGGTTCGGTTCGGTTTCTTAAGAATTTCAGTTCGGTTTAGGGTTTTTCGATTCTGCACCGAAAACCGAATGTTCACCCCTAGATGAGCCTATTCTCACTAAAGAATAGAAGAATGCTCATACCGTAGCTGCAATTAAGGCTTGGGGTCATTCTAACTTCCTATGCCGGAACTATATTCTGAACAGCTTGGACGATAAGCTTTACAACGTGTTCTATGCCAAAAGAATCCCAAATAAACTTTGGGAGGCCTTGGACAATAAGTACAAGGTGGATAACACTGCCGCAAAGAAATTTGTTGTCGATCGATTCCTAGAGTACGCAATAGTAGACGGTAAGAGCGTTGTTGAACAAGTTTAGGAGCTTCAGCTCATCTATCATTATATAAATGTTGAAGGTATGCTATTGAGTAAACCTATCCAAGTGGCGGAAATTATAGAAAAACTGCCACCTTCATGGAAGGACTTCAAGAACCACCTAATAAAGCACAAAAGTAAGGATATGAGTCTGAAAGATCTCGTTCGGAAGCAGAAGATTGAGAAGGATAATCGCGAGACCGATAAGAACAGCGGTCTATGTCACACCTCGACCCATAAAACCCATCCGGGCCAAGGCGTGAGGGTTCTTATCACTATTCACATCCAAACTGGCGTGATATAAAGCGGAAAACACAGATAATTTAAACAATTTAACTTCCAGGGATAAAGCTGTAATTCAATTAATAGAAACATCATGTTGTACTATTTAAACATCCGATACAAATTCTTATCAAACTCCTTCAAGGGAAAGATATTATACATATAACCCAAAAATCCTCGAAAGATGTTTATAATATACAAGATCTATCAAAAGTACAACAATTCTCCCACAGCAACCTCAAGTGCCTCTGGAAGTCGTCGCGCCGCCAAAAGCTGATCCCGCCGGTTCTACTAAAGAAGAACTAGCGCCTGCACCTACAAAAGCAGCCCGGGTAGGAGTGAGTGATGAGCCCAGCAGTGTTCTACTCTACGGCACACTGAAAGGAGGAAAACAACTGTGACGTCTCTCCGCTCAAGTCTAAGGAATGCCACGGAGTCCCACACCCCCTATCGATGTCCCAAAGGCTCCTGCCATGAAACCTCTCTCCTGAATAAGTTATCAGGAGGCTACGGAACAGTAACATGCATGATCACCCTTACCCAAGCAGGATTCCCATGCCTTTGGGACCCACGTCGGGAACGTATCGACATCTATCCTTAGCACTTGGCATTGGGAAGACAACACGACCTCTAAACCTCAAAGTAAATATGATCATAGCCGACTACATCATATCCTCGATAACATGAGATTCCAATGATACAATCACGCCCTAAACCTTACTACCCAGGCGCGGTCCTAATGCTAGATCCGAGCTACCCGAGAGCCTCGGATCGGCGATCAACACATCGCCCCGTCTAACCTGACATGCCTCTAATGCATACAGTGCATGAACCTATGCAAACATCAAACCTAGATGTCTCTACATGCCACAACATCAATAATAAGTTCAACAATTATACAATAGCCCTCGGGCTAAGGTTCCATGATACCACATTAGCTAGCACTCATAGCTAGCTAACGGCAAGGAAAAACAATAAGCATTTAAAGTTACCATCCAACGAAGTATTTAAATGCGAGTCAAACCACAATCTCGCCAAAAAGGGTAAACACACGATTCAATTCTCAATCCCAATCAAAATCCGTCGAAAATCCTGTGATAATAACGTGCATGCTTCCTCACATGATTGGACATCCATCATGAATGAAGAACCCAACAGAGAAAGCCAAAAAACACTATTGAAGGACTCACGGTCGATCCGACAGTCGACCGTGAGCCACGGTCGATGTGACGGTCGATCCAACGGTCGACCGTGAGACCAAAAAGTGGGAAAATCACAAGGGCCGCGGTCGATCGAGACATCGACCCTGGGAAGCCAAAAATGAGATAGAGTCTCACGGTCGATGCGACGGTCGATCCGACGGTCGACCGCGAGGTGAAGTGGGAAAAGGGGAAGGACCCGCGGTCGATCAGAACATTGACCCTGGGAGACCCAAAACAAGACAGAGCCTCACGGTCGATGCGACGGTCGACCGTGAGGCCAGGAAGAAGCGTATCAACCCTTGACGGTCGACCGTCAGGCCTAGTGCACAGTTCCTACGAACAGTGCGAGAAATCCAATTTCTTGGATTTGATCTATCAAAACTTGTCGAAAATCGATGAAACTTTGCATGCATGCGTAATAAATGGTGGGGAAGCTATTGATACGAAGAAAACATGATTTTGATTGTTAAATCTCAAATCTAGGTCTAAACGGCTGAAATCCGATAAAACGGCGATAATACGAGAATCGTCCGATAAAATACGAAAACCAAGAGGTAGGAATACTCTAAGCAAGCTATAACACCCATGTATTAAGCTACACAACATTTTACAATGTATTTCTACATCAAAGACACAATAAACCTATCCTAGGAGAACCCAATCATACGCTCGGAGTAGAAACACCTACTTGTTCAAGTAGGGCAGCTCCTCCACGTGTTCCCCAAGCTCGATCGCCAAGATCCGCTCCTCGAAGATCGTGACTCCAAGCCCTAGCTCAGCCGATAGGAGAGAGAGAGAGACAACGACAGGGAAGGAGAGAAAGAGAAAGAAAGAAGGAGAAATCATGTATTTATAGAGATCAGGATCTGATCTACATCTTCCCTAAGCTCGATCGCCAAGATCCGCTCCTCGAAGATCGTGACTCCAAGCCCTAGCTCAGCCGGTAGGAGAGAGAGAGAGAGAGACAACGACAGGGAAGGAGAGAAAGAGAAAGAAAGAAGGAGAAATCAGGTATTTATGGAGATCAGGATCTGATCTCGGCCGTCCGATTCGATCTTTCCCGATCGAGCTCCGATCTTTCGATCGGAGGCACCCTTAAGGTCCTAATCAATCACATACATCAATCCAAGGCCGTGTGTGTGTTACACGGGTGTGAAATCGACTACCAGGCGTAATTTACCAAATTGCCCATGGGGTCACAAAAGCAATACGATCAACCTGATCGCACCCAACGCGAAACCAAATCAACAGAAAACGGCCTTCGACCCACGCGGTCGAGCTAGGTCAAAGGAACGGGTCCTCACAGTCTAGGCCTTTATTCTAAGTCCAACTTAGTTGAGAATGCCAGCGGTTTTGAAGGACAAGAAGCGCAAGCGCTTTAATGAAGGTACTAAAGGAGGCAGTCAGAAATTTAAGGGAGAGTGCTATGCCTATGGGAAGACAGGACATCTGGCTAAGGATTGCCGTCACCACCCAAGTGATTAAGGGAAGCAGAAGCCAGCTCCCAAGAGGAAGAGGACAGAAGCCAACATAGCTGAAGGTCTCAATGCAGAGATGGATGACTTGCACCTGGTTGCAGTTATCTCATAGGTGAACCTGATCGGGAGCAACCTGATGGAATGGTGGGTCAACACAAGCGCTACCCTCCACATCAACTCCAACAGATGGACGTTCGACACCTACTAGGCAATGGAAGGAGAACGCTGCTACATGGAAAACTCTGCAACCTCCAATGTGGAAGGTAAAGGGACTGTGAAGCTGAAGATGACGTCAAGGAAGGAGTTGACCATGACGGAAGTTCTTTATGTGCCAGAAATACGTAAGAACCTGATCTCAGGTTCAGTGTTGATCAAGAAGGGCTTTAGACTAGTCTTTGAATCATACAAGATTATATTGTCTAAGAATGGCATGTACTTAGGCAGAGGCTACATGGCCGAGGGGTTATTCAATTTGAATGTAATGACTGTAATCCCCAAAGTGAAGCCTTAAAGGCTAGTACATCTAATGTACTGAATGTTGCGCAAGAGGCTAATAAAACTGAGATATTTGGTTATGTGACAGTCATTTAAATTATGGCATGGAAGATTAGGACATGTGAATAAAAATTCAATGAAAAGATTAATGTCCTTAAATCTTCTTCCTAAATTCACAATTGACAGGGAACACAAATACGAGATTTGTATAGAAGCCAAATTGGCTAAGACTTCATTTCAATCAGTTGAACGAAGCAATGAACCTTTTGGTTTGGTACATACAGATGTTTGTAATATGAAGATTGTATAGTTTAGAGGTAGTAAAAGGTATTTTATTACCTTCATTGATGATTGTATAAGATATTGCTATGTTTACTAAATGAGAAGTAAAGATGAAGCAATAGCGATGTTCACTCATTACAAGAATGAAGTGAAAAACCAACTCGGCAAAAAGATCAAAATGTTGAGGAGTGACAGGGGAGGTGAGTTTGAATTACCTTTTGCCCAAATATGTGCCGAAAATGGCATCATTCATCAGACCACATCTCCCTATTCACCTAAACAAAATGGAATAGCAGAATGAAAGAATATGACGCTAAAGAAAATGATGAATGCAATGCTCATAAGTTTTGGCTTACCTCATGATATGTGGAGGGAAGCGATACTTACGGGAAATCATGTATTAATTATAAAACCACATAAAAGGCTAGATTATACACCTTATGAACTGTGGAAATGTCGTGTGACTAGTTATAAGTTCTTAAGAGTTTGGGGATGTCTAGCTAAGGTTCCAGTTCCTAAACGGACGAGGATATGATCAAAAATGGTAGATTGTGTGTTCATTGAATATGCATAGGATAGTAGTGTTTACTGATTTTAGTTAATAAATCAGATAATCCTGAGGTGCATGTGAACACTATCCTAGAGGCTAGAGATGCCTCGTTCTTCGAAGATGTGTTCCTTGTAAGTCTTCTCCTACAACAAAGGCTAGTGAGAGAACTTATGAGAACACTGAAGAAGAAGGATTCCAAAGAGTCCTCATTTCATGAAGATGATGAGGAAACTAGATGGAGTAAGAGGGTTAGGAAAGAAACTTTTTTCGACCCAGATTTTCTGACATATTTGTTAGAAAATGAGCCTCAGACATTCAAGAAAGCAATGTCAGTTCCAGACACTCCTTTGTAGAAGGAAGCTGTGAAGAGTGAAATTGATTCCATCATGCAGAACCACACATGAAAACTGGCGGATTTGCAACCATGATGTAAACCTTTGGGTTACAAGTGTGTTTTAAGAAAAAAAATGAAAGCAAATGGAACGGTTGACAAATACAAGGCAAGGCTTGTTGTCAAGGGTTTCTAACAAACTGAAGGGGCGGATTATTTTGACACCTATTCTCCAGTCAATAGGATAACGTCGAACAGATTAATTATCACCCTTGAGGATTTAAACTATCTAGATATACATAAAATGGATGTAAAGACAGCTTTCCTAAACGGTGATCTGGAAGAAGAAATTTACATGGAATAGCCCGAGGAGTTTGTAGTTCTGGGAAAGAAAAGCAAGTCTGCCGACTTGTTAAGTCCTAGTACGGACTTAATGTGAGGACATGTCCCTCTACTCCTGGGTCGATCGGCTGGGTCGGGCCCGTGGCTCGTTTGCTTGTTTCGCGTCGAGCGCGTGATCCGGTAGATAACATTATTTCTTGGGCCACAAGGGCAATTTGGTAAATTACACCTTGTCGGTTTGTTTCACATCCGCGTGTGCACACACTGACCGTGTTTGTGTTAATGTTTGATTGGAAGAGTTAGGTGGACCCGGGATCGGAAGATCCGAGCTTAGGCTTGTGTTTTAGCCCAAGTCTTGCTTTCTGGGCGAAAAGAATCGATCTTCCATTGCTCAGATGATTAATCTTTTAGCACCAGAAAATTAAATCGGTTCGTCATGAAAGATCGATCTCTTATGGAGGAAAGATCGATCTCTCATAAGACGGTTCGTCCGTCTATAGAATGAACGAGACCCCCTTCTTTGATTCTCTTTTCAAATCCACATTCTTGAGTTGAGATCCAACTGGATTTGGCGGAGATTGAGCACGATCCAAGGCTTAGCAACTGGGATTGAAGTTGCTCTAGTGTAGGTAGGGATCCTGCCTACTTATTTTTCCGGATTTGTGAGTTTTGAGCATGGCCGTGATTTGTTTTGCTTACATCTGATTATGTACATATTTGTTTCCAATGAAAACATCGGTTTTGGACTCATGGTCCTTTGTACTACTAGATCCCAAGGTTTTGTGGGATTTAGTGGAGTTTTCTGACGGTATTTCTCGTCGGTGGTCTGTGAGGACCTGTCCCCCTACTCCTGGATCGACCGGCTAGGTCGGGCCAATAGCTCGTTTGCTTGTTTCATGTCGAACACGCGATCCAGTAGATCTCATTGTTTCTTGAACCACAAGGACAATTTGATAAATTGCACCTTGTTGATTTTTTTCACACCCGCATGTGCACACTTTGACCGTGTTTGTGATAATGTTTGTCTAGAACGGTAAGGTGGACACGAGATCGAAAGATCTGGGCTTTGGCTTGTATTCTAGCCCAAGTCTAGCTTTCTGCACCTAAATGATCGATCATTCCTTGCTAGAATGATCGATTATTTAGTGATGATCGATCATTCCTCACTGGAAGGATCAATCTTTTAGTGATGATCGATCATTCCTCGTTGGAAGGATCGATCATTTAGTGTTAGGAAGTGAGGCGGTTCGTCGTGGGTGATCGATCATCTCTTGAGGAAATGATCGATCATTCATAAGGTGGTTCATCCATCTATAAAACGGACGCAAACCCCTTTGTGAATCTCTTTTGAAATCCGTCGTTCCTGAGCTCAGATCTGGCTAGATTTGGAAGAGATTGAGGGCGATCTTTGGATTGGCAGCTAGGATTAAAGCTGCTCTAGTCAAGGTAGGGATCCTACCTACTATTTTTTCCGGGTTTTGGTGAGTTTGAGCTTGTTTGTTTTTGATTTGAGTAGAAGCCTTTACATGCTCATTGGTTTTTAGTATAAGTACCGGTTTTGGATTCGTGGTTTTTCGTACTACCAGACCCCAAGGTTTTGTAGGATTTGGTAGAGTTTTTCGACAGTATTTCTCGCCGGTCGGTCGCCGGAGAACCCAACAGGATTGATCCTTTCTGAGAAAGATCATTCTTGGGGCGTCAAGCATGGCCCGTGCATGATCGATCTTCTAGTGGAAGAAGATCGATCTTTTACTTGGCGGCATGGACGAGGTCAATGGTCACGAAAGTGATCGATAGAAGGAAGATCCTTTGGCTTGGTGATCGATCTTCCTGGAGGGAAGATCGATCCCTTTTGGATTGACAAGGACTGAACCTTCCAATTAACGAGGATGATCGATCATTCCCCCTGGAGATGATCGATCCTTTCTGTGACAGGGAGGTGTTTTCAATGGTTTTTGCCCGCGGGGCTTCACTTATATGGTTTTTTCTTTACTGCTTTATACCCGGTATATATCCTTGAGCATGTTAGCCCCATAATGAGAGGTAGTGGTGAACCGGGAGGGTGACGACTCTCGGGATGTGTAGATAGCATGTCGTACTGTTAGTCTTGTTTGTCGGGGTTGCTTCCCGTAACATGATGTCTCTTTGTGAACTGGTTGTAGTTGGTAGGGGTTTTCACTGCAGCAGTCCCTTGGCCTGTTTTACATGTTTACCACCCGGTGTCGGCAGGGTGCCGAGCCCAGACCTTCTTTAATTAATCGTCGCATATGTTGCATGCTTATCTGCTTTCTTGCGTGTGTTCATCGCATGCATCTGGTTGTGCATTAGTTGTATAAGACTAGGGCGTGGGCGATCTGTGGTATCGCCGTCCCGAGGCTAGGAAGCTCGGATTTAGCCTTAGGATCGGGGCTGGGTAGCTTGGTCCAGGTTTGAATGGTGGTGTTCAGTCAATTTCGAGGATAGGCCTAGATGACTTGAACACCTATTGATTTAGAGGTCGTGTCGGCCTTGAGCCGAGTGCTGAGGTGTAGCCGGTGTCCGGAGATCTACGACTCTTGAGTAGAGGGTGTGCCTACTCAGCGGTGCCATTTCCTGTCAGCAGTGTTGGCTTCCTGCTTGTGAGTCTACAATGTTGGTTTTCTACGTTTATGGACACTCGGTGGGGTTATGGGACCCATGTATACACCCAGACCTTGCTAGCGGTCGACACGGTTGGGTTTCCCTCTTCCTTCTGTAGTCGTAGTGTAGTTTCCCTGCTGAGCTTAGTTGTTCATTCCTACCCGGGCTGCGTTTTATAGGTGCAGGCGTTAGCTACTCTTCGGTGGCCCCTACCGGGCAGCTTGTCAGTGGTGCGGCGGCGCCTGGCGGAGTTTGAGGAGTGGTGATCTTCTGTCTTCCGATCCTCGGTTTAGTTAGCCTCCTACGGGAGTGTATAAATTTTTGTGACTGATTTTCCCCTCTTCGAGGTTTTGTAAACTTGTACTTTAGAATTGTAATCTTTCAATTTGAGGTTGTTGTTAATGTTAGAATTGTTAATTGAGGATGTTTAATGAATTGTTTAGGGAGACCAGTAGGATAGAGGGAACCCTCGCCATAATTTCCACAGTTAGTTAGGTTCCGGTTCGCGTCCCCGGCCCGGTTGGGCTTTCGCAGTTCGGAGCACGACAACTTGGTATCAAAGCTTAGACTGTAGGTTACAGGGATAGGATCACGATTCAGTTGAGATTGAGCATGGAATGGGATAGTTCTATGTCTAGAACATCCGTGCATGCTCTTCTGTGATGTGTTGTGTTTTCGCTTCCTATTTGTGCTGCTTTGTGTTGCGGTTTCTGACAAGTGGACACTCGTTTGTCGCTGGTGATTGCGCAGAAGTCGGGAGCTCGAGGCCGGCCTTCGGTTATTGGTCGGTGTGGGGCACGACTCAGTCGACCCACCCGACCGATCAGAGAGGTTCCTGTCAGGGCGGTCCGAGCTAGGCGGGCTGCGCCATCACCAATGACGGTTCCGGTCGCACAGGAGGAGGCCTTTCTCGCCGAGGAGAAAGCCCTCCCTCCTATCGACAGACGGACCGTTGTGTCGGTCTTGTTGGAATTTCAGCGGCAGTTTGAGTGGGGGCTTCGATCAGAGATTAGACGATAGTCCGGTTCCCACCGCTTCCAGGTGTATGCTGCGGTTCTGAACTGCGTTTTAGCAGAGGAGGCACAACTGCAGGCCGAGAGGTGCCGGGCAGTTCCACCGACATTATCTAGGAGCATCCCAAAGAAACCCCAGGGCAGAGGGGGATTCGGCAAAGGACAAAAACGCCGCCTGCGGCACTTTCGGTAGTAGTTGTGGCACCCTCAGCAATTTCAGCCGCAGTTGCCGAGTCCAGCAGGCCAGTTTCTTCCGACGGCCGGGCCATCTGGGTAGGCTCTGTCAGGGGGAGGCCAGCTTGGACACCCGACGGGACACGGTTTTTGTTGTTGGGGGATCGGTTCTCAGCCGATTCCTTTGCTTGTGGTGTGGGAAGGCGTGGCGGCGAACTTTCAACCTTACTGACCAGCATGTCCCTATTTTCTTCTGAAGGGGTGCAGCAGAGCAGTTTTTCCAATATCATGTGAGACTTTACATACGTGTTCCTTGAGGTGTTGCCAGGGCTTCCACCGTCTAGACAGGTCAATTTTGAGATCAACCTAGTACCATATATCGCACCGATCTCTCTCCCAGCTTTCAGGAAGGCACCAGCAGAGCAGAGCGAGTTGAGGACCCAGTTGGACGAGCTGACCAGCAGAGGCTTCATCTGTCCCAACATGTCTCCCTGGGGGCGCAAGTGTTGTTCGCAAAGAAGAAGGATGGTACCCTTCCACTTTGCATACACTACAGGCAGCTCAACATGGTGACGGTGAGGAACAAGTATCCGATGCCACAGATTGACGACCTGTTCGACCAGATGCAGAGGATCTTCAGTCTTTTCGAAGATCGACCTCCCCACAGGCTACCACAAGTTGAGGGTTTGGGATGGCGATATCCCGAAGACTGCTTTCTGGACTCGGTACGGCGTGTAGGAGTTCGTAGTGATGCCGTTTGGGCTGACGAACGCGCCAGCATCGTTCATTGATCTGATGCAGAGGATCTTCCGGCCGTTCCTAGACCAGTTCGTGGTGGTGTTCGTGTCACGCCCCGACCCGTGTAGGCCCAACCGGGCCGGGCGACGCGAAGGGGAACCTAACCTACTGCGGAAATTTTGGTGAGGTTTCCCTCTAATCATAGTGGTTACCCTAACAAGTCATAATCATCCTGTATTAACACGAATTACAAACTCAAAGACAGGAACTGATATAATATTACAAAACCTCAAAACAGGGAAATTATACATTTATCGCTCTCGTAGGAGACTATCTATACAAAAAGGGTAAGACTGCAAGATCACCACCTCTCAAGCACCGCCAGACGCCGCCACGTCACCAAACACCGGCCCGGTAGGGGTGACCGAAGAAGAGCTAGCGCCAGCACCTGCAAAACGCAGCCCGGGTAGGAGTGAGCACTAAGTTCAGCAGGGACACTACACTATGACACTCACAAGGGAGGGAACACAACAGTGTCGCCCTCGAGCAAGACTTGGGTGTGCAGCAAGGGTCCCATAACCCTTTGCCGGTGTCCCTAGGAATATCCAACCATGGTCACCCTAAAGGACTGGGCCCATCTTGGATACACCTAGTGCTGCAGAGTTCCAGCTGTGGTCACCCTAACGAACCAGGCCCACACTGGTTGCCACTGCGGGCAGGAACAGACACTGCCTAGGCTGGATCCCTCCGAGGCCCTCAAGAACAAGAACCGACACCGGTTGCACCCACAATATCTGGCTCGAGGCCGACACGACCTCTAAACATCAAACAACATGTATTCAGGTCAAACTAACCCTATCATCGAAAAACGACTGAATACTATAAATCGAATCCTGGACCAAGCTACCCGCAACGGTCCTAGAGCTAGATCCGGGCTACACGAAAACCCCGGATCGGCAACGCCCTACACAGATGCAACTAGTACACAACACAATGCATGTATGAACATGCGCAGGATAATACAGATAAGCATGCATCATTATGTGATGATATAAATAACAAGGTCTTAGCACGGCATCCTGCCGGCCCGGGGTGGTGAACAGATAAATAAGGTCTAGGGACTGCTGCAGTGGTACCACCACCAACTGCCAACAGTCCACAACAAAACCTGCACCGGGAAGTAGCCCCGCAAACAACAGCTCACACAGATAACAGATAAAGCCCTCGGCGCATGCCGGCATGCAAGGCTAAGGAAAGCTGTAGGGCTACTCGCCCGTTTATTCTAAACATCCCGAGAGTCATCACTCTCCCGGTTCACCACTGCCCTATTATAGGGGTAGCATGCTTAATCATATATACCAGGTATTAAGACAGTAAAGAAAACTGTCATACAAAGCCCCGTGGGCAAAAACCCACTTAAAAACACCCTTTAGCCACTAAGGGATCGATCTCCCTTATCAAGGGGATCGATCTCCTTAGTACTTAAGAGAATCCGTCCCTGTCAACCAAAAGAGATCGATCTCTTCCTCCAAAAGGACCGATCTTCTTTGTGGCCAGGGACCCGACATCCCTCAGCCCAGCAAGGGTCGATCTCCTCCTCTAGGAGGATCGATCCCGCTCGGGTTGGGCATTACACACAATTAGAGATCGATCTCTCCTCAAAAAGATCGATCCTAATGGGTTCTCCGGCGTACTTCCGGCGTGAAATACCGCCGGAAAACACATCCAAACCTCTTGAAACTCTGGGATCTGGTAGATCAAGATCCCACGAGTCCAAAACCGGTAAAATCACGGAAAACCAACAAGTATATTAACAGATCTAAGCATAAAACACAAATCAAACCGGAAAAACTCAAAACCCCGAAAAGATGTAGGTAGGAATCCCTACCTAAGCAAGAGCAGCTTCAATCCAAGCTGCTAGGCCTTAGATCTTCTTCTAACGAACTCAAATCCAGCAAGAACACGGTTGAAATCTCGAAAATTCCAAAAAAATCAAAAGAGAACGGTTTCGATCGCTTTATAGACAAACAAACCGACATAAGGGGGATCGATCTTTCTTGAGAAGAGATCGATCTTGAGAAGAGATCGATCCTCCTTGCCATAACGGGTTTGACTTTCTGGCACAAGGGGATCGATCTCTTAGCTAGAGAGGATCGATCCGACTTGTCCAGAAAACTAGACTTGGGCCAAAACTCAAGCCCAAGCCAGGATCTTTCGATCCCGGGTCCCACTAACCATTCTAATTAAACATTACCACAAATATGGTCAGTGTGTACACACGCGGGTGTGAAACTAGCCGACAAGGTGCAATTTACCAAATTGCCCTTGCGGCCGACGACGAGCCACAGGAGTAGAGGGACGGGTCCTCACAGTTCGTTGACGACAGAGGCGCAGCGGAGTGACACAGAGCTCGAGGAGTTGCGCATATCGGCAGGCACGGAGGGTGCAGACGGGGACTGAACTGTATCGTCAGACGGAGGGCTACGATTCAGAGGCAGAGTGTGGCGGCGCCATGCGGAGTTTGAGGAGTGGTGATCTTCTGTATTCCGAACCTTGGTTTAGTTAGCCCCCTACGGGAATGTATAAATATTTGTAACTGATTTTCCCCTCTTCGAGGTTTTGTAGACTTGTACTTTGAAATTTTAATCTTTCAGTTTGAGGTTGTTGTTAATGTTAGAATTGTTAATTGAGGTTGTTTAATGAATTGCTTAGGGAGACCAGTAGGTTAGAGGGAACCCTCGTCATAATTTTCGCAGTTAGTTAGATTCCGGTTCGCGTCCCCGGCCCGGTTGGGCTTTCACGGATCGAGGAGCGACACGGTGCGTCGGTGAACCCATTCGGATCAATCTTTCAAGAGGGAAGATCGATCATTTGTGGGACGTCATACCCAGCCCGTGCAGGATTTATCTCCTAGTGGAGAAGATCGATCTTTTCTTGGCTGCCATAGATGGGATCCCGGGTCACGAGGAAGATCGATCCTTCTGGTGCAGAAGATCAATCCTTTTTGGCTTGACCGGGACGAGACCTTCCAAGCACTAAGCATATCGATCTTCTCTGGTGGGGAGATCGATCTTTTCTGGTGGGGAGATCGATCTCCTTGGTGGCGGAGAGGCGTTTCTAATGGTTTTTTCCCGCGGGGCTTCACATATGCGGTTTTCTTTATAACTTTACAACTTGTACATATTTTTGAGCATGTTAGCCCCATAAGGAGGGGTATTGGTGAACCGGGAGAGTGACGACTCCTGGGATGTGTAAATAGCATGTTGTACTGTTAGTTTTGTTTACCGGGGTTGCCTACCGTGACATGCTGTCATTTTGTGGACTGGCTATAGTTGGTGGGGTTACCATTGCAGTAGTCACTTGGCCTGTATTATTTGTTCACCACCCCGGGCCGGCAGGGTGCCGAGCCCAGACCTTGTTTATTTAATCGTCACATATGTTACATGCTTATATGTTTCCCTGCGTGTGTTCATAGCATGCATCTGGTTGTGCATTAGCTGCATAAGGTTATGGCGTGGGCGATCTGTGGTATCGCCGTCCCGAGACTTGGAAGCTCGGATTTAGTCTTAGGACCGGGGCTGGGTAGCTTGGTCCAGGTTTGAATGGTGGTGTTCAGTCGATTTCGATGATAGGCCTAGATGACTTGAACACCTGTTGATCGATGATTTAGAGGTCATGTCGGCCTCGAGCCGGATGCTGAGGTGTAGCCGGTGTCCGGTGATCTACGACTCTTGAGTAGAGGGTGTGCCTACTCAGCGGTGCTATTTCCTATCGGCAATGTTGGTTTCTTACCTGTGAGTCTGCAGTGACGATTTCCTGCGTTCAAGGACACCTAGTGGGGTTATGGGACCCTTGTGTACACCCAGACTTTGCTAGAGGGCGACACTGTTGCGTTTCCTTCTTCCTTCTATGAGTTGTAGTGTAGTTTCTCTGCTGAGCTTAGTTGCTCATTCCTACCCGGACTGTGTTTGCAGGTCAGGCGTTAGCTCCTCTTTGGTGGCCCCTACCGGGCTGTTGGTCGGCAGTACGGCGGCACCTAGCGGAGTTTGAGGAGTGGTGATCTTTTTGTTTCCTGAACCCTTGTATAGTTAGCCTCATACGGGAGTGTATAAATGTTTGTACCTGATTTCCCCTCTTCGAGGTTTTGTTTCTTGTACTTTTGGATTTATAATCTTTCAGTTTGAGGTTGTTGTTAATTTTTAGAATTGTTAACTGAGGGTGTTTCATGAATTGTTTAGGAAGACCAGTACATTAGAGGAAACCCTCGTCAAAATTTCCGTAGTTAGTTAGGTTTGGTTCGAGTCCCCGGCCCGGTTGGGCTTTCGCGGGTCGGAGCGCGACACTTAAACAAGCACCTAAATAGTGGCATGAAAAGTTTGATCAAGTGGTGTTGACAAACGGCTTTCGTATAAGTGAGTGTGACAAATACATTTACATAAAAGGCAATGAAAAGGAATATATAATACTATGCCTTTATGTAGATGACATGATCATCATTGGTAGCAATGATAACATCATAAAAGCTACTAAGAGAATGATGTCATGAAATTTTGACATGAAGGATACGGGTGTCGCTGATGTGATACTTGGTATGAAAATTACCAAGACTTTGAATGGTTATACATTATTCCTGAGTCATTATATTAAGAAAATTCTTGATAAATTTGATAAATGGAATAATGTTGTAGTCAGAACACCGCTAGATGTCAACTCGCATATAAAGAAATACCACAGTGAATGTGTACAACAATTAGAATATTCCAGGATCATAGGTAGTCTGATGTATATCATGAACTGCACTCGACCGGATATTATTAACTTAGTAAACAGACTGGGTAGATACACAAGCAATCCAAGTACACATCACTAGAAGGCAATAATCAGAGTCCTTAGATATCTAAGGTATACAACAAATTATGGATTATATTACACAAGATATCCAGCTGTGCTTGAAGGATATTCATATGCAAACTGGATATCAATTTCCAATAACACAAAATCCACGAGTGGATTTATCTTTGTAATTAGAGGTGCTGCTGTGTACTGGAAATCATTCAAGCAGACTTGCATAGCAAAGTCTACTATGAAAGCTGAGTTCATAGCATTACACCTCTAAGGAAGAAGCAGAATGGCTGCAAAACTTTCTAGAAGATATTTCTGTGGCCTAAACCTATGCCTCCTATCAGTATTCACTGCCACAATTAATCAGCCATATGCATAGCACAAAGCCACATGTATAAAGGAAAATCTCAGCATATACGGTGACGACACAATTAAGTGAGGAAATT
Organism: Narthecium ossifragum; assembly: GCA_963920575.1. Classification (NCBI taxonomy): domain Eukaryota; kingdom Viridiplantae; phylum Streptophyta; class Magnoliopsida; order Dioscoreales; family Nartheciaceae; genus Narthecium; species Narthecium ossifragum. Next base: position 15,575,758 of record OY986968.1, read on the forward strand.
ATTGTGTACTTGTGTGATATCCATCGATTTTATAAGATCGAAGGAAAATATTGCATATCCACTAACTAAAGGCCTCACAAGAGATCTAGTTGATGTTTCATCGAGTAGAATGGGGTTGAAGCCCATGAAATTACTATCCTCCTCAATGGCAACCTAACCTAGCTAATCTGGCAGACCCAAATTCTAAGTTCAATGGGACAACCGAATTGTGGGGGCAGTTGCTAAGATCACTCTTACCCATTCCTATGATGAGTGAGTGATAAACCTATATAGTGTAAGGTTAAGCTTATGCTTTTAATGATCCTTATTACTCAAAGAGTAGGGGCGTAACAGGATATTCTTAATAAGAGATCACCTATATCAAATGAGGAGGCCGCTTCTTTGAGAATGATGCAAGGGCTAGTTCTCTAGAGCACTCGAACAATTCTACAAGCCATGTCCAGGGCCAAAATTGACACAACAAAATAACCTTCAGTGGTATAAGAAAGGTGCTATGTAGGCAATGCTGTCTTAGTGTACACAAAAGTTGAACAGTTGAAGACATCACGTTCACTGTTTAGCGAGTTCATTCGACAGTGTTTCACTAGGGAATGTAACTAAAGGTACCTATTCCGATGCAACAAGTTCATGTGGTACTTTCAAATATATTATGAATCATATAACAGTTGATCAACCATTTGATTCATCTGGGAGATTGTTGGATTCAGGCTTATATAAAAGCAAATACTAATTAAATAAGTGTGGGCTAAGCCTTGTAAGTGTTGAATCAAATGGGCCTAAGTAAAGTCCATTGTTAATTAACCAAATGGAGGAGCCCATATGGTGTTGTAAAAATGTAAGGACCTGTCCCTCTACCCCTGTGGCTCATTGTGGACCGCAAAGGCAATTTGGTAAATTGTGCCTTGTCGGTTTGTTTCACACCCGCGTGTGCACACACTATCCATGTTTATGTTAGTGTTTGATTAGAACGGTTAGGTGAACCCGGGATCGAAAGATCCGGGCTTAGGCTTGTGTTCTAGCCCAAGTTTATCTTTCTGCACCTAAAGGATCGATCCTTCGTTGCTACAAAGATCGATCATTTAGTGATGATCGATCTTCCCTCGTGGAAGGATCGATCATTGATGCAGAGAGTTGCGATCGTCATGAAGGATCGATCTTTTCGGAATTCATAAGTCGGTTCGTTTGCCTATAAAACGGACGCGACCTTCTTCCTTGAATCCTTTTGAAATTCGCCGTTCTTGAGCTCAGATCTGGCCGGATTTTGGAGCGATTGAGGATGATCCAAGGCTTAGTAGCTGGGATTGAAGCAGCTCTTGGCTAGGTAGGGATTCCTACCTACTTGCTTTTCCGGTTTTGTGAGATTTGAGTTGATTGTGATTTGTTTTGCTTAGATCTCGCTGCATGGTTGATGGTTTTTAGCATGCTTATCGGTTTTGGACTCGTGGTCCTTCGTACTACCAGATCCCATGGGTTTGTGGGATTTGATAGAGTTTTTTTACGGTATTTCTCGTCGTCCGGTCGCCGAAGAACCCATCAGGATCGATCCTTTGCGAGGAAGGATCGATCCCTCTGGGTTGGTCATGCTTAGCCCGAGAAGGATCGATCATCTTGTTGGAGACGATCGATCATGTTCCTTTGATGGCATGGGCGAGCCCTTGGTCACGAAGGTGATTGATCTTCCTGGAGGGAAGATTGATCCTTTGGCTTGGTGATCGATCTTCCTGGAGGGAAGATCGGTCCTTGGTAGCTTGACAGGGGCTGGTTTCTCCCTTTTATGAGGGTGATCGATCCTTCCTAGAGGAAGGATCGATCCCTCGTATGGCAGGGATGAGTTTTCAATGTTTCTTGCCCGCGGGGCTCTGCCTGTAGTTTTTCTTTACTGCTTTATGAACTGGTACATAATATTAAGCATGTTAGCCCCATATTAGGTGTAGTGGTGAATCAGGAGTGTGATGACTCCTGGGATGCTTAGAATAAGTGGGCGAGTAGCCCTCCTGCTTTCCCTGGCCTTGCATGCCGGCGTGCGCCGAGGGCTTTATCTGTGTGGTATGCGTTCTATTGTATGCGAGGCTGCTTTCCGATGCTGGTTGCTAGTGAACTGGCTGTCAGCTGGTGGTGGTACCACTGCAGCAGTTCTTAACCTTAAATATGTGTTCACCACCCCGGGCCGGCAGAGTGTCGAGCCCAGACCCTATTTATGCTATCATCACATTTGTTGCATGCAATACCTGCCTTTTATGCGTATGTTCATAGCATGCATCTTGTTGTGCATTAGTTGCATAAGGTTAGGGCGTGGGTGATCTGTGGGTCGCCGTCCCGAGGCTTAGAAGCTCGAATTTAGCCCTAGGACCGGGGTTGGGTAGCTTGGTCCTGGTTTGAATTGTGGTGTACAGTCGCTTTCGATGATAGGTCTAGATGACTCATACACTTGTTGGTTGATGATTGTTAGAGGTCGTGTCGGTCTCTAGTCGAGCTCTGAGGTGTAACCGGTGTCCAGCTATGATGACTCTTGAGTAGAGGGTGTGCCTACCCAGCGGTGCCATTTCCCGCCCGCAGTGCAGGTTAGCTGCTTGTGAGTCAGCAGTGTTGGTTCCTGCTTACTGAGCGTGACCCATCATGTGACCAGCTCTTCTGGAAGATCATGATCGTGGATCTCAGGGACACGCGGTGGGGTTATGGGGCCCATGTATACACCTAGGCTTTACTAGAGGGCGACACTGTTGTGTTTCTCTCTTCATTTTGTGTGTCGTAGTGTAGTTTCCCTGCTGAGCTTAGTTGCTCACTCCTACCCGGGCTGCGTTTTGCAGGTGCAGGTGTTAGCTCCTCTTCGGTGGCCCCTACCAGGCAGTTGGTCAACGGTGCGGTGGCGCCAGGCGAAGTCTGAGGAGTGGTGATCCCTTACAGCTTTTGAACCTTTGTTAGTTAGTCTCCTACGGGAGTATATAGGGGTGAGCAGAACCGAACCGAACCCGAAAAATCGAACCGAACCGAACCGAATTAGTTCGGTCCATTCGGTTCGGTTCTTTGGTCCATTCGGTTCAGTTTGGTTCTGGCATGTACGAAAACTTCGGTTCTCGATTCGGTTCGGTTCTTGAAAAAAAAGTTCGGTTCGGGTCAAAACCGAATAACCCGACTACCCATTAACCCGTTAACCTAGACTACCCACTAACCCAGACTACCCATTAACCCGATCTGCCTCCCTCCCGAGTCCCAACGCCGCCTCCTCCCTAAGACCCTAACCCTAAGACCCTAACCCCAACGCTGCCTCCTCCCTCTCTTCCATGCTCTCTCCGGCTCTCCCTATCTGGCAAGTGGCGATCGCTCCGATCGGCATCAACCAGGCAACGCCGATGATGCCCTAAGGTCCCCAACGCCGCCTCCTCCCTCTCTTCCAAGCTCTCTCGGTCTCTCCCAACAGATTCTTAGCAAAGCTCACGGATCCGAAGGAGAACGAGGGCAACCAAGCAACCAAAGAGAACGGAGGTGCTTTTGCAACCAGGTACAACGGGATCTGCATGCTTTGTGGATTTCATTTACATGAAGATCAATCATCTATCTTCTTTTTTTTTTATTACTGTCCCCACAGCTGTTTGCTAGATTGGAAATTTTTTGGTGCACATCTGACTTAGTCTAGTGCAATTGCAGTCCGAGAAAATCCTTAATTGTGAGATCGGGGATAAAATTGTTGTACTTCATAGTACTTACTGTTCCCCTCTTTTTCCTTGATGCAACCCTTTTGGAGCTTGAAGTTGTTGATTTGATTCAGAAACTCTTTTAAGGGCATTTATGCTTTCTCATAGCTAGAATTTGCAAGTGCCTTCGGTTAAGAATGTATACACTTTAATGAGGATTTGCTAGTGCCTTCAGTCAAGAATGTGCAGTGGAGATGTGAGGAGGCACTGTTTAGTTGAAATTTGCATTCTAATTGGGTTAGAGAAGAGAAACTTGAAAAAACAGAAATGGAAGGTGCAAGGAACTGATTTTAAATAGCTTTAAGTGACAAGGGATGTAGGAAAGGATCAGAAAGCACTTGAGGTTATGTCTTGATTGATATGCTACTCTAAATTTCAAGGTTCGAAGTTTTGAGACTGTTTTCTTTTTTTCCCTTTTCCTCTTAATTATCAGATACATTTTCTACTAAGAATTGAACTTACTCTCTATGATTGGGAACATTCATCAATGGTGCATTAAAATGGATCATGTTGCACACATGATAGCTTATCAAGCATCTTCTGTTCAGCATTGACCAATATTGCATTAAAATGCTATCGTTGTTTACCCTGCGGACAGTCATCATAGCTTAGTAAGCATCTGTTGTATAGCCCTGGCCAATAGTGCATTAGAATGCTACAGTCATATACTCTCTTGAAAGTCATCACTTATGATATACAATTGCCGATTGTGATATTAAAGCATCCTACTTTGTAGTTTGTACTGAAGTTGCTGGTGGTATTGCATTGAAATGAAATACATGAAGGGCGCGTTTGGCTACCGCGGGATCCGCGATATCCGCGGATCACGCGGTAGCCGAGGGGAGGTATCCGCGGGCGCGGATACCTCCCGCGGTGTCCCGAAAAAATTTCGGGACGCCGAAATTGGAATCCGCCTCATGGCGGATTCCAATTTTCAGGATCCGACCGGGATCCGCGCTGACGCCAAACGCGCGGATCCCAACGACCCGGGATCCGCGGATCCCTGGATCCCGCGGATTCGCGGGATCCAGGGAGCGCCAAACGCGCGCGAAGTGTATTAATTTGCTGGTGGTATTGCATTGAAATGAAATACATGAAGTGTTGACAGTCATCACTTACTGAAGTTGCTGGTGGTATTAAAGCATCCTATCCAGGATAATGCATCTCATTACTCAATCAGTCTTTTTTATGCATGTTTTGCTATGAAATGAAAGGTTCCCCAGGTTCTGAAGTTGATGTCTTTCTCCGGGAAACCGAAAGTAGATCCAATCAACCAATATGAGATACATGAAGTGTATTAATTTCAGGATTTTCTCATGCTTGGTTGTATTAATTTATGATGTAATGGAACAATGTGTGTAATCTTGATGATTATGGTTCGGAATTTCGGATTTTTTGTTCGGAAATTTCAGGAAGTGTATTAATTTAAGGAAGTACTAATTTCAGGAACAATGTGTGTAATCTCATGCTTGGTTGTATTAATTTCAGGAAGTGTATTAATTTCAGGAAGTGTATTATGAAGTGTATTAATTTCAGGATTTTTTGTTTGGAAATTTCGGTTCGGTTCTGGAACCGAAATTTTTTTCGGTTCGGTTCGGTTCATAGCGAAGTTCGGTTCGGTTCCAATTATTTTGGAACCGAAAATTTCAGTTCGGTTCGGTTCAGTTCCAATGGTAGTTCGATTCCAATTATTTTGGAACTGAAAATTTCGGTTCGGTTCGGTTCGGTTCCAATGGTAGTTCGGTTCAATTCGGTAATCTAAAAACTGGACCGAAAAAAAATCGGTTCTTCGGTTCTGGACCGAGAACCGAATGCTCACCCCTAAGAGTATATAATGTTGTACTTGGATCCTGCCCTCTTCGAGGTTATGTATTTGTATATTAAACTTTTGGGGATTGTAATCATTGGTTTAAGGTTATGTTAATTGTCTTTTGTTAAATTGAGGGTGTTTTGATGAATTGCTTAGAAAGACCAATAGGTTAGAGGGAACCCTCGCCAATTTTTTTCCGCGGTTTGTTAGGTTCCGGTTCGCATCGCCCGGTCCGGTTGGGCTTTCGCAGGTCGGGGCGCGACAAAAAAAATTTAGTCCCACATTAGTTATTTAGAGAACATTCCACCATTTTATATAGTGTTTGGAGCTTATATGTTTTGAACACTTGAGTGGACTAGAGAGAGGCACCCACATGCGTGCATGTGCCGCCGCCGCCGGCCGGCAGTCGTGGTTGTGTGTCTATTTTGTACACTGTGATCTGGTTGAGTCAGGTCGAATACACTGGACCGATTGGGTTGAGTCAGCTTGACTTTTCAGCTTCCAAGTTAGTTACAGATGACTTGGCTGAGCCTAAATGGCTCATTTACTCACAATTAATGGGTTGAGTGAGTTATGACTCTTGAGCTAACCATGACTGAGCAGCTATTGGTGATGTGGCAGCCCATGTCCTCCTGGTCAGTTACTACTGCTGACGTGGCGACACTTGAGCTTCCCACTAAGTGGGGGTTACTGCTGATGTGACAGTTATGGATGACTTGGAAGATCATAACTTGGTTGTTACTACTAACGTGGTGAGTCTCTTCACCTCCCCACTAAATGACTGATTAGCTAGCCATCCTAACCTATAATAGGACCCTACTCAACCTAACCAGAGGTTGGAACATGCATACACCTTCTACACACTTGCACTAGAGGGTATTGTAGAGAGTATCATACTTGTTGGAGCTCGAACTGCGATTGGATGGTCGGCTTCCCTCCGTTCGCGGCGGATCTTTATACCCTAAGAGTTTTTTGCCTAAAGAATCAGAAGTTTGCGGTGGTGGGCAAACAAAGCTTAAGGGAACAGTGTGATACACTGGCCTCAATCGAATTTTTCTTCATTTTTAGCGTCTTCCTCCTTCAATTTATTTATACCGATTTAACGATAAGTCTGATTTTATTTTTTATTGTAAAGGATTACTTACGCCCCTAATAAAAATAAGAATCATTGTTTTCTCCAACATCCAACACAGATTACACTATGAAGATATTTCTTGTCGATTGTTAATTATTGGTTTATGTGAAAAGCACACAATTACATATAATTTCTTAGAGACCTGGACTTGAAACCTATCGAAATAGGAGGCTAGTTTTGTGCATAAACATCAAATTAAAGTATTATTAGTTGAGTGGTTCCCATGAAAGGGTTGTGATCAGACAATGCACCTTAATCAATAGCTAGCTAGCTCCTTTTCCTGTAGTGCATATCTCTTCATTGTAGCTCAACTTGCCTAATTGACACTCAACATAAATTCTTCTTTCTCTTGAGCTTTATCTGGCCACATGCTCATTCTACGTACTTATCTTTCTTCGGTGGGCCTAATCTTTAAGTATCTCTCAAATCCCACCAATAAGAGCAAGATTCACACACACTTTTCAGTACCAATTAATTGTGTGGAGCCCCCAATGAATTATTATGTGACCAAGTTGATACATGTGATGTACATGTGAAGAGGAACTAATTTTTCGAATCATAATAGAGGGTTGTTTTTTGTCCATGTTAAATTATAATTTAAGTAAATAGAGTAACCTTTTTAGATCAGCTTAATGCTTTTGGATGATTGGCGATTTAGTTCAAACCCAACTCCATTGATTCGTTTTTTAAATTCAATATTCACGCTGATACTTTGCCAACAGCATATGTTTTTGAAAACTCCCGAATCAGAGTATTTCAAAACCAAGCAATTAACAAGGATATATTTTACTAGTAAAATATGCTTTTGCCATCTAAATAAGCATAAAAACTGGCTATCATAAAATTACAAAAATGATGATAAAAAGATAGGAAAGAAAAGCAACCGATCGAGAGAAAGAGCTTTCGATCCTCGTTATCAAGAAATTTTGTCATGGGATGTCACATTAATTGTAAGGAGTTCAAAACCGGAAGAAAAGCCTCAAAGGTGAAAGAAGAGTCTCATGGTAATCAACAATTAAACTATGACACTTTCCGATAAGTAAAATTTCAAATCCCTGATAGGCATCTGAAACATGTGGAACCTCACCATATAGACTACGGGGACACGAAAAACATATTTTACCAATGTGAAAGCACATCATATATCTTAAACAAAAGCACTTTAAGGATTGCTTTTATCTTTGATCCACTAAATGAACTATATATAGTATATATATATATATAGGTTATAATATAGTGATTGCAATTACTTATATTCCAAGTTGCTCAAATATGATACATAGAACAACAAGCAAAGCAAGATCGTTGTTTTGGGACTATCATGTTGTCCAACTGCAATTGGAAGGGATTCACTTGTGTGGATTGGGTTTCTAGTTCGAATCCCACCATATTAGGGAAGGATCCTAAAAAATATTAAAAGAGTTCTGCGGCCATAATTAAACATAAAGTTCCACCCTGAACAAAAGGGGTGCTGCCCCACCATTAGGACGGCCAAGAAAATTAACTAATAAGATTCATGTTACATCAAATTGCAAAGTTGATGTGGATGGATGAAACTGCCTAATATAAGATAGTTTTCTAATGATTCTGATACGCTCTTAGGGTCGTCCATATGAACAATTTAAGGTGAATTAATTAATTCTTAGAGAAACCTTTTATGAGGAAGATTCAACTACCAAATTATATGCGGTTCATATAGTCCTCCTGGTTGAAAACTCTCATTTATTGCAAAGCAAAAGTACCCATTAACTTTCTTTAGATCTGGACGACAAACAGTTCATCTTTCTTCTAAAGGAGTTCCTCTTCAACCACAGCTGCTCCTGTTCCTTCCAAATTCTACGTTTGTGTTATATAATATCTTCAGTATCTTGAAGCGTAGACCCATCAACAACGATAGTGGAACAGGCAGACACCAACTTTGAAATTAAGGGTGCATCTTTTACTAGCTAGTGAGAAGCATGGTCTCCGCTATTATTGTGAGTACTGGATTATTGAAGGGTGGCTTAACAGAGCTTTGCCTTCCTCCTTTTGATGCATTATGCTGAGAAAAACAGGCCATTGCCTTCCTTTGTGTCAGTTCCATAATATAAAGCTCTTGCTTTCTTCTTTCTCTTGCTAGTTGTTCAAAAGATCACACATGGAGGTTTAGATATTATTCAAGTTCTCCTTGTTTAATTCTCCGTGGATACGCTTGTAGGAAGGCATATATGTAGATTCCAGCTAACATAAGAAAGCTGATAAGATTCAAAACTTTCATGGAACTTTGGTGTGGCAGCTTGTGTTAGTCATAGTATTGTTTTGATGATGTCAAATTATGCATGATGATAAAATATTATTTTAATATTAACATCCCTTAATTTGGAGGGCTTTGGAGCTCAGTTATAAAAGGGGAGATATAACAAACTTGAAAGGTGCGAAGGAGGGGCCAAGGGGGAGCTAAGGGATCATTGGAAAATCTTTGTAGCAAGTTTACCCTCTTTACTTATGAGCTTCACTTTGTAAAACTACTCCAGGTTGTGAAGTAGAACTTGAGAGAGATCCAATAGTGAGTTGGAGAGATTGTAAAATTGTCAAGCACCCGTAAGCTTGGTGGATATGTTGCCAAGCACCCGTAAGCTTGGTGGATAGGTTGCCAAGCACCTGTAAACTTGGTGGATAGGTTGTCAAGCACCCGTAAGCTTGGTGGACAACTTGTAAGAGGTCTTGCAAGTAGTGGAATCTCAAGAAAGACCATTGAGTGAAGTGGATGTAGGCAAGGTTGGTCGAACCACTATAAAATAAGGTGCAATCTCTTTAACTCATCTTTTATCCTTCATTTACTTGCTTTATTTTATGTTCTTATCATTTGCAAGCATACGATTTTATTAGATTCCTCCTACTTAGGTTTTCCTTTTATAGATTATAATTTAAAGGTCCAATAGAACACCCCATTTTGGACTTTCAGCGTGCATATCCACATACGTATGATACATGCAGCTTCCAACAGTACGTAAAAGACTGCATACATTAGTGCAAGATATGGTCCTATATATATTTAAGAGTTAATTGGCATTTAGATCTCTGAGAAGGGAATATTTGCCCAAAATGCTGGATACCTTTTTCTTAAGGCATTTTGGCCCTGATACCTTTTCTAAGTACTAAAATGCCCTTACAATATTTCCATCATAGGGAGACTTCTCAATGGCTGCTCATATTCCTAGTGACTGTTCGTATTCCCAGGGGAAAGTAACTACCAAAAAATCTGGAAAGTAACTACCAATGGAAAGTAACTCCATATTAAACCAATGGAAAGTAACTTGGACAAGTTACTTTCCATGTACAAGTTACTTTTCACTATTTTTGCAATTGTATAAGTTACTTTACATGTATACAAGCTACATTTGTAAAAGCTATTTTCCATATACAAGTTACTTTCCACTTATTTTGCAATTATACAAGTAACTTTTCATTTTTTTAGAAAATAACTTGTAACAATTATGGAAATCATGGTAAGTTACTTTCCACTTTTTTTACAATTGTACAAGTTACTTTCCATGTGTACAAGTTACATTTGTACAAGTTACTTTCCATGTATAAGTTACTTTGCATGTATACAAGCTACATTTGTAGAAGTTACTTTCCATGTACAAGTTACTTTGCATGTATACAAGCTACATTTGTAGAAGTTACTTTTCATGTACAGGTTACTTTTCATTATTTTTGCAATTGTACAAGTTACTTTCCATTTTTTTGGAAACAAACATGTAACAATTATGAAAATCACGGCAAGTTACTTCCCACTTTTTTGCAATTGTATAAGTTACTTTCCATGTGTACGAGCTATATTTGTACAAGTTACTTTCCATGTAAAAGTTACTTTTCATTTTTTTGAAAAAAAACATATAACAATTATGAAAATCACGGTAAGTTACTTCCCACTTTTTTGCAATTATATAAGTTACTTTCCATGTGTACGAGCTACATTTGTACAAGTTACTTTTCATATACAAATTACTTTCCACTATTTTTGCAATTGTACAAGTTACTTTGCATGTATACAAGTTACATTTGTAGAAGTTATTTTTCATGTACGAGTTAATTTCCAATTTTTTTGCAATTCTACAAGTTACTTTGCATGTATACAATTATGAAAGACTGGATTGGCGACGGGGGAGCTTGGATCGGCGACGAGGAAGCTTGGATCGGCGACGGGGAGACTGGATTGGCGACAGGGAAGCTTGGATTGGAGGGGGTGGAATAGGGAGGTGTGGGAGCCGGCTTGGAGGGAGATGTGGAGGTCGATTGGTTCGGGGGTTCTGAGTAGTAGGACGGAGGTTGTGGAGGTCGGGGAGGAGTCGTGGCAGCGTCGAGAACGAAGGAGGTGTCGGAATCTGGCGGCGACGTGGAGCCCAGGGAAGGAGGTGATGGTGAGATCTGGCGGCGACGCGGAGCCCGAGGAAGGAGGTGACGACGACGCGGAGCCCGGGGAAGGAGGTGACGGCGAGATCTAGCGATGGGGGGCCGGATCGGTGACAGGGCAGTCGGGATCGACGACGGGGGAGCCTGGATCGACAACGAGGAAGCCGGATCGGCAACAAGGGCTAGGGGATTAAGGGGGGGATTATGAGTTATAGGGGCATTTCTGTCCCAAAAGCCCCTATTGCCATATGAAATTGTTTCTGAGACCTATTACCGAATCATTTTTTTTTTTTAGCCCCCATTAATCATTCCCTCTGTATTTAAACCAGCAGGACCATGTAAACCTAGACTCCCCTTTATTATTCCTACTTCTTATTAATCAACATGTAGTATACTGATTCGAAGTGTTATCTTCATTGTTATAAGGTATGTCTATTATGTATAAGTACTGCAGTCTGCATATATGCTTATGGTTATCCTTTTTGGATGTAAAGAAGAAAACCATGCATTTGTAGCCTGCAGGGAATCAGGGTACTGAGTTGGGGAGCTACCCACTGGATAGGAATAGCCGAATAGGGCGACTTAAAAAAGTGGTATCCAAGTAGTATTTATAAACGACTATAGGACCTTTTGGATTAAAAAAAAAAGCCTCTCTTTTCTCATCCACCATTCTGCAGGCATGCAGGGCCACCACCTTCAGTTCACCTGCATAAAAGCAGCCTTTTTCTTGATTCATTCTCACTCTTGGAGGAACCTCAACAGGTATCATACTTTCATATATACTATAATGAAAAGGTTGCAAACAATCTGAGATAACTTCCACTTGACACGTTCTTCATCTCACTGCTAATCACTCATGATCCCATGGTAAGCACACCACTAGCTATTTGTCTCATGACAAGGAATAATCTATAGTCTATAGTACTGAAAGAAACTTTTTTCAGCCTCTATCTTTGTATCAAACAATTAAATAGTAAAATCTCAACATAATACATTCGAGTTTTCAGATACCACTAGCTTTCAGCACCAACCGTACATCAAAAGGTGACAATCCAATTCTGAAAATTCACCTCTTAGTACTCACCACTCTTCCAAGTAGATTCACTCTATCCACTCCCTGCAACCAAATAGCCAATTCACTCCCAAGGAGATCTTAAGGACGTTATTTAATTTGGTTTTAAGTGACTGGTATAGCCATCGGAATTAAATACCTAATTATACAAAAACCTTGATATTATTATAAATTATCTATACCATCTAAAATCATCTTTATGTATATTCTTTGACTTACATCTTATTAATCTTGTCTCAAATATTTACACTTAAAACGATTAATATATAACTTCACTTCTTTAAGGGTTTATGTGCAAAATTATAGTTTGCAGTAAAATTAGTAAACTACTCTTTTCAAGGGATGATATTTTTCTCATGTTACACACATGGTCATTCTTAGCCTCATTTTACATCAGGGTAACTATGAGTTTAGAAGAGTACGTGTGTGTATATAACTAAGATTAATTTGAAGTACACAAGTATCCCCAACAAAAACTTAATTAACATACGATCTTAGAGCTCTCCTGGAAGGAGATGCGAGTCATCGCCGGAAAGTAGCCGGAGAGTCAAGCACATCGACCGTAAGGGTAGTTGGTGTGAGGATTCCCCAAGAGGGGTGGATTGTTTGGATCCGACATCTTTATCATGGTATTTACCTTGGAGGCATCTAGTTGAGTCTGATGGCCGAGTAAGCAATCTCACAACGCCTAGATGTGAATCGAGAACATATCTTATGTATGTAAATCTTCTTCTATAATACAACGCGTTTTAAAGCCGTGATGACAGTGATTTCATCAAAAAACTCTAAATTAAGCGTACTTACCTTGGAACGGTCGTGCGATGTATGACCTACTGACAAGTGTTTCCGATTTCTACGGATGAGTGTGTTCTTAGTTTCTGTGGATGAGACAAAAGATAGTATTGTATGGGTAGGGTGAGGACGTTACAAATGGTATCATAACCAGTACCCAGCCGAAAATTGTGGCAGCTTGGGCGCTGGGCCACCTAAGGGGGTGGATTGTGTGCATCCGACATCTTAACAGTGGCGTGAAATGCGTTTTAAAGCCGTGATGACAGTGGTTTCAAATTGTGTGGGAAGGACGAGAACGTTATAGTTGAGTCGGATGGCATATGTATGTTAATCGTTTTCTATAATAGAACTTTAAAACTGTGATGACAGTGATTGTGTATTGTCTGAGAAGGACAGGTATTGTGTAAGAAGGACGGAAGCGTTACACTTGGAGTGTTCTTTTTATGTTATAAAGCCAGCACAAATACCATGTTAACCTTGCATGTCGTTTAATAAATGGTGGATAGGGGTGGCAATTCGGGTTCACGGGTCGGATTCGAGTCAGGTCGAGCACCGATATCTCGACCAAAGGTCAAACCCGAACCCGACCCATTTAATAAACGGATCAAATTACAACTAGATCAAAATACATCCTCGGTAACTTCAAGACATAGATAAGCAATCAGATTTGCATATGCCACGATAATTGTTTCATAGGATCAAAATATAAATACTAAGTAGTGGTAGAGCATTGTTCCGATTCTTCGCCATCATTGCCGAAATTTGAGGTCATCACATCCTCAGTGAGATCATCCAAATGAGTCCAATTATCTGCATGATATGTATACATGAGTTATGATAGAAAATTTAGAATTGACTTAATTCAATCAGCTACTAGCTTACCTTTGGAAGCATATAACCAATCACGTGTATAAACTAAAGCCTCAGCTACATCAGGCTTAAGTACACTACAGTATTGATCTAGCACTCTACCACCACCACTGAAAGCAGATTCGGAAGCAACCATTGAAACAGGTATAGATAATATATCATGAGCTATGAGTGAAAGTTCAGGATATCTATATTGATTAGCCCTCCAAAAGTTAAGGACATCAATATCCTCCCATTTATCCATTATTCACTCATCAAGATAAAGCTCCAATTGACACTTTTGAGTAGTAGATAGTGATAAGACTTGAAAAGTGCACAAATAACCCTTATAATTTATCTTTGTTAGTCTCCGAGCGATGCTTCACTGACTATTTTTATCCTATTTCAGGTACAATAAACCCTAGTACGAGTTAGATCAAGTTTGGAGTTAAAACGAGCTCATTTGGGCAATTCCAGCATGAATGACCGATCATCACATCAGGAAAGGATCGATCATTTAAGTGCACTAACCTGACAGAGATCACCATTTCAAAGGATCGATCTTCAAGGAAACAAAGGATCGATTATTTATGCACAACAACAGTGACAGAGAGCAAGGTTTGAAAGGATCGATCTTTCTTCATGGAATGATCGATCATCCACGGGGCGTGATCAATAACACAAGGAAATGATCGATCATCTCCAATAGGAATGATCGATCATCTACAGGACGTAGCCAGCAATTGAATACCAAATGATCGATCTTCACCCTATGGAATGATCGATCATTTGTTTGCTAGTGAAGAAAATCAAAGGCTCAGATCTAATCCGGGAGAGTGATGTTCTTAGGCTATAAATAGGCAGTTTCTAGGGTTTTGAGGAGGCTTCTTCCTGGGAACTTTTTTTGAACTTTCTGGTCCTCTTCTTAACTTTTCTTGGGAGATTCTTTTGGAGGATATCTATGACAGAAGAGCTTCATTAACCTTCGTCTGTGGATCAAACCCTAAAGATGACTAACTAAACCTCTCGCCAAGGGATTCTTATGATGTAACTCGTGCTTTTATTGGGGATTTCTAAGATTTAGGTCTTGTATACCTTTTTGCATGGCTTATATGGATTGATCTTAATTCTTTTATATTTTTGTATTGATTTATTGTTGGAGGTTTGGATTGTTCTAATATGTCTTAGATCTAGAGCTAAGGCATGTTAGGGCTTGGATTGGACTCATCTAATACGAGGATCATGCTAGAACCATGATATTTCAGATGAATTCTTCTCCGTGATTAGGGATTGTATAGTGCTAGAACCACTATAGAAGTGCTAGAACCACTACATTCTATTCATAATCCTCCATTTATCATATCTTTCTAGATTTGGCCTATCAAGGTGCAAGAACTATCTTGATCTTACACCTAAATCCATATGATACTATTTTCTCGTGATGAATTCATCATAATCAGTGGATTCATTACCAGTGATCATAACTGATCATTAGGTCACTGACTTTTAGATAATTTCTCTCGCCGACAAGAGATCCTAATCGGAACTTGCTGAGTGATAGGGAGAACTAGCCATTCACCTATCAACCATTAAGAAAGCCATTCAATGTGATTAGTGTGCCATAATCTTACGAAGACCTGGTAGAACCCGTGTTACGGATTAAGAATTCATTGGTCCCTTTTTCTCGCATCTATAAACCCTTTAGTATTAAGCTAGTTTAATTCAAATTCTAAACATTTCCTTAACTCATTAGTAGGAGATTATACAAAGCATCTCAACTCAATCCTAGTTTCCTGTGGATCGACTCAGACTCTCCGCTTACTACTAGTTTTTAGTAGCTAAAATAGAACACCGGTTAATATTAGTAATTTTGGTCAGACTTGTTAAGCAGCGACACTTTTCAAGCGCTATCAAAATTTTGGCGCCGTTGTCGGGGACTAGTGTTTTGAGTTGTTTACTTAGTATAGTTTTCTTTTCTAATTAGTTGTTGTTTTTGCTTGCTATATAAAAAGACCAAAAATAGTTTTAGTGCTAATATTTCCGATCTCTTTGCAAACATTAGGTGCAGAACGGCGAAGCATCCTTCCGAGCGGTGAAGGAACGATCGGTAACAAACACGTCATCAAGATTGCACTATTTGTATTTCTAAACCTTGTTAGATCTTTGTGATGTGTGAATGAATGACGATAAGGACCTAGATCTTGCTCTTATATTGAAAGAATTCTTTGCTTCTTGTGATGCATCGCATAAACCTTTAGTTTCTTCTCCTTCTCATTCATCCATAGATAACCCTCACCCTGATGACCATCCTAAACCCAATGCTAATCTTAACCAACCTGAAGATCAAGGTCGTAAGGCCATGAAGGATTTCTATGTTCCTAATTCATTCACTTCCAACTCTTGCATTCAACCTCCGGTGATTGGGGCAGCCTATTATGAAATTAAGCCACAATTTTTACAATCTCTACCAACCTTTTACGGATTGTCCCATGAATAGCCTTATAATCATATTGAGGAGTTTATTTTGATAAGCTTTTGACGCGCCTTGAAATGTGTCGTTAAGTATATCAAAGGCAATCAAAATAAATTATCGGACTACTAATTAACTACAACGTAGTTAGTGGAAGCACGGGTCGAGTCCTCAAGGAATTGGATGGTCGAATGAGTAAATACGATCTAGTCTCTACAAAAGTTGTAAACAATTGAGTTGATTCTTTGGTTGTTCTAGCTAAAGTACTCTAAAAGCAATTAAGGTGGAAATTTATCAAGAAAGAATTCCTAGGGAATTCCAATCCGAATTAGGGTCTAAATGTCTTCTCTATGAATCAAGATGGATGGCACCTAAATGAGATGGTCAAAATAGGAGATCGACGAGCGTAGGGTTAGTATCGCTTGCTGCTAATGAGACGTCGGGCTAAGATCATCTCATCGCGTGAATCACAAGGTAAAGAACCATGATCGAGGCTCTAATTCGATCATAGCTCAACAATCGCCGGACTAAGGTCATATCGTTGGCAAAAGATCAAGGCTTTGTATGGATAAGGTCTTGGATTGAGATGGGTTTAATACCTCAATCTCATCCCTCATCTAAGTTAAGAATGGTGGATAGGATAGCTTTGGCTTGGGGTGGTTCTAGCACCTTAAGATCCTATCCCTAGATCAAGGATTCATCCCCTAGAGCTGGCTATGGTTCTAGCATAGCCTCTTCTTTGAGGAATTAAATCAAACATCTAGTAAGCATCATCTTATTCTCAAGCAATTACATGCAAAAAGAGGTATTCAACCATTCAATAATGGAATTCATTAAAGAAATATGGAATTACATGTGAATTCATACAACTATCATCTCACAATAGTCATTACATCAAGAATCAAAAGAGAAATCGAAGAAAAAGACCTAAGACATCAAGGAATTCCCAAGGAGGAGGGATTTAGCTACTCATCTTGGGTAGGAGATCCATGGACGAGGAGGCTTTACCCAACTTCTCCATCAAAATTCACCCTTGAAGCTCTCAATCTCTCTCTCACTCTAAGGGGGAAGAAGGCTGGAGAAAAGGTCCAGAAAAGATGGGGAAAAGATCCATAAATAAGAGCCAAAACCCCTATTATAGGCCTTAGGTCGTGAACCATCAGATTAGATCCGAACCATCCATTTCTAACCGTCAGCCAGTCTTGGATCGATCCAATATAGGTTTGGATCAATCCAAGATGTAAATATTGGAGTTTCTAACGGCTTGGATTGATCCAATATGAGTTTGGATCGATCCAATATGTAACAAAGAGTCATGGCTCTCAGGAGAAGGGTTCTGGATCGATCCATAATTTTTGGGATCGATCCACATATTCTGGATCGATCCAATGTAGGTCTGGATCGATCCATAATTTTTGGGATCGATCCACATATTCTGGATCGATCCAATGTAGGTCTGGATAGATCCGATGTGTAACAGAGAGTTATGACTCGCTGGAAAAGGATTCTGGATCGATCCATATTTTTAGGATCGATCCACATTTTCTGGATCGATCCATTAAAGGTCTGGGTCGATCCGAATATGGCTGATTCTGTGTAATTGATGTCTTTTGGCTCAAAATCGATGCAACTTTCTTCGTAAGCTCTTGTACCTGAAACCATTTGAAAAGATATTAAAAATACATTGCTTGAGAGCTAACAAAGCCCAGGTGAATTATGCATATTTTGTGACTTATCAGTTCTACAGTGAGAGTCAATAATTTTACTAAAGATCCTTGGCGACTCAAACTGTTTCCTTTTACTCTTAAGGGTAAAGCCAAGCATTGGCTTATTTTTTCGGAACCTCGATCTATTGCTACTTGGCCTCAATTACAAGCCCAATTCCTTGAAAAAAATTCCCCGATTACTAAGACTAGTGACCTTCGTCATGAAATTTTTTCATTGAAACAAGCCGATGATGAACCATTCCATGAAGCTTGGAATCGTTATAGAGAGCTCCTTAGGAAGTGTCCCCATCATCAATTTCCTCAATGGGCCATAGTAGAACATTTTTATAAAGGTCTTAAGGAGAAACATCAATTGACTATAGATGCCTCATGTGGTGGAGTTTTCATAACCAATCCACTTGATGCTTCTTGGAAACTTTTTGATAAACTTGTTGAGAATTCCCAACATCATGCTACTCCTTCTAGAAACAACCGAGGATCTTCAAATCAACCTACTCTTAGAGGAGTCCTTGAACTAAATGAGTAAGCCCGCCTAGCTCAACAAGTTGATGCATTGAGTAGGAAGCTCGATCAAGTTCTTTCCCAAACGACAAATCAAATTGCTTCCCCGAATCCTCATGTGCTTCCATCTTCAGGGGAACTTTGTTTTTTGTGTTCTGCTCCTGGTCATGATGTTACAGATTATCATTTAGCATGCCATTACCCAGAGTTAGTATAATTACATATAAATGTAATTTATGGTCAATCTAAGCCAGCCTATTATCCTTATTCGAACACCTATAATCCTGATTTGCGAGACCATCCCAACTTTTCTTGGAGGACACCCAGCCAACAACCAACCTCTTTTAATTCAAGGCCACCTATGGGTGTTCAAGCCCCAAGTTATCCTTCGAAATTTCAACCGCCATATCCTAATTCTCAAGGCCAAGCCAACCATCTTTTCCTCTACCACAACCGAATCAAAGTCCAAATATGGATGAGTTAACCAAACTAATCCATTCTCATTCTCAAGCTTTAGCTAAGATAGAAGTTCAAATGGGTCAACTAGCTAATCCTATGTCAAGAAGGGAAGAAGAAAAATTGCCTAGCCAACATATTCCCAACCCCAAGGGTCAACATTCTGTAGACTCGTCCCATGAACAACAAGTCCAAGCTGTAAAACTTGCATGCATCCCAATCTCAAACTCTCCGAAGTGATAAAACTTTTGTCAATATAGAGAAAGCGGCAGAGGCCATATGTGATCAAGATTTACATGCATCCCAATCTCATACATCATCAAATGAAGATTTACATGCATCACCAAACACGACATCATCTCATGAGAAAGAACCGAACCGCAAGACTTATGTTCCTAAGGTTCCTTTTCCTGAGACTCTAGTAGACCCAACTTCAACTCCATACAGAAACTCTAAACTAGATGACATGATGGATCTCTTTAAGAAAGTTCATATTAACCTTCCTCTTCTAGATGCCATTAAGCAAATCTCATCCTATGCTAAATACCTTAAAGATCTTTGCACTCATAAAGGCAATCTAGATATCATGTTTCTACGAAAATTTTCTTAACTGAACAAGTTAGCTCAATTCTTCGTTGCGACCTTCCTCCTAAGCTTAAAGATCCTGGAACTCCTACCATCTCATGCATCATAGGAGACCGCACGATTGATAGAGCATTATTAGACTTGGGTGCAAGCGTTAATCTCATGCCTTATTCTTTATATTCCAAATTTGGCATAGGAGAATTGAAACCAACCGCCATGACTTTGCAATTAGCCGACCGATCTATTAAGACCCCGAGAGGAATTCTTGAAGATGTTTTAATCAAAGTTGATCGGTGTGTCTTCCCGGTGGATTTTGTAGTTCTAGACATGGAACCAGGAAAGCAAACTAAGAAACCCGTCCCTATAATTCTTGGCCAACCTTTCTTAGCTTCGGCCAATACTTGCATTAATTGTAGGGATGGCATTATGACAGCTACCTTTGGCAATATGGAGCTTCGTTTAAACACATTTCATGCATCGAAGAATCATGCATATGATGATGATTGTTTTATGATTAATGCATTAGTTAATGATGATGAAGTGAATTATTGTGTTGATGATGAAATGCATAAATTGTTGATAAGTGATGATGCTCCGTATGGGAGTTTTTAGAATGCTTGTGATATGTCACTTCTGATTGATGATGATGTCTCTAAACGAGATTTGTCAGATTTGCAAGAAGATTTCCTGAATACAAATGTGGATTTTCCGGATGTAAATGACAAAAATAGTGATTTCAATGAATTTTCATCGGTTTTCAAGCTTGATAATGATGAGGTTTTCAAGGATTTTAATGATCTTGATCTGGTTAATGATGTTTGCTAAATTTCTGGGAGAAAACCTCTCATCGAGCCATTACCTCCCACTTCCTCAACTCCAGCTTTACCTTCTTTGGTTGCACCACCATCTCGAGAGTTAAAAACATTGCCCTCCAATCTGAAATATGCCTTTCTTGAACCTGAGCAAACTCTTCCAGTGATTATCTATTCTGCATTAACCAATGCTCAAGAATCTCAACTGCTAGATGTTCTCAAATTGCATAAAAGAGCTATAGGATGTGTGTGAGAGATGCAACGCCGCCTTAATCCACTTATCAAAGAAGTAGTAATGAAAGAAGTGGTTAAACTCTTAGATGCATGAATACTATATCCTATCTCAGATTCCAAATGGAATAGCCCAACCCAAGTAGTCCCTAAGAAATCTGGGATTACGGTGGTTAAAAACGATAAGGGGGAGAATATCCCAACTCGACAAACCACGGGGTGGAGGGTTTGCATTGATTATAGGCGTTTGAATGCTTTGACTCGTAAAGACCATTTCCCATTACCATTTTTTGACCAGATTTTGGAAAGATTAGCAGGTTAATCATACTATTGCTTTCTTGATGGTTATTCCGGGTACAACCAAGTGGCCATAGATCCCAATGACCTAGAGAAGACAACATTCACATGTCCTTATGGAACTTTTGCCTATCGACGAATCCCCTTTGGCCTTTGCAATGCTCCGACCACATTCCAATATTGCATGCTTTCTAACTTTGGGGACATGATTGAACAATTCTTTGAAATATTCATGGATGATTTCTCTGTCTTTGGCCAAACTTTTGAATCATGCCTTGCGAATTTATCCAAAGTTCTTGCTAGATGCAAAGAGACTAATCTTGTTTTAAGTTGGGAGAAAAGGCATTTCATGCTTAGTAAGGGGATCGTTCTTGGTCATGTGATTTCGGGGAGAGGGATTGAGGTAGATCAAGGTAAACTGGAACTCATTTCCAAACTCCCTCCTCCTTCTTCAGTTCGCCAAATTTGATTATTTTTAGGCCATGCTGGGTTTTATCAGCGATTCATTAAAGATTTTACTAAGATTTCCTGGCCGCTCTATGCTTTACTTGTAAATGATGTCTCATTTATGTTTGATGACTCTTGTCTTCAAGCTTTTAACATCCTTTGTGATTCACTTTTTTCGGCACCTATGTCCACCCTCCGGCTTATGATCACCCTTTCAAAATCATGTGTGATGTTTCTGATCATGCTGTGGGTGTCATTCTTGGGCAAACAATTGATAAACTTCCTCGAGTCATTTATTATACTAGCAAAACATTACATGAAGCCCAAATGAACTACACCGCCACTGAGAAAGAACTGTTGGTTGTGACTTTTGCTTTAGAAAAATTTTGATCTTACCTTCTTGAATCCAAAAAAGTCATCTTTACTGATCATGCTGCCCTTAGATATATTGTTACCAAGAAAGAACTCAAACCTCAATTAATTCGGTGGATTATGCTTCTTTAAGAGTTCGATCTTGAGTTAAGGGATAAAAAGGGAACCTTAAATGTCGTTGCAGACCACTTCTCTAGACTTCCTTTAGATGTGATCAATGATTCATCTCCGATTAACGATGCATTTTCCGATAAATATCTCTTAGTTATTGACCAAGCTCCGAGGCCTTGGTTTGCACATATTGTGAATTATCTCGTATCTGGATTCACTCCCTCCCATTGGACTAAAAAAGATCGAGACAAATTCTTTTCACAAATCAAATCCTATGTTTGGAATGATCCTATCCTTTTCAAGCATTGTCCATACCAAATTATGAGATGTTGTGTACCTAAATCAGAAATTATTCCCATCTTGACAGCATGCCATTCTCATGCGTGTGGAGGACATTTTTCGGACCGTAGAACCGCAGCCAAAATCTTTCATTACGGGTTCTATTGGCCCTCTATTTTTTGTGATGCCCATAGTTTCTCTAAAGCGTGCATTTGTTGTCAACAACTTGACAGTATTTCTCACCGGAATGAAATGCCTCAAACTCCAATCATTGAATGTGAAGTCTTTGATGTTTGGGGTATTGATTTCATAGGCCCTTTTCTACCCTCGAATGGTTACACTTACATCTTGTTAGTCGTTGACTATGTTTCAAAGTGGATTGAAGCTATAGCCACTAGGATCAATGATCATCACGTTGTAGTCAAATTCCTTCATTCAAATATTTTCTATCGATTTAGTCATCCTATAGCAATAATAAGCGACGGTGGGTCCCATTTTATGAATAGGTATTTCCGTACCACTCTTGATAAGGGGGTGTTCGGTTGCCAGGAGTGGAGGCTTGGAGTGGGAGGACTAGCAGCACTCCTTCAACTTGAGGTTGTTTGGTTGGACCATTAACTGGAGGGAGTGGGGAGACTGGACTCCTGAAAATGCCTCCAGTTGGCCATTTGACTCTGGCCAAAAAATAGCCAGAGTCGGCCGAGTAGAGTGAGACGCGACTGAATTAATGCTCACTTACTCCCCCAATCAATAGATGCCAGTCCCGCGACTTTGAAAGCCATCGGGCTAGGATTCTTCGTCGCCCTTTCTCCCCCGGCCTTTGGATCTTGGGTTCTCTGGCCGATTTTAGGTCCAAAGTTCCTCTCATCTCATGCGAGCATCCCTGATCCCACTGGAATAGGCAGTGTTGTGAGCCTAAACTGTGACTTTGAGGACCACTCCAGCACCAACCAAACATCAAAAATTGACATGCCACTTCACAGGACTTCACTTTGCAAAAGTCATCACTCCAGAAAATGACTCCACTCCACCTAGTCCTAAGCAACCAAACAGGCCCTAAGTATAACATTTCCCATAAGGTTGCCACTCCATACCATCCTCAAACTAGTGGGCAAGTGGAGGTGTCAAATCATGAAATCAAGTGTATCCTTGAAAAAGTGGTGCGGTCAGGTTGAAAAGATTGGTTCATGCGATTAGATGAGGCCTTGTGGGCGTATAGAACAACCTCATTCTGTATTTCTTCTAACTCATGGACAAAGTTTGGTTAACTATTCAAAAGGTTAATTGGTTACCCACCGGCCAGAACGCTCGTTTGCTTCAACTCAAAGAGTTAGAGGAAATACGGAATGAGGCCTATGACAATGCCATAATTTATAAGGCTCGAACAAAGGCTTACCATGACAAATACCTTACCCATAGAACCTTCAATGTAGGTGACAAAGTGTGGTTGTTTAATGCTAGACTTCGACTTTTCCCTGGGAAACTTAAGTCTAGATGGACTGATCCCTTTGAAGTTATTCAAGTCTTTCCTTATGGTGTTGTTGAGATTCGTCATCCCAAATCCGGTTCTATTTTTAAAGTGATTGGCCAAAGGTTGAAACCCTATGTGGAAAATTCTCTTACCTTAAAAGCCACAAAAATTTTGCATGAACCGAATGATGAGTAATCGAGCTTTCATTAAACCAAGCGCTTGGTGGAAGGCAACCCGTCTTTGCTTTGATTTTAATTTGTTTGTTTGAACTTTTCTTAATTGCATGCTTGCTTGTTTTCTAATTATTTGCATGTTTGATTTTAATGTGTGCAAGTTGCTCTTTGCTCGATGGTTTGATAATGCCGTAATTGTTGTTGCTGAATTTTTGTGTTGACTGTTAGATCGGGGTGTTCTTACTTCAGTTTAGATGCCCTGGGGGTTAGTATTAATGCATATGTGGTTAGAGCCTAATTCCCATGTTTTAACTCAGTTCTGGCGTTTTGATGCATATGATCGAACATCACGTCCTAGAATGATCGATCATTTTTTTGCACCACAATTATACAGAACCTGGGTACACTGATCGATCTTCATATACCTGTATGATCGATCATTTTTATTCACCTATGGAGATAGACCGTGGTGTTTTAGATGATCGATCATCAATACCTTGAGAATCGATCATTTTTGTGCACAAGTTGTGACAGAGAGGGTGTGTTTGGAGGATCGATCATCGCTCCCATGATGATCGATCATTTCCATCTTCTCTTCCAAGCAATCAGGCCAAGTGAATATGATCGATCTTTTCGACCCAAAATGATCGATCATTTGTGAGGGGTGATATATATATATATATATATATATGTATGTATGTATGTATGTATATATAAAGGGGCATGACCGACATAGGGCCTTAAGCCCTAAAGATCGATCATTTCCCCCTTTTCTTTCCTTCTCCACCCCACCGCCTTACTTCTCCGCCACCGACCGACACGCCACCATCTCCTCCGGCCGGATCTTCTCGTCTCCGACCTCCATTAGCATCCGTGCCCCCTTTCCCCACTCCCCTCCTCTCACTCAACCACTACCCATCCACACTACCTCATTAGCCACCATAACCCATCATCAACGGTGTGTCTTCTCCGACGAGGTCCTCCGGTCAACGTTCATCTCCTCCATTAGAAGATGTTAAGACACTTTTTTTTCTCTTATTTTTTTAGGATTTATCTCTTATTTCGAGGACTTAGTTCATTGTTTTGGTTAAGTCCTACTTAAACTCTAATTAGAAACTCCACTATTTAAGCACTGTCGGCCTACTTTCCACCTTCATCTACTAAGTCCCGATCGATCATCAACACCGGTGGTCTGCTTCTCCTCCGCGGTTCGTCGACAACTCCGGTCGTTCTTCTGCGTCCGTTACCAAGTTCTGGTGAGCCGCCTTCACCTTCTACTTCATTTTCCTCTTCACGCCGTAACCCATCAACGGCCTCCTCTCTTTTCGTCGCCATGGATGTCGACAAACTCCCGTTCAATTACATGGCTCCATTGGCACTGTGGATCACCGGTGTTTTTCTCCTCTTTAGCCATCTATTTCTCTCCCTTGCTTACCGACCACCAACGCTGGCGACCTGAGCTGACGTCCACCTTCTTGATTCCTCTGCTTTCCTTCCCACCACCCTTATGCCCTCCTCTGTTTCTGGCCATCTCTCATCTTTCTTCCATTGATGCAATGATCGATCCTTTCATATCCAAGTTTTCTTCCACCTCTCTGATGTTATCTTTCTCTCACCATTGCACTTTATAGTCCACAGGTTTACTTCTGAGATGTCTCGATCTAGTCAGTCGTCGTATTCTTCCAACGGTAGCCCACCACAGTCACAAGGGCCAGACTTCAAGCCTGTATCTCCAGTTTCGCATGCATCTAGGTGTTCTTCGGATGACGACTCCATGAGCACAACTGATTCGCAGCGACCATCGTCCCCACCGGTAGTCTTCTATTTCCCCCTAGGGCAACCACTGAACATGTTGATCTTGCTGGACCCGTTATTGACTATCCCATCGGTGTTGAGTTTTATGGGCCGATGCCACCTCTTGATGCGTTTGCCCGCTTCGTCTATGACAGCCAGCATGACCCATAACTTGAAGATCCTTGTGTATCTTTCCGGCTTCTAGATGGGTTCGCGGTCGTCATGCCACCACGTTCCATGTTTGATGCAGCTCTCCTGTCGCCACCTGGATCGCCATATGCGTCGAACGACCCAGACCGTCTGCCATCCCAGAGGTCTGGTGACGATGACTCAGATGAATCTTCGTCATCAACATCTCGGTACTATGATTTGAAAGATGAAGGCAACAATGATGAGTTGGACGACGATTGAGGAGTCATTCTGAGTTTATTTTTAGGACTATTTTCATAGATTAATGATTCTATAGGTTTTCTTTTAGCATGGTAATAGGATCTGTTGTAGAGAGACTAGTATAGGGATTTTATGTTCTTTTAGGATTATAGTTTCTATTTTCAATCCTATAATGATTGTACTAGTTCTTAGTCAATAAATTTAAGGGATATTATGCCAAAGGTTTTCATATCTTTTATACCTCTCTATTATTTCTTCTATATTGTTCATGCTATATAGTCGATCGTTTGGAGTGGTGCTCTTATGGTAGGTGTTCCTGTGCACCTTAACAATGGATGATCAATCACAACTGGTGTTATTTATTGGTTTCTTATTTGTTAGTTGTCTCTCATATAACATGGTGAATTTTATGAATTTATTATTTTAGTATCTTAGAGATACAGGAATAGCTTCAAGTGGCGACATTATGCTGTTTGGAAAGTGTGGTGATCATCATGCATGAGACAACTACATATGGCATGATACTCCGGTAATTTCTACCCTTTATTTCTTATTTTATTTTGGTGACTTAGTGTAATTAGGGACAATTATATTTCAGTTCGGGGGTAGGATTATGGGAATTTGAGTTTACTGCTAATTTTAATGTTTTTTTAGGTAAATAGTTGTATACATCCCTTGAATTATGTCAGAAGAATGGAATGATGGTATTCATTCATAAAGATGCCTGTTTTAGAAATTTATCTTATGAATCATTCTGAGACTGGTATGTCATATAAGGGATAGTAAATTTTTGCTATGCATGAGCTTATTTACTTTAACACTTTTATCATGATTTAAGGATGGCTTAACATATCCTAATGCACATGTTCATTTTCACATGTTAAGGAGTTAAGATTAGATTCTAAACATGATACTATGATAGATTTACAGTTTTATATCATGTCACAGAAAATAAATGAACATATGCAATTATCTGAATATAAAAAAAAGTGGACTTTCAACTTAGTAACCAGACAGTGTGCCTAACGAGCGTAGTGCTCGAGTAAAACAGTTGAAACTCCTAAAAAAAAATAATGGTTTCATACTTAGTAATCGGGCAAGGTGCCTGGTGCCTAACAAGATGTATTGTTCACGTAAAACAATTGAAATTCCTACAAAAAAATAGAGAAATGAATAAAAGCAGAGATTGCTATGTGATAAGTGAAAAATATATGCTTGAATAGGATTGTGATCTTGAATAGTTGAAGTGTTTAGATATAATCGATGCTCTGAAGCATGTGGAACCCTAATCACACACAGGAGTGTTGAAGTTATTTTTAGTCATGAGTAAATATGTTAAAGTGTTGGAAATATGTTATGACATGTTTTGACTTATCATCTTTTATATGATTATGAGTTAAAGAATTTTTTCATAGATATAATTTCTATTTCATGCATGTGAGTTGATGAATTTTATAATTGATTTCTGATGATGTATTCAAGGGAATGTATAGATGTTTGTGGGTGTCATCCCTAAAAACCCTCAGGAGACTACAACTCCTCCACTGGGATAACCCAGGGGTTTAAATGCTTGTTGCACATGCTAAGTGCAATCGTGAGACCTACGAAAGTGGCTAGTTAGATTTATTGCTTTCTTTTTAACTTTTCTTTGCTCGAGAACTAGCAAAGATCAAGTTGGGGGGTGTGATAAGACTTCAAAAGTGCACAAATAACCCTTATAATTTTGCTTTGTTAGTCTCCGAGCGATGCTTCACTGACTTTTTTTGTCCTATTTCAGGTACAACAGACCCTAGTACGAGTTAGATCAAGTTTGAAGTCAAAACGAGCTCATTTGAGCAATTCCAGCATAAATGCACTAATCTGACAGAGAGCACCATTTCGAAGGATCGATCGTCAACGAAGCAAAGATTAATCATTTCTGCACGACAACAGTGACAGAGAGCAAGGTTTAAAAGGATCGATCTTCTTTCATGGAATGATCTATCATCCACGGGGCGTGATCAATAACACAAGGAAATGATCGATCATCTCCTATAAGAATGATCGATCATTTGTTTGCCAGTGAAGAAAATCAAAGGCCCAGATCTAATCCGGGAGAGGGATGTTCCTAGACTATAAATAGGCAGTTTCTAGGGTTTTGAGGGGGCTTCTTTCTGGGAACTTTTCCTGAACTTTCTGGTCTTCTTCTTAACTTTTCTTGGGAGATTCGTTTGGAGTAGATCCATGGTGGAAGAGCTTCATCAACCTTCGTCTGTGGATCAAACCCTAAAGATAAGTAACTAAACCTCTCGTCAATGGATTCTTATGATGTAACTCGTGTTTTTATTAGAGATTTCTAAGATTTAGGGCTTGTATACTTTTTGCATGGTTTATATGGATTGATCTTAATTCTTTTATAATTTTGGTGTTGATTTATTATTAGAGGTTTGGATTAATCTAATATGTTTTAGATCTAGAGCTAAGGCATGTTAGGGCTTGGATTGGACTCATCTAATAGGAGGATCATGCTAGAACCATGGTATCTCAGATGAATTCTTCTCCGTGATTAGGGATTGTATAGTGCTAGAACCACTACATTCTATTCCTAATCCTCCATTTATCCTATCTTTCTAGATTTGGTCCATCAATGTGCTAGAACAATCTTGATCTTACACCTAAATCTATATTATACTATTTCTCGCGATGAATTCATTCTAATCAGAGGATTCATTAGCAATGATCATAATTGATCATTAGGTCACTGACTTTTAGATAATTGCTCTCGCCGATAAGGGATCCTAATCGGAACTTGTTGAATGATGGGGAGAACTAGCCATTCACCTATCAGCCATTAGGAAAGTCATTCAATGTGATTAGTGTTCCCTAATCTTAGGAAGACCTGGTAGAACCCGTGTTACGGATTAAGAATTCCTTGATCCATGTTTCTCTCATGTATAAACCCTTTAGTATTAACCTAGTTTAATTCAAATTCTAAACCTTTCCTTAACTCATTAGTAAGAGACTATACAGAGCATCTCAACTCAATCCTAGTTCCCTGTGGATCGACTCGAACTCTCTGCTTACTACTAGTTTTTAGTAGCTAAAGTAGAACACCGGTTAATATTAGTAATTTCGGTCAGACTTGTTAAGCCGCGACACTTTTCAAGCGCTATCAGATAGAAAATCTTGAATTTGATAAGAATCAAAGTCCTACATAATATGAAATATTTCATATCAAAATTCCATTCATTCAAAGAAAATATGCAAGTGGTAGTATAGAAAATTCCATAAGTATGCATATACGTATCAAAAAGAGAAAATAAAGACCTTCATTAATAGTATAGAAAATTTCATTCATTCAAAGAAATAGGATACGCATGTATATATAAACTTTATCAATGAAAAATTTACATACATTCATAATATCTTCACACTCCTTAGAATAAAGACCTTCATTAATATTAGAAGTAGAGGCCTCTCAAGTTGCAAAAGACCCCCTTGAATGAGGTATTGCTTTACCATAAGTATGCATATACGTATCAAAGAGAGAAAATAATTTTGATAAGAGAATTCCTGCCATATAACTTTTGATAAGAGAATTCCACGAATTGAACTTTGAATCGAGTATCCAATACACAAGCTATGGCAAGAATCAAGCTATACTCTGACCAATACTTTTCAAATTCACTTAACATTTTTATAGCCATTCCGCGCACCAAAAAGTCAGGATCTTCCTTCCATTTGATCAAAGTAACTTGAATGAGAAAAACTTGAGGGAAGTATAAGTTGGTTCTGGGATATTTGGATCCAGAAAAAATGCTAGTGGTAGTATAGAAAATAGCCAAAAATTCGCAAACGTTTTCTACTTTATCCCACTCTTCCTGTGATGGGTAATACTTGTAGTTGGAATCACTTAGCTGTAAATATGAGTTAGAGCACGTCAATAAAAAATAGCACTCTCAAGCATAAGGTACCTAGAGTTCCACCTTGTGAGAACATCTTGGCATAAACCTTTTTTAGCTTGTAGGCACACTTGGCTGACGCATTCCAGGAACTTATCGTTTCTTGCTTGAGAACCCTTGATATAGACTGTCTCCTTAATCTTTAATATAGATTCATCAATTTCTTTCAATCTATCTTGAATAATCAAATTGAGAATGTGCGCACAACAATGACCATGAAAGAATTGACCATTGCATAAAGGGCATCATTCAACATAAGCTTGCTTTTTAACATCCCAATGAACGAAAAAATCACGAAAGCATTATCCAAAGTTATAGAAAATTGCTTTCCCACAATTCCCCAATCAGTCAATAAAGCAAAAATTTTCTCATATTAACCAACAACATTATGTGGAGGAGGCATAAAACAAAATCCTATGATTCTTTTTTATAATTTCCAATCAATGTCAACAAAATGGGCTGTAAGAGAAAGATAACCATTTGTCGCTATAGAGGTCCACAAATCAAATGTGAAAGAAATCCTTCCTGTTATAGATTGCAATGCATTTGCGACTCTTCTCTTTTCTCTCTTATACAACTTCAACACGTCAGCCTTGCAAGTGTTTCTAGTCACTAGTTGTATATCTGGTCAAATATATCCGAAACCATCTCTAATCCCCTCGTACTCAACAAAACTAAATAGCAAATCAGCATAACTGCCTTAGTCATCAACTCACGTACAGTATTAGTATCTAGCTTGGAGGATCTCAAAGACATAGATCCTTCAGATTGAGACAAAAGCATTTGAGCTACATCACACGTATCATTTTTTGGACAAATCTTGATATGACGTTTCAAATTAGCAATCCCATGGTTAGAACTAGCCATATATTCAGCCCCACAATTCTTACACTTGCATTTTTGTAGCTTATCAGGACCCACAGGCAATCTATGAAAATGACTCCAAACAGCTGAGGTAAGTTTCCTCTTACGCTTACCAGATTTGTCATTTTCAGCTGATGCAGATGCTCCATGCTCTTTAGTATCCTCTATTTCAATACTGTCATCATTGTCAACAATCTCAACACTATCCATCTACATATTTCAAAATCACAAAGAATATAAGTACCCTAGTCGTAGTATTAAAATTGTGAAAGTCCCAAGGAATTTAAGGAGAAACTTGCAGCATATAAGCTAGCCATAACCCACCAATAAAAGCAAATCGAATTTGAGAAACCAAAAACAAAAAAAATAAAACAGAAAATGAGAACATGAAATCATTGGGGTTTGACAAAGAAAGAGAGCAAAACAATGCTAGAAGCAACTAAATATATGGAGAGGAATTAACAAACCTTAAAAATCTTGAAGCCGTTGAACCGATCTGAGGAATCAACCGCCTCTTCTTTGTCTATAGAATGGAGGTTGGTGATGAGTCACTAAATATTCTTGATTAAACCCCTTAACTTATCTTTTTTAACCCGATGGTGTTTGTATTTGATAGTTTGTTACTTGATTTCAAGTTTAATGAAGATTCAAGTTGGAAAATACAAAAAAATGTTAATATGTTGAAAATCCCTAAATTTCTGAATTTGGAGGACTACTAGAAGACACTGGGATGAACAACTTTTATGTTGGAAGCTTCAGCTAAATCCATACAGACATTCCAGAATTATCAAGATAAAGTTGGCTGGAAAAAGCACTGCTGGGCAATCGATTGACCAAACGGACGATCAATCAGTGAATAGTGTCAATCGATCGGTCATACGGAAGATCGATCGGTCGGGCGGAAACCTAATTTCAGAAACATTAGAGATAGAGTCCTACTTGATGTGATACTACTTGGGCCGAGTTTCTCCCTATAAAAGGAGGTTTTCTAGCCGAAAATTGAGAGACCCCACAGAGAGAAAAGAGAGAATTAGGGTTTCTGAAGACGGTGGAGATGTAGTTTCGATCCTTGGAGTTCTTTATCAAACCTATGGCTTCCATCCCCAAGAAGCGTGGTTGATTCTTATACTTAACGGTCTCATGAAGCTTTAGGATATCTTCTCTGTAGTTTTCTAGTTGAATCTTGTGATCTTATTTTAGACATGATCTTATAGATTTGAATTTAATGATAAAAGAACTGAGGAAACAGAGTTCCTTGACGTATTTGTAGACCTACTTGATTTCAGTGATTGATAGTAGAGATCTATAAGATAGTTTTAATGTCGTTTGTGAAATTACCGATGAGATACTTTATGCTTAGTGACGATAGGTTGTGCTAAGTTTACCTCGAAGACAAGCTATGCAAATCGAAGATAAAGTATGCCTTTGGAAAACACTCACCTTCTTTCAAGGATTCATGTAAGCTTAACAAGCTTTGAATTTATAATGTCTAGATAAGAAGACAAGAAGATAACTAGAAAATACAGGAAGTGACACTAAAGTGGATTGAGTAATCCCTAAGTTTTTGTCTCATTGATTTATCTTAATCTTAATTTACATCACTTTCTTAGTTAGTTTTAATTAATTAAATTTCAAAAACCCAATGAACCCTTTTATTGCTTTAGAATAGAGTATTGAGAGTTAGTTTTGTTTTCGTTGAATTGAATCAATAGTTTCCCTATGGATCGACTGATGAGTGCATGAAAATGCACTTTAAATAGCCTTATAACCATTTCAATTGCTAGATTCTTATCCTTAATCAACATATTTATTACTATTTTTATATCCATATGTTGCTTCACAAAGTTGTTTGGAAAATGCAGGAAAAATGAGAAAAGAAGCTGAAAAGATTACATAGATCAATTTGAAAGATTAACCTGTACCTTCTCATGAAGAACCAGATGATGTGCTATATATGGTTGGAAAGATCTTGAAGTCTACTTTCGGGAGAATTTTACGGTTCGTGATTTGGAGTTTCACAGAGGAAGACACAACACTTTTCGTACAAGTGCGCAGTGCTGGATGAATAGTGACGGTCGACCGCCAGATCTCACGGTCGACCGTCGCGCTCGAAAATTCCCCCGAACGACCGTCGCATCGACCGTCACATGCAAAAATCCCCACGGTCGACCGTGGCATCGACCGTCAGCCTCTGTTAAAGACAATTCTTCTCAGGGTCGATGCGAAGATCGACCGTCGCTCTTCCGAATTATTTTGTACAGTTGACGGTCGACCGTGAGAACGGTCGACCGCCAGATCAGCAGGGAGCGTATAATGAGCCGGATCTAACCCGAGTTTAGGCCTATAAATAGGATACTTAGGGTTATCAAAGGGAAGCTTTTGGAGGACTTTTCTGGAGCATCTGGAGGAGAGGAAGCCGCGTTAGGGTTTTGTTTTCTTCGTCTTTCTTTCTTTATTTTTCTTTGAACACTTTTGTCGTCTTTATGATGAACATGAGTGGCTAGTTTCTTTTCCAAGGTACCGATGTAGCCCTAACTGAATCATTCTATGTTATTGGATCATAATTATTTAATCAGTTTATTTTCCTTGTTTCATTCATTATGATAATTGAGATCTTAAATACCTTTATCTGGCCAATAAAAGTATTATAAATTATTTTATGTGAGATTGGGTGAGGGTTCATTCCCTAATCTTGCAGGATCTATGAATGAATGAGTTTATGTCGAGGCCGGGTTCAAGCTAAGAGTATTCTTGGTTCATAATTGTTCTTCAGAACGTAATGGATTCTTGGTTAACACTTAGTTATGGGTTCATTAACTAGGGTTAATTGGAGTTATGGGTTCATTAACTAGGGTTAATTGGGGGTACTTGGTGAAGACCGCGGCCGAACGGATCATCATACCGGAAGAACGAGCCCTTGAAATTAAACTCAAATCTCGATTAATTCAATGCATCGAATGAGGATGTTATGGTGAAATTGGAACCTTAGTATTCATCCATCATATTTCCATCGCTTTCTTATTTCGTTTTTAGGTTATCTATTCTCAACATTTCATATTCTTATTTTCCCTTTCTTATTTTCTTTCTTTTCTGTTCTTTAGCATTTCACTCTAATAATCTTTACAAATCTCTGTGGGTACGATACTCGTCTTGCTACTATACTGATTGCACCGATTCGTATACTTGCGAGATATAAAATTTATTCATCAAGTTTTCGGCGCCGTTGCCGGGGATTTGATTAGAGTTTATTAGTGGTGAATGCAAGGTCGCCGATCACGGAAAGGAAAGTTGTTGCCCTTGAACGATAAAGTAGATCAAATTGGTTGGAAGAAGAGATCTCACATCAGATCTAGGAGTTCAAGAGGAGGAACAAGAGGAGATGGAGCTTAATAACAATTTATGTCCTTTGGAAGAGTACGCGAGGCCTACTATTTCTACCTCACCTTCGTGCATTGCGTTACCTGCAGAAGCTAAGAATTATGAACTTAAAAATCTACATTTTTCTATACTTCCTGAATTTCATGGTTTACCTTCTGAAGATGCACTAACGTTTGTGAAAGATTATTATGCTACTATTCAGACTTTTCCACTAGGTGCCATTACTGAAGATCAGCTGAGGATGCGATGTTTTCCTTACACCCTCAAAGATAAAGCAAAGAGATGGTTGATGTCGTTGCCTCCTGGATCACTCACTACTTGGGATGCAATTTATAACAAGTTTGTTAGTAAATTTTATTCTCATGCCATGACTACTAACGTGAGAAGGCAAATTCCAAATTTTCAGCAATCTGATGGAGAACCATTCCATGAAGCATGGAATAGATTTAAAATGCTTTTGATGCAATGTCCACATCATAATTATTCTTTAGAAAATCAGATGCAATATTTCTATGATGGACTAAATCTTTCTTGTCAGACTATGGCAGATAATGCTGCAGGTGGAGCGATGTTCAAAAGGACACCACCAGAGGCGTACGAAATTTATGAGATGCTAGGATCAAACTCCCAGCAGAGAGACACGAGGAATAAGGCGAGAGGCATCTATGAGCTGAACCAGAATGACGATTTGGCTAGGCAAATCGTAGCCCTCAACAAGAAGATGGACACGATGATGTCCACACAAGCAAAACCGGTTGAGGTTTGTTCAATTTGTAATATTGTTGGTCATAGGTTTGATTCATGTCCTTCTGGTAATGAATTTCCTGAATATGTGCAAGAACAAGCTAAGTTGATGAATGCTTATAACCCGAGACCTAGATTTGATCCTTATGCAAATACTTACAATCCGGGTTGGAGGGAGCATCCGAATTTTTCATGGAAAAATAATGCTAATGCAAGTATGCCTACTGTGAATCAGTCTAACCCACCTGTTAAGTCGTCTTTGGAAGCGACTATGTTAGCTTTTATGCAGAAAATAGACTCAAGGATGGAACAACAAGATTCGGCCATTGCTCGACATCATTTAGAATTGAAGAATGTTGCAGCATCCATCGGGAAGTTGGAAGTTCAAGTGGGACAGCTTGCAGATGCTGTACGAGCCCATATTCCAGGCAGATTTCCGAGCCAACCTGAGCAAGCCAATGCAGTTACTGTCCTTCATTCAGGTAAGATAATTGATAATAATATTAATGCTGAAGATACTGATATGTGTGGTGATGATAAAATTGAGGTAGTCAAGAGGGAAGAGCCCTCGAAGAGGCCACCGTCGGCCACATAAGCTTTTGATCATGAAGAGAGAGCAATTTCAAATTCGGAGGTTCGTCACAACACTCCTCCACCATATGTGCCACCAATTCCTTTTCCAGGCCGCTTGAAGAAAACCCAAATGGATAAGTCATATTCTGAAATTTATGATATTCTATCTAAGGTTAATGTGAACTTACCATTGCTTGATGTGATTAGGAAAATGCCAGCCTTTCCAAAGTTCTTCAAGGAACTACGTACTTCTAAACGTAAGTATGAACCTCATGAAAAGGTGATGGTTTCAGAGACGGCAAGCGCGGTTCTACAAAGGAAGCTTCCACCCCAGCTTAAGGATCCAGGGAGTTTTAATATTAATATTATTGTTGGTGATACAAAAATAGGGGAGGCAATGCTTGACTTAGGAGCTAGTGTTAATTTGATGCCTTACTCTGTTTTCCTTCAGCTAGGTGTTGGTAAATTAAAACCTACTACTATGTCTCTACAACTTGCAGATCGTTCAATTAAATATCCATTAGGCATTGTAGAAGACATCTTAGTACAAGTTGATAAGTTAATTATTCCTACTGATTTTGTGATATTGGATATGGATGAGGCACCGTTGAATGATAGAAAGTTACC
Organism: Narthecium ossifragum; assembly: GCA_963920575.1. Taxonomy (NCBI): domain Eukaryota; kingdom Viridiplantae; phylum Streptophyta; class Magnoliopsida; order Dioscoreales; family Nartheciaceae; genus Narthecium; species Narthecium ossifragum. Next base: position 15,611,749 of record OY986968.1, read on the forward strand.
TATTTTGCTGGGACGTCCATTCATGGCTACAGCTGAAACTATAATTAATGTGAAAGATGGTAAGCTTAGCATGACAGTTTTAGGTGAAACTGTTGAATTTAAAGTGTTTGAGTCTATGTCCTATACTTCAAACTCTTTTGATTGCTTCTCAATAGATGTTGCAAATTCATTGGTGTTCTCTAATTTCAAGCAGAAGCAAGTGAAGACTACGTTGAAAACGGATTTGAAGATGGAGTAGGATGACTTGAACAGTTATAAGAGAGCAAAGGAGGTCGTCGCACCGCTTGAAGAATCACAACCATACGAACCTGGCTGAATCTTAAGGCTTTGGAATACGTCTTGCCTAGACGTTAAATAAAGCGTTGGGTGGGAGGCAACCCATCAAGGTAACCTGTTTTTAAGTTTAAGTTTCAGTTTTCAGTCTTATGATTTTCTTTTGTTTTCTTTTAGGTTTTCAGCCACTCTGAGGATCCTTGAGGAGATGTTCGCTTACTCTATCAGGTGGCCTCTTTTTTATTTAAATTATCTATATCTCTTCTTTCTCTGGAAATTTCTGGATAGCCACCTCCTACATATTTTAGTGGATAAATGCACACATTGAGGACAATGTTGATTTCAGGTTGGGGGGTGCAGACATTCATGACCTTATTCATACTACCTTGTGGGTATAATAGCGTTAAATTGTACATGAGTTGAAATTTTTTATGCGTATTATACATGCTGTATTCATATGGATTGGCCTATACATTGATTGCATGTGTGATAATCTGAAGGTAGAACATTATGTGAGTCACACACGAACACGTTCTGTGCAGTGATAATTATACCCACCAAAGGAATGAGCATGCTATTGTCAATCTAGACCATGATTTCAGCATTAGCTAGTGTTGAGTATTGCATGCAGAAAAAAAAAAGAAAAAAAAAGAGAAAAAGTTCTAGAGCTTGATTAAGCTGTGCCTAAACACCTATTAGGTGATCTACTGAGTAACCGGGTGTTCTTGTCTCAGGAAGCGGGGAGCTCGCGTAAAAAGGTAGAATCACTAATAGCTAAAAAAACTACTCAGTGTTTTGTTAAGTAACCGGGTCTCTGCGCCTCATGAAGCGGAGAGTGCTCGTGTAAAAAAGCAAAATGTCTGATAGTTGAAGAAAAAAAAGAAAAAGAGCATGTTGTACTTAAAGTGCGAGGGTTGGATGATTGGTTATGAAGATAGTAGTGTGTTTGGACTAATGGTGGGTAGAAGTTGCTTCTGTACGTAACATTTATTTCTCACGTCACATGTGTTCTTCTGAATGGTGATTAGCATGTTTGAAATGTAGAAGTTGATTTCATAAGTTGGTAGTATGTGTATGAGTATAAGAAGTTTTCGTGCTCTGTATAGTACAACATTATTGACTTGATAAGGCAGAACTTTTGTCATGCTTGTCTACGTCCTTGAACCGTTAGTGTGCTTAATATATTTTATGCGCTTAAAGTTGCTAGAGACTAGCAATAAGCTGGTTGGAGGGTGTGATGAGTGCATGAAAGTGCACTCTAAATAGCCTTATAACTATCTCAATTGCTAGATTATTATCCTTAATCAACATATTTATTACTATTTTTATATCTATATGTTGCTTCACAAAGTTGTTTGGAAAATGCAGGAAAAATGAGAAAAGAAGCTGAAAAGATTACATAGATCAATTTGAAAGATTAACCTGTACCTCTTCATGAAGAACCAGATGATGTGCTATATATAGTTGGAAATATCTTGAAGTCTAGTTTCGGGAGAATTTTACGGTTTGTGATTTGGAGTTTCACAGAGGAAGATACAACACTTTTCATACAAGTGCGCAGTGCTAGATGAATAGTGACGGTCGACCGCCAGATATCACGGTCGACCGTTGCGCTCGAAAATTCCCCCGAACGACCGTCGCATCGACCGTCACATGCAAAAATCCCCACGGTCGACCGTGGCATCATCCGTGGCATCGACCGTCAGCCTCTGTTAAAGACAATTCTTCTCAGGGTCGATGCGAAGATCGACCGTCGCTCTTCCGAATTATTTTGTACAGTTGACGGTCGACCGTGAGATCTCACGGTCGACCGCCAGATCAGCAGGGAGCGTATAATAAGCCGGATCTAACCCGAGTTTAGGCCTATAAATAGGATACTTAGGGTTATCAAAGGAGAGCTTTTGGAGGACTTTTCTGGAGCATTTGGAGGAGAGGAAGCCGCGTTAGGGTTTTTTTTTCTTCGTCTTTCTTTCTTTATTTTTCTTTGAACACTTTTGTCGTCTTTATGATGAACATGAGTGGTTAGTTTCTTTTCTAAGGTACCGATGTAGCCCTAACTGAATCATTCTATATTATTAGATCATGATTATTTAATCAGTTTATTTTCCTTGTTTCATTCATTATGATAATTGAGATCTTAAATACCTTTATCTGGCCAATAAAAGTATTATAGATTGTTTTATGTGAGATTGGGTGAGGGTTCATTCCCTGATCTTGCAGGATCTATGAATGAATGAGTTTATGTCGAGGCCGGGTTCAAGCTAAGAGTATTCTTGGTTCATAATTGTTCTTCAGAACGTAATGAATTCTTGGTTAACACTTAATTATGGGTTCATTAACTAGGGTTAATTGGGGCTACTTGGTGAAGACCGCGGCCGAACGGATCATCATACCGGAAGAACGAGCCCTTGAAATTAAACTGAAATCTCGATTGATTCAATGCATAGAATGAGAATGTTATGGTGAAATCGGAACCTTGGTATTCATCCATCATATTTCCATCATTTTCTTATTTCGTTTTTAGATTATCTATTCTCAACATTTCATATTCTTATTTTCCCTTCCTTATTTTCTTTCTTTTCTATTCTTTAGCATTTCACTCTAATAATCTTTACAAATCTCTGTGGGTACGATACTCGTCTTGCTACTATACTGATTGCACCGATTCGTATACTTGCGAGATATAAAATTTATTCATCATCGACCCCGTATTTTATCACTATACTATTTTTTGAATTAATATTGAAATAAGGGTTTATAAATTTCTAAATTGTGGATTGCATACGATTTAACGACATCGTTTCGCGAGACGTCAGTTGGTAAGGGAGACGCCAGTGGACTTCGTAGAAGGGCTGGGAGGAGAGGAGATCGGTGGGGGGGTGGAGGCCGCGGAGTATCAGGGGGGGTCGCTGGGGGGCGGAGGTCGTGGAGTACCAGGGGGAGATCGATGGGGAGGAGATCGTTGGGGAGGAAAATACGGGAAAAAAATATAAAACTTGGGTTGCCTCCCAACAAGCGCGCAATTTTAGGTCTTTCGCTCGACTTCCCGAAAAGGTGCCATTATAGCATGAATCCGTCTAAATGACGGAATCGATCACCCCACTTAAAATAATTTCCTCCATATAATGCTTGAAACCAAACCCAACCCCACAGTAAATCAAGTAGTTGATGATGAAGGCTAACAAAGTCTTTCCTCCCAACAAGAGAACTAGAGACCCCACCCTCTATAAAAGGAAACCTATCGTCATGTTTCATCTTGCACCCCGGTCTACAGTATGTGTCCTCCAGAATAGTGAAACTATCAATCAGGTGAACCGGAAGTGAAAGGTCAAATATAGATAAAAGACGCGGTGAAAGCAGTGATGATGGTGCAGATATAGAGAACAGAGGAGGTGGCTCAACCTTAGGATATATTGCCGCATCTGTACAAAGGTGAGTGTCGGCATAATAAGCACACAATTGGCCCGTATCTATCACAGGTGCGGGAGTAAAAGATAGCGGGGAAAGGGGTTCAACCATCCCAGAAATAGTTTTTGTCTCCACAGTATGCCGATCGAGTGATTGGTCGGACAAGATGTGTGTTTTGATATCATATTTCGATTGTGCAGTGTTCAAATTAACATCATCATCAGAATCAGAAGCATAGGCATTCAAGATATCAGATAGCCTATCATTTTCCACTTCAACATCATCATCCTCCGAATCCTCAACCTCATACTCCTTTAGAATCATAGCCAATCTAGCATTATGCAATTCAACATCATAATCATCATTATCAGAATCATATTCCTTCAAAATCTCAGATACTCTATCATTGTGCAGTGTAGCATCACCATCATCATCATCATCAGAGTCATAATCCCTCAAAATCTCAGATAATCAATCAATCATTATAACATGAGATTTATCATCAAAGCAGTCAGTCACGCTATCAACACGAAAGCATTTATTCTCACGCTCAGGAAAACATGTAGTCTTAAAGATGTTCAGTTTAACATGCATATTACCAAAAGAGACATCCATGACACCAGTTCGACAGTTGATATTCGCATTTGCTGTAGCCAAAAAGGGACGTCCTAAGATGATAGGCACGGTTTTTTTACAGTGAACAGCGGGTTCCATATCCAAGACGACAAAGTCGACCGGGAAAAAGAAGTTGTCCACCTTCACTAAAACATCTTCTACAATGCCTCTAAGAGTCCTAATGGATCTATCAGCCAATTGTAGGCTGATCGGTGTCGGTTGGAGTTCTTCCATCCCAAATTCCTTATAAAGGTAGTAGGGCAAAATATTAACACTGGCTCCTAGGTCGAGAAGGGCACCATCAATCTAGTAGTCTCCTATGCAACAGGGTATGGTAGGAGTACCAGGGTCTTTCAATTTGGGTGGGGTATCATGTTTCAAAATCGAACTGATTTATTCCGGTAAAAGGATTTTCTTGTCCCCTTTGTGTTTTGTCAGGCGTTTATGAGTGCACAGGTCCTTAAGAAACTTGGCATACGAAGGGATCTGACGAATAGCCTGAAGCAAGGGTATGTTGATGTTGACATGTTTGAACGTTTCAAGGATTTCCTCATTAGCTCTTCGAGCTTTGATGCTTGGGTACGGGTCCTTAAGGGCTGCAGGAAATGGCACTTTTGGAATGTATTTAGCTGGATCAGGCTCTCTAGAATCAGTTGGATTATAATTAGGTGGAAGAGAAGAGTAATCTCGAGTTGGACGATTGATCGGTGGATCGGGCGTTTGATCATCCGTACTGACAGGTTCACCTATTTGGTTATCTACTGTTTTACCACTTCTGAGGGTCACCACGGCTTTGGCACTCTCAAAGTTTTGGCTTTCTACATAGTGTTGGCCTCTGGGGTTTGTCACAGGTTGACTGGGCAAGTGACCTTCCTCTCTTTTGGCTATAGTGTTAGAAAGTTGGCCCAGTGAATTCTCAAGTTTAGCAATGGATTGGGTATTAGAATTACACTGGTTCTCTATTCTAGACACATTATTCTGAATTTTAGAGATATCACTTTTTAGGTCACTTCTCATTCCACTAAAATTTTCATTTATGACTGCAAGGATGGAACTCAAAGTGGGTTCATCAGATGGTTCAGCAGGAGAAGGCTGAGGTGTATTCTGTGGATAATGTGAAGAGTACCCAGGGTTTGGATTTGCAGAAGGTTTAGGTGGGTACGTGAAAGTAAATGTATTAATTGTATTGTTTTGGCCTTGAAAGTTACTTGACTGTTGTGGCTTCCAACTAAAATTAGGATGATTTCTCCAACCTGGATTGTAGGTATTAGAATAAGGGTTGTTCTGAGGTTTGGAGAAACCATATGTGGCGTTGGCATGTTCCTGAACAAAGTCAGGGAAATTGGGGGCCAGATGACAATCAGTGATATGATGACCAGAGTTAAGACAAAGGCCACAGGGTCCAAGAGAAGTGCTAGACAATTGTTGAGCAAGAGATTGGCCTGTTTTCAACTGGTTCAAATCTTTGGTTAGGAGGGCTACTTGTGCGGAGAGACTTTGGAATTCAGAAATTTCATGAATTCCCCGAGAATTACGAACAGTGGTAGACCGACTCCTAGAGACTGAGGCATTGTGTTGTGAATTTTCAGCAAGGTTATCATACATTTCCCAAAGAGCAGGCCATGGCTTACTGAGAACAACACCCCCACAGCAGGCTTCGACCATTGTCCTATAACGATCATTAAGACCATTATAAAATGAATGGGCTAACTGCCACTCAGGTACCTCATGATGGGGACACTCTCTAAGAAGATCCTTAAATCTTTCCCAAGCTTCATGAAACATCTCATCTTCATTTTGCTTGAAAGAAATAATCATGGTTCGATAATTTTGCGTTTTAATGATCGGGAAATATTTCTTAAGAAAGGCATCCTGAAGTTGGTCCCATGTTGAAATCGAATTTGGAGCTAAAGTATGAAGCCAATGTCTAGCCTTGTCTTTCAAAGAAAAAGGGAAGAGCTTGAGTCTAAAGGCATCATCATTAAAATGCTGGAGTTTGAACATGGAAAGAAGTTCAAGGAAGCTAACAATATGACCATAAGGATCCTCATTTTCACGTCCATAAAAAGAAGGTAAAGCTGTAATCCAATTGGGCTTAATCTCATAATGAGTAGCATTAATAGGAGGTGGATTAATACAGGAGGCATATGTGAAAGGTCCAGGTAGAAAATGATTCCTAATTGGGCCTTCTATATGGTTATTGTTCTCATTGTTCCCCCCATTCCCATTATTATTTCCTTGCATCATGGTGTAGAACGAATCAAGAGGTAGTTCAGGAATATCAACTTGTGAAGATCTTTGACGAAATGACTCCTGGCGGATGGATCTAAGAGTGTTTTGAATCTCAGGATCTAAAGGTGTCAATGGAAAACTTAATGATCGCCTACCTTGCATATAATATCAACCACACACCAAAAAGAAAAGAAAAAGAAAACAGAAGTTTCGGAGGAGAGGCGAAAACCACGGAATGCCACAGCAAAAAGTACAAGTTTAGGTGAAGAAAACGTACCTGAGTGACGCGCGTCCGATCGATCAGGAAGATGGCCGATCGATCGGTAGGCCTTCCGATCGCTCACCTGGTAGGCCGATCGATCGGTAGGCCTTCCGATCGCTCACCTGGTAGGCCGATCGGTCGGTAATCCGAGTTGCAGAAAGCTTCTTCTCCAAAAACTGTTGCTTTAATGCTACGTAAATCCAGAGAATTGTCAGAAAAATTCCTAAAAGTAAACGAAAAATAACTGAAAATAAAAATCTAACTATGCCTAGAAAAAGAGCAAAGAGAAAAATCAGAAACTTCTTTGAAAAATCAAAATCTTCCCCGGCAACGGCGCCAAAAATTGATCGCTCACGAACGGTGTCGTTAAATCGTACGCAAAACGCAATTTAGAAATTTATAAACCCTTATTTCAATATTAAATTCAAACGATAGTATAATGATGAAATACGGGGTCGATCCTCATGGAAAACTTTGACTTGAATAACGAAGGTGAAATTGAAACTCAAAACTCTAATCCTAAAGCAATGAAAGGTTGATTTGGATTTTGGAAACTAATTAATTAAAACTAATTACGAAAGCAATTAAAGAGGTTGAAATAGATCAATGAGAGAAACAACCTAGGGAACCCTCAATCCACTCTAGCTTCACTTCCTGTATTCTCTAATTATCATCTTGCTTCTTCTCTAGACATTATGGAATCATGGCTTCTTAAGCTCACATGAAACCCTAAAAGAAAGTTGATGACTACCTAAGGCATAACCTATCTTCGTGTAGCATAGATTGTCTTCGGACTTAACGTGAGTACAATCTATCTTTACTTAGCATAGATTATCTCAAAAGCATATCAAAAACCACATGAAAACCATCTTATGGAACTCTACCATCAAGCACAGCAATCAAGTAGGACACAAAATACGTCAAGGGAAATACTTCCATCAACTCTATTATCAATAAATTCAAATCCATAAGATCATGTCTATGAGAAAGGAATACAAGAATCAACTAAAAAATACAGAAAGTTATACTAGAGTTTCATGAGATCCCTAGATCTAGAAGATTAGCCACTCATCTTTGGGATGAAGGCCATGTATTCGATGAAGAAAGCTTGAGATCTACACCACATCTCCGTCTTCTTCTCCAATCTGAATTCCTCTGTTTTTCTCTATGGAGGCCTCTGGTTTTTGGCTAACAAAACCCTTTTTATATGTTAATTCCCGGATTAGGGTTTCAAGGTTAAGTTAGACCTCAAGTGCAACTCGGAATTCCTGGTCCAACCCTGACAGCTTCTTCTAATCGCGACTGGGCTCAACCGGTTCGGAATTTGAGAATGAGTCCAACACAAAAGATGTAGATTTGGAAGTCTTCTGTCTTCTCCCGAAGAGTTTGTAATATTTGGACTTATCTAGAATATTTTGCGAATATTCTCCCAAGCGTCGACGGACCAGTCTTCCAGCAGCTAAATATCTCCATCTTCTTCAAAACTGCTATCAACTCATCAGGAATCTCTGAAAGTGTCCAATATGAAAGTTGTACGTATTGATGTCTTCTAGATGTCACCCAAATTTCAGAATATTTGGACTTAAGGATAATATCTGGTGAATATTGTGCTAACAGTCGACAGAGCAGTGTATTTCAGCATATTAACCGAATTTCTTGCATTTCTTCTCAAAGCATGATTAAACCTGAAATCAACTAACAAGCTATCAAATACAACTACTCTAGGCCTAACAAAGCTAAGTTAAGGGGTTTAATCATGAACATTTAGTGACTCATCATGCTCGTAGAAGAAGGTTTGGCTTGGGCTGCGGCTATGACTGTTGATGAACTGATGGATGGGTTGCTTGGTACCTCTTCTTGCAAATTCCCCAGAGAACTTAAGTGTTTTATTGCCTACACTATGTGGCTCATCTGGAAGGACGGAAACCTTATTGTCCATGGTGGGAGTGGTGAAAGTGCCGCTGCTATTGCCTGTAGGGTACGTCGACAGGCCAAAGAATTCCTCACCCAACGTGACCAACGAAAACTTGAGGCGCAAGGGGTGACTCAAACGGAGGAGCAAATGTGGGTTGTGCAAACGGACGCGGCTATTGTCGCAGGCTCGAGAGCAGCTATTGGCATCGTCCGTATGATGGGCCGTGGGAATCTGGTTTGGGCATCATGGAAGACAACTCAGGTTGGGACAGTGTTACAGGGAGAACTGGAGAGCATTGCTATGGCACTCAAGGAGGCAAGGACGCGCGGGATCAAGCATCTTTTGGTGGAGTCAGATTCAATGGAGGCTGTGCAAATCATCAACGGATTCAGATCATGGTCGTCGGATGTACTGCAACTTGCTAGAGAAATATGGTTTTACGCCTTGGATTTTTCTTCGATCTTGTTTTCTCACGTGCCAAGATCATGTAACGTACGTGCGGATAGTATTGCCCGCTTCTGTAAGCGTGCTGGGACAGGCTTCTCCTGGCTCAGTGGTGATGGCGTGGAGGTTTTGAATTTACTCATGTAATCTGTAACTAGCCTAATGGCTGAACTCATCAAAAAAAAAAAAACATTCAATTAATATAGCTTAATATAAATTAAAGTTGAAAGGCTTAAAGATGCGGGTCTTGACGATATTTTTGCATAAAAATTATGCATTGGCACACCCAAGAGAAGATCAAATTACTATCTTTCGAAGTCATTTTGCATTTAGACCCATCCTAATTAAAGAGATTTTTTTAGCACTAAGTTTCTAATATTACGATATTATTGCTATATGGTTGGTCTAATAATTGACGAGAATTTAAAGCACCGATGAAGCGTACACGTCCAACATTTATATCGGGCCCGACACCCCCCGCCACGTGGACACGTAGCTTCCCTCCAATGATCCTAATCCCCATTATATCCTTGCTTCCACTTTAAGCACACCTCTAATATCTTTCCCATTATTAAGCAAATAATAAAGCTGGTCAAAACTAAAGGCCGGTATCACGTGACCACCAGCACGTTTCGCACCAAGCAACAGCTATATATCGCTTCCCTGGACTGTTTAGTAAATTTCCACCCCAATAATTGCAAGAAAGCCCCCCTCATGAAATATCCTCACCACCTCCTCTTCTTTCTCAGTTCTCTCAAAGTTTTCAATAATATAACCTAATATTTCTGGCCACCTCCAGCTTTACGTCCTCTTTATAAACCCCTCCACCTCTTCTCTTACTGACAACAAACAACCATCTCTTCTAAACCATCTCTCTCTCTCTCTAAACTCCCTCCCCCCCCCCGCTCTCTCTCTCTAGAATATTCTACAAAGCAAGCCCTACAAAGAAAAGAGGAAGAGAGAACTCCGGCGAGCCACCATGGAATCGAACGGACCGCCGGCGATAGCCAAGCGGCTGTGGCACATGTTTAGGATCATTTACTACATGCTACGTAAGGGCATCTCCAAGGGGAAGCTCATGATGGACCTCCACCTTCTCCTTAAGCGTGGCAAGCTCGCCGGCAAGGCCATTGGGAATCTAGTCGCCTTCAACCACCACAACCACCACCACCACCACCACCGCCACGACGCCGCCGCCTCCGGCGTCGGTGGCATGTACTCGGCCTTCACGTGCCGGTCCATGGATCCTAACTCGTCGTATTACAACCCCAGGGAGGTTGAATTCAGCTGCAGTAATACGCCGGCATACTACGCTTCTTTCCACGCAACCAAGCGCAAGCACCACCGGAGCCGGCAGGACTTCTCGGCCAGTTACGACCCGGTGACCGTCGCCAAGGTCTTCGAGATCCTAAACGAGGTATCCGACACGGAGTCGGTGGTGGCATCGCCATCCCCGGCGCCACTTTGGGCCTACGGCAGGAGCCCAGCCCCGGTCCGGCAGCTGAGGATCACCGACTCGCCGTTCCCGATAAGGGAAGAGGGAGAGGCCGACGGCAAGGTGGATATGGAGGCGGAGGAGTTCATCAAGAGGTTCTACGAGCAGCTCCGTCATCAAACGCTGACCGCCACCGCCACGCCTGAGTACAGAAACCGCCGGCGATACTGATCGAGTCATGCATGCATGCACGCCGGCCGGCTGCCGGAAAATCCCCAAACAACTCCCTTGGGCCGGGTTTAATGATGTGAATTGGCTATATAACTATATACACGTACGGAGAGAATAAGGATTAATGTGGTGGTCCTCTTGTATGATATGCATGTATGTTGTGAACTTGTGATCTCTTATAAGCTTGTGGAAGCTAATTAAGTGGTGTAATTGGCTGTTGTGTACGTAGAGACAGTTAAGTCAGAGGTAAGTACGTGGAGTTCAGGTGTTCTATATAAAACAGATGGGTACATGCCAGGGGTTTGAGACATCTTTTTTGTAACATTTTCTCTTGTTATCTTCCTTTGTTCTGAGGCTATGTAGTTATTGAGTACCCCTAATAGTGATCGAGCTATAGTTTTGCATGCCTTTGGATCTTTATTTCAGTCTTCTTTTAGAACTCTGTGGCTCTTTGTTCTGATACCCATGCATGATTTTTATGTTATCTATAACATAGTGTTAATTATTGGTATGTTTGTCCCCGTACTAATTCCCAAATATCAAACGTAATTATTATTATTTTATTCTCATTTTATTTACCATCATCATTCTATTTTTCATATTCACATTCTTTAATCCCTATAACCTAGAATAAACTAATTCTAAAATTTCTTAACCCCCGTTAAGCTAGAATAAACTAATCTCACATCAAACGTCTTGGTTTGAAAATGAAGACAATATGTACATTGTGAGGGATTGTTTGACGGTGACACTTTGAGGAGTAGTTGGACATGATACATCAATCGTGGTCTATGTGGACATAATACTGCCATGCAGTTGATTTCCAAATGGGTTTGTTTCCATCTCATGATAGTTACAGATTAGCTAGAAGCGTCAGGATCTGAAGGCCTGGAGTATTTGAGATGCTTAGATCCTGATTCGTTTAGTCGCTTTATGTTTTCATTTTCAAGAAAATAGAATGGATCTTAAATCAAATTTGGTTTACATCTTTCGAAAACATTTTCTGGTAAAGAAAAACAGTGTTTTCTCTGGAAAAGGAAAACAATGTTTTCCAGAAAATATGAAAACGTTAAACTGACGTTTTCAACCTTTTCTAAAACTGGAAAACATCTTCTCTCGCGATTGAAACATTCTCCACACGGGAATCTGATACGAGCGGTCTACTCGTAATCCTCTCGTATCGAGTCTCTACTGCTCCAATCGATCAGAATTGGCCTGATCGGACTTGATTTGAGTCCAATTGGTTGAATCGGGCTTATCTAGTTCAGATCTGGCTGAGCCTGATTGGATAGGACTTGACTGGGTCAAGTCTGAGTTGATCTGGATCAGGCTGACCGGGTTAGGTTGGGCTGGATCCGGATTAAGTGGCTGAGCTGAATAAGGTTGGCTGAGTCTAATTCAAGCTGGCTGAACCGGACTGGATCTGAGGGCTGAGGTTCGCCGAAATAGATCGCCGGCGTAGCGACGTCGGCGGCAGTCGGGACCTTGGCAGGAAGGTTCGTGAGTTGATGGGGAAGAGATCCAACGGCTCGGATCTGGGAGGTAGGTGGCGGATCAGCCGGATCTGGGAGGTGGACGGCGGGTTTAGAGGAAGCCGGCGTCGGGGACGACGATGGGGAGCTCGGCGGGGCTTGGGACGGTCGGGATCGGGTCTAGGAAGGTCGGCGAGGGTTTTAGGGTGGTTTTGGGGGCGATATCGGGGACGGACGTGGAAGGGCCGGCAGAGCTCGGGAGGTTGTGTTGCCGGGGAAGACGCCGGGGAAGACGCCGGAGAAGACGCCGGAGAAGACGAACGGGGCGGTGAAGGGGGTGGCCGGAGTCGTGAGAGCTTGGGGAAGAGGCTGGTCGTCTTGGATGGCGACGGGGCTGGGCGGAGAGAGAACGGCGGTGATGCTAAGGTTAGGGCACGAGAGAGAGGAAGGAGATGATGAACAGTGATGATGATGTGCCGCTGACGTGGCGATGACGTGGAGGAGAGTGAAAGTGGCGGGGAGAGAGAAATACCGGTGGGGGCGGTGCCGGCTGCGGAGAAGATGACCGACGGGGAAGAAGGTGGATCTATGGTGGATATCTGGTGGAATCTACATTACCTCTACTCCTATGATATTCTATCAACTATTCTTAACTAATCATAATTCTCTTCTTCATTCATCCTTTCATCATACAAACTACTGAGGTCATTTTATAGAGACCTTGACAGAGTCCTAATCCAACTAAAAAACCCCCTTGTTTAATTAGCAAGTAATAAGGCTTTCAAACTCAACTCAACTTCCTAGCTCAAATGGACTCTTAATTAATTCCTAACAATAAAATATTAACTATGACTCAATAAAAGAATAATAATAAATCCCAATTAAAAACTCTAATTTGAACTAGGGAAGTCCAAGTCAAACTAGGAAAGAGGCTGAACCAGTTTGGTTCCTCTTCTGAGTTCGGGTCCAGTTGGTCGAGTCGGATCGACTCGTATCAAGCTCTCTCACAAGGATCTCTTGATGGTCTCCACTGTCATCGCTGGAGCTCCATCCGTCGACAGCCAATCCCCCCTGCTCTGGTTGCCCCCGTCGTCGTCCAAGCCCACCAGCACCTCCTTCACCGTTCACACCACCCCCGTCACCATTCCACTCCACCAAGCACCCCGGCAAGACCTTCGTAACCCTTGGGGAACCCTCCTGAGCTCCTCCAATCAGTTTTCCGACGTCCCCTACCCCATCCATACCCTCCAGACGCCGGAATCCCGCCGACCTCCTTCTCCAAGCATCTCCAGCGTCGCCCTCCTCGATTCCCTACGGCGTCGGAATGGACGATCCACTCCGGTGGACCAAATCCATAGGCTTAGGCGACCCTTCCCTGTCGATGTTGACCTTCGGCAAGCCTCCCTTGCCACCAATCCAAGTCCGACGAGCCTCAGCCTTTCTCCTTCCCCAAGCACCTCCAACGCCGCCCTCCTTGATTCCTCCGCCTACACCCTCGGAATGGACAATCCAATCTTGTGGATCAAATATCCATATGCCCATACGACTCCTCCTCTGCCGATTCAGACCTCCGGCAAAGCCTCCTCGCCACCGATCCAAGTTTGGCGAGTCTCAGCCCTTCGATTTGCTTCCCCCTCGATCTTCCAGCCCCTTTAATTTCCAATCTGGTTAAGCCAATCCCAGCCGACCAGATCTAATCAGATTTGATCCGAGCCATCCAATTCTAATCAAGAAAATTATCATATTCGATAGCTTTAAAATAGTAATTATAAAAAGATGTAAAACTCATATATTAATGATATAGTTTATAAAATTAAACCCGTTGGAGACAAAAATTATAGTTCAAACTAAATATATTTTCATGTTTTCATTTTCAGAAAACAGTTCTTAACATTTCAAACCAAATATGTTTTCATATTTTAATTTTCAGAAAATGAAAATAGAAAAATAGAAAATGAAAACATATGAAAATATGAAAATATTTTTCAAACCAAACAGCCCCTTATATTTACAGCTTATTCAGATTTAACTTTCTTGTTCTGTTCTGTTTCTAATTTGGATGTATCTAAAAAAATTAGTCTTTGTGACCGTTCCACAGCTAGGTTTGGGGAAATCCTAAAAGAAGAGTTTGATGCACTTTGTTGGCATGCTGCTCGTCGACGCGGATGCATCGGCTGTTTTATCAAATGCAAAGAATCATCTTACAATTTGTTTGAATAAAATTAAAAAGCATGAGATATCTGAGAAATATCTGGATTCCCTCCACGCGGATAGCCTTTTTTTCATACATATTTGTAACACTTAAAACCAATTAGTGATATAAAGTATGATATATAGTACATATGTTTTTAGAAGATAAATAAAGATATAGTCTCGTCCTCACCTACTGGCTACCTTAAGCTTTTTGACCGAGTAATCAGAGGTATTTTATAGTATCAAAGCAAACATTACAGGATATCCCCGTGTGAGGGCTCAGATCATTAAGCATCACCAACTGGCTTAGACTTATGTTTATTGTTGATTAGATTAGTTGAGTTTGAAGGCTAGAGAACGAATAAAACTACGACCTCCGCAGCTGGCCGGAGTCCACTCACAAACCAGTCCAAGAGTGTCTACACCATCGATACGTAGGAGCTATGTATCATCTTTATGCATATAACAAGCTTTCAAGCCCTCTTTCTATTTTGGGTGCGTTTGGCACCCAGCCGATCTTTCGCGGAATCCGCTGGACGTGCGGATCCCGCAAATGGGATCCCACTGTTTGGATCCCACTGTTTTGGTTCCCCACGGATCTCCGAAAATGGGATCCGTTCAAGGGCGGATCCCATTTTCGGCGTCCGCTCGATTCGAGCAGACACCGTGGACGGTATTCGCGTCCCGTGGATCCCACGAATCCGTGGGATCCAAACATACCCTAGCTAGCTAGAAAATACACTAGCTTCTACACGTGTCATGAGCTCGACTAAGTTGACTAGAAGCCTCCATGCAACACTTCTCATACGCAACTCACTTCCCTCTTAACTTTTCCTCGGTGACGAAGCAAACCACTGCTTGTGTGTCCACGAGTCTCTACAGCCTCCGTTTGGTTCCGGGTTAAGAACCCGGTTATTATCCCCAAATAGAACGGGGATAAGAAGATCAACGTAGGATGGGTTAAGTCTATTTTTGGGGTTAGAAGAATCCTCTCTCTCGCTTAGAGAGATCCAGCCGCTGACCTCTCTCTCCGACTACCACATCCGTGGCGAGGCCCTCCCCTTCCCTGACGTCACCTCTGTCACATCCTCCCTCCACCTCTCCTCTCCTCCATCCTCTATTATCCTCCACAATCCCTCCTTCCTCTCTAGCTCGCCGCCACATCGCTACTAAGCCTCTATCCATCCCGACCATCGTCATCCGCTTCTCCAGTCCCCAGCGAAGCTGCGGCCACCCGCGGCTCCTCCTCGAAGTTTCCTCGCCACCTCGGTCTTCCTCGAGGCCCCTCTACGCCGACGACTACCTTCTCCGTCACCGCGGCTCCGACCCTGAGCTCGGCTACTCCTTGCCGACGGTACCCCAACTCGAGCTTCCCCTCTCGTGGATCCGGCGCCGCCACCACTCAACATCGTTGTCCCCATCGCCTCCGGCCTTCCCGACCCCGTCCAATCCCAGATCCGACGCCCCCTCGTCACCGCGACCCTCCACCGACCAGCTCCAGGCCCCATCCGACGATCCATCGCCGCTAGCTGACGGAGAAGAGGACTGGGTACTGGGTCACTTGCGGATGGGATGCATTACCATGTCACCATTTTAATATTATTTTTTATTATTTTATTAATATTAAAATCATAATATTTTATTATATTAAATAATATATACGATCCGGTGGAGGACGACTGGACGTTGCTGCCAGCGATGCAAATGAGCGAGCGTTGATAGGAGAGGGATATTATTCTTTATTATAATATATTTTTACCCTATTCTATGCAATAATATAATAATATAAAATTTGTACGGTTTACGCACAAATATCCTAACTTAATTTAATAAAAAGTTAAAATATTATAAGCTTAAACTCGAAGCATGTCAAGATTTTCATAATTCTTGATCAAATTCTCAATATAACCGGGGTTAAGGACATTTTCTGTATTTAGGGTAGACTCACACCAACGATTCGGATAGGTTATCTAGGTCAGGGCTGATATTATAATCTTAACCCATTATTATAATATTTTATGTTTTATACACTTTACATACAATTAAACATTTGAATTAACACTATAATTAATTTAAATATTATAATATTAACCCACTAGCTTACCCATTACTATAATATTATATATTTTACAATTATTACACTTATCTTAATTTTAACCCGCTAGTTTATTCCTATTTTTGAGCCAAATATCGAGAGTGAACTAAGTTTATCTCCAACGGCAGCACAGTCCTCTCAATGGGACGTTGTTTTCTTTCTTCTATCTCTACTAGTGGGAATAGCGTACGTGTTTGATTGGCTCCAATCCATGAGGCCGGCATTGATTTATTTGACTCCTTTTTTCACGGCCTGTCATGCTCTTGCTCCTTTTTTAAGTAAAGCCGAGGGTACCTTTCTCGTGTGTTTAACCCACTACCACTCATGGCTGCTTCTGTGAAACGTACCTACGCCGACCTTCTTTAGTTATGCTCTTTTTGAGTGTACTAAGGCTTGATCTAATATATTAGGTTACAAGGTGAATGTCGTATTATTCCCTTAAATCTTTTTTAATTTTATTACTAGTATATCTTCTTATCTTCTTCCTGTGATACAACATACCACATATATACACATGTATATATTAAACCCTATCAATAGATTGAAAAACAATTTCAACTCACTTCTTACATGGTATCAGACTAGATTCTCCCTCCTCCGACGGTCATCCGGCCATCTCACCGGCGGCGAGCAGCCTTCTCTCTCACTCTCGCCATCGATCACGTCGGCAGCGAACCATCTCTCTCCCTCGGACTCCCTCGAACTCGCCGACGACCGGAGACCTCTCCCTCTCCCAAGCTCTCGAATTCTCTTTCCCTCAGATCCGAGCCCCTCTCTCTCGCGACCGACGAAACCTCTCCCCGATCTCTCTCGCTCGCCATCGATCACGCCGACAGCAAACCATCTCTCTCCCTCCGTCTCCCTCGAGCTCCCTCACCTCAGATCCGGACAGAGCTCCTCGCCATCCAGCTCTATCTCTCTCTCGGGAGCCTTAGATCCGAGCTCCTCTCCGCCGATTGATGAGTCACTAAATATTCATACTTAAACCCCTTAATTTACATTTGTTAGTCCGAAAGTGTTTGTATTTGATAGTTTGTTAATTGATTTCAGATTTAATGAAGATTTAAGTTAGAAAATACAGAAAAGGACTAATTTGTGGAAATTACGCTGCTCCGCTGTCAGTTTGAAAAGAATTCATCAAATTCTCTAGATAAATCTTAAACTTCTGAAATTTGGAGGACTTATAGAAAACTTCAAGATGAACAACTTTCATGTTGGACACTTTGCGAGATTCGGGACAGATTAATAGCAGTTTTCAAGAATATGAAGATAAACAGATGCTGGAAGACTGGTCTGTCGACGCTCAAGAGAATATTCGCCAAATATTCTAGATAAGTCTAAATAATGTTAAATCTTCGGGACATGATAGAAGACTTCCTAATCTACAGCTTTCATGTTGAGCACATGTCCAACTTCCGGACGGGTTGAACCCAGTCGCGACCGGAAGAGGCTGTTATACTTAAACTAGGAAATCCGAGTTGCACTTGAGGTCCAACTCAACCCAAAACCCTAATTCCGGGAATACACCTATAAGAGGGTGTTTGCTGGCCGAAAATTGGAGGTCCCCATAGAGAGAAAATAGAGAACTAGGGTTTGGAGGATTCTATGGAGAAGATGGAGCTACAACGTGGATCCCAATCGTTCTTCATCGAATCTAAGGCTTCCATCACAAAGATGAGTAGCTAATTCTATACTTAGGGATCTCATGAAGCTTTAGTAAATCTTCTTTGTATTTTCTAGTTGATTCTTGTTATCTTTTCAAAGACATGATCCTATGAATATGGTTTTATTTTATAAAGAGTTGAGGGAACAGAGTTCCTTGACGTATTTTGAGTCCTACTTGATTGCTGTGCTTGATGGTAGAGATTCGTAGGATGATTTTTATGTTGCTTTTGTGGATGCCTTTGAGATAATCTATTCTAGATGAAGATAGGTTGTACTCAGATTAAGTTCGAAGACAATCTATGCTAAGTTTGGATAGGTTATGCCTTAGGGAAGCAATAGCATTATTTTAGGGATCCATGTAAGCTTAAGAAGCTGTGAATCCATAATGTCTAGATTAGAGAACAAGAGGATACTAGAGAATACAAGAGGTGAAATTAGAGTGGATTGAGTAATCCCTAGGTTTTCTCTCATTGATTTATCCCAACCTTTTCATTGTTTTTTTCAGTATTTTAATTCCTTAGATAACAAAACCATTGAAACTTCTTTTCTTCGCCTTAGGACTTGAGTTTAGAGATTTAATTTGATTTCTTCTTTTGTTAAACAATATTTCCCTGTGGTTCGACTCCGGATCTCACCACTGTTCTACGTTTGTAGAGTAGTATTGATTGAAGGATTATAAATTCTAAATTGCGTTTTGCATCTGATTTAACGACGCATTTGCGAGCGATCACCGATCTCCCTTCTCCGGAGCTCCTTCACCACCATCACCAACCACTGCTCCTCCCCAAGCTCCTCCCGGGATCCCTCTCCATCGGTACCATTCTCTAGCGCACCCTGTGACCTCCCTGCTTAGCTGCTCGTGTGCCCGCCAAGTGCTCGACATTGGGCTACAGTGACGCTCGCAGCCCTGCACCCTCCTCTCTTCAGAGCCCACATGTCCAGCAAGCACACTGCTCACGCCCTCGCAAACACGAGCGTACAGCCCTGCACCCTCGCTCTTACGCGCACGCAGCCCCGAGTCGACACATGTGCAGCCCCGCGCCAACGCGCATGCAGCCTAACGTGCTCAGCAGCGCTTCCAAGGTGTTCGACGGCTATTTTCGAAGGATCCGATGGCCCTCCGTTCAGAGTTTGACACCCTTGCTCATCAGTTGTTTCCTTCATCCATTTTTGAGGGTGTTCTTGGTGCTGCCACAGGACATCATGTTCGTGCCACTATAGTTGTGGATCCCCTAGAGTCTTTCCAGAGTCTTCAGCAACAGATTGATTGCGTTCGTCTTCCGCAGTCGCCCTATCCTGCTTCCTCTGTCTCGGTCGACTCCACTACTATGGATGCTGCTCCTGGTACACTCGATCGCATTTGGGTTCTTGATTCTGGTGCTTCATCTCACATGACATATGATTCATCTATTTTGTCTTCATGCATTTCTGCTACACATTTTCCTACTATACATACTGCTGATGGGCATCGCTTAGATGTTTTAAAGTATGGTTCTCTTTATACCGGTCCTATTACCCTCCCCCATGTTCTTCATGTCCCTATGTTGCATATGAATCTTGTATTTGTTAGCCGTATTTGTTATATGGGTTATACTGTTACTTTTACCTCTAGCTCCTGTCATGTGCACGATCAACATACAGGCATGGAGATTGGCATTGGTCGTAGGGTTGGTAGCCTTTACCATCTGTTGAGTCTCTCATTGCCAATCCCTTCCCCTGTCTCTTCCACCCCTGTTGCCCTCAGCGTCTCTTCGCTTTACCTTATCAATCTCTGGCATCGTCGGCTTGGTCATCTGTCAGAGGAGCGTCTTCATAGTCTCTTTAGCTCATGTGTTTTGGACTCTAGTACATGTACCTCTCTCTCTCTCTCTCTCTCTGGATGCAAACTTGCTAAATTTGTTGTTCAACCCTTTCCTCTCCGTATTACTCAATCTTGTACCCCTTTTGCTTTAGTACATTCAGACATTTGGGGGCCCGCTCCCATCTCATCTATGTGTGGCTATCTTTATTATATCAATTTTATAGATGATTATTCTCGTTTTACCTGGGTTTATCTTATGCGTCACCGATTTGAGCTTCCTTAGATTTATCAGCACTTCACTGTTACGGTTCAAATCTAGTTTCACCAGCGTATCCAGGTTTTTCGCTCTGACTGTGCTCGTGAGTACACCTCCTCTCAGATGCGATCTATCTTCCAATCTCATGGACGGTTTTCCAACAGTCTTGTCCCTACACTCATGAGCAAAATGGCATCATTGAGCATAAGCATCGATACATACTGGAGACTACTCGAGCCGTTCTCCTCTCTTCTTAGGTTCCCCACACTTTCTGGGCTGAGGCGCTTCTTACTTTCATTCATCTTATTAACCTCATGCCCTCTCCTTTTCTTTCTGGTATCTCTCCTTATGAGCGTCTTTACTCCAGTCCCCCCGACTACCGTCCCCTCCGAGTCTTTGGTTGTACGTGCTTTGTGTTGGTTTCTCCTCACGAGCTGACCAAATTATCTGCTCGGTCAGTCCGATGTGTTCTACTAGGCCTTAGCTCTGAACATAAGGGCTATCGTTGTTATGATCCCGTGACACGGCGTCTTCACATTTCTCGTCATGTATTCTTTCTTGAGGATGTTCCTTATTATTCCTTTGCCTCGCAGGATCTCACTTTTCTTCAACCTTTATCTGTCTCGCCTTCAGCATCTACCTCCATTCCCTATCGTTCCTTATCTCCCTATCCGTTAGTCCAATCAACCCCTACCCCCACTCCCCCATCGCCTCTGGCCTAACCTACGACCAGTGACACTTCCTTTGTTGTGGATCTTCTGCCCTCTCCACTGGTTGCCTCTTCTCCATCGTCTACTACAGTCTCTACACCTCCTACTCGGTATCCTCAGCGAGTTCACCACCCTCCCCGTAGATATGGTTGGTCATCTGTTGCCTCATATTCTCCTGAGTTCCATGCCTTTCTATCTGCCATTCATCTTGATCCGGAGCCCCGATCTTTTCACAAGGCAGCCCAACTTCCACAGTGGCAGGAGGCTATGGTAGAGGAACTCAGCGCTTACGCTCATACTCACACATTGGATCTTATTCCTCTTCCTCTTGGGATTGAGCCAGTTAGCTGCAAATGGGTCTTTAAGGTCAAGTGGTGATCTGATGGCTCTATTGAGCGGCATAAGGCCCGATTAGTTGCTCGTGGTTTTACTCATGAGTATGGCATTGATTATGAGGAGACATTTGCTCCTGCTGCTCAGATGACCACTATTAGCACTCTCCTTGCAGTTGCTGCAGCTCGACACTGCCCTCTTCTTCAGATGGATGTGAAGAATGCATTTCTTCACGGAGATCTCTCAGAAGTTTTCTACATGCATCCACCTCCGGGTCTCTCTGCTCCTATTGGTCATACTTGTCGTCTTCGTCGTGCCATCTATGGACTCAAATTGTGAGGACCTGTCCCTCTACCCCTGTGGCTCGTTGTAGACCGCAAGGGTAATTTGGTAAATTGCGCATTGTTGGTTTGTTTCACATCCGCGTGTGCACACGCTGACCATATTTGTGTTAGTGTTTGATTAGAAAGATTAGGTGGATCCGGGATCGAAAGATTCGGGCTTGGGCTTGAGTTTTAGCCCAAGTCTAGCTTTCTACACTTAAAAGATCGATCTTTCCTTGCTAGAAGATCGATCTTTTGGTGCCAGAAAGTCAAGACGCGATCGTCATGAAGGATCAATCATTCATAGGTCGGTTCGTTTGTCTCTAAAACGGACGTAACCTTCTTCCTTGAATCCCTTTTGAAATCCGCGTCCTTGAGCTCAGAGCTACCGGATTTTGAAGAGATTTGGGACGATCCAAGGCCTTGCAGCTGGGATTGAAGCTGCTCTAGGCTAGGTAGGGATCCTACCTACGTTTTTCTTTCCGGTTTTGTGAGTTTGAGGTGTTTGTGATCTTCTTTTGCTTAGATCTTGATGCATGTTGGTTAGTTTGCAGTATTATTACCGGTTTTGGACTCGTGGTCCTTCGTACTACCAGTTGTTTTGTGGAATTTGGTAGAGTTTTCCGACGGTATTTCTCGCCGGAGGTTCGCCGGAGAACCCAACAAGATCGATCTTTCTTGGAGAAAGATCGATCCTTCATTGTTGGTCATCCTGAGCCCGAGCATGATCGATCATCTAGTGAAGATGATCGATCTTTGTTCCAGGGTAGCATGGATACCCTCGTCGCGAGGATGATCGATCTTCCTGGGAGGAAGGATCGATCTTCCTTGGCGCGACAAGGAGGGTGCCCTCTGTCGTGAGGATGATCGATCTTCTTGGGAGGAAGGATCGATCTTCTTTGGCTCGACAGGAAGGGAAGGCTCTCTGTCACTTGGAAGATCGATCCTTTGGTGGCAGAGAGGAGTTTTCATTGGCTTTGCCCGCGAGGCTTTGTATGTATAGTTTTCTTACAGCTTTATAACTTGTACATACTCTTAAACATGGTAGCCCCATATTAGTGGTAGTGGTGAACCATGAGAGTGATGACTTCTGGGATGTTTAAAATAAGTGGGCGAGTAGTGATAACACGTGAAAAGTGCACAAATCGCCCTTTTAACGAGGTCTTGTTAGTCTCCGAGCAATGCTATTTTGATTGTCTTTTTCCCATTTCAGGCTTAAGGACCCTCAGCGAAGATTAGATCACGTTTGGTGCTAAAACGAACAAATAAAGAACCTGCGACGAGCAAAAGAGCAAAGGAGCAAAGATGGGTCATCTTTGACATCAAAACTGTATATTCTCATTACGAACCAGATGATGTGCTATACATGATTGGAAAACTCTGGAAGTCTAGTTTCCGAGAGTTTTTACGATTCGTGATTTGGAATTTCCTAGAATAAGTTATGTTATTTTTAGTACAGAGGTGTAGGGAAAGAAGCTCCGGAAGAAAGAGATCGATCTGATGATGCAATCCAGATCGATCCGATTTTTGTGTCAGCCAGCTAGCCGTTGTTTTTAGCACGACAGAGAGTTGACAGAGAGCACTGTTCATCCAGATCGATCTGAGCCAAACCAGATCGATCTGGGTCGGGAAAAATCCAATTTTTGAAGTTCATGCAGAGAAGAAGATCGATCTTATCCCAAAGAAGATCGATCTCTTTTGGCGCTACGGGAAATATCAATGGCTGAGATCTAATCCGAGTTAGGGTTTACCTTAGGCCTATAAATATACCTTTTTGGGGATTTTTGAGAAGCCTTCCATGGCCGAATTTTCATCTCTTAGGGTTTCTCTTAGTTTCTTTTCCACAAATTAGGTTAGATCTTTGGTGGAAGATCCATGGGTGGAGCGCGGCGACAACCTTCATCGACAAATCTCCTTCCTAAGATGAGTAACTAATATCTATTCGAGGGATTTCTATGACGTATTAGAGAATCTATCTAGGGGATTCCTATGGATTGGAGCATGTATTCTCTTGATGGTTTTTAATGGATTAATCTTTTATTGGTATATCTTTTTGATGTCGATTTACATGGTGGATGAATGATTTCTTCTATTGTGCCCTAGATCTAGGTCTTGTGCATGTTAGAGGCTAGGATTGGGATCGTTTCATGATGCTTTCATGCTAGAACCATGTTTGATCTATGTTTATGAATCCTAAACCCTAGATTAAGATTATAGGAGTGCTAGAACCACTACCTTGGTGCAAGAACCACTGAGACCTATATTCTTAACTTATCATTCGTTCCTTATTATTATTGATGTGGCAACCTCAAAGTGCTAGAACCACTTTGATTTATTCACCAAATATCCATTCGTTGATGTTAGTCATTCCGATGAAGACTTCTTACGAATCTTTGTTGAACGGTAGGGGTTATAGCCATTCACCTATCGACTAGTTAAAACTATTAACGCTTAATTGAATTGCTTTTATCCTAGGAAAACCTAGTAAGTTCTTTATTACAGATTAGAAATCCCTTGGCCATGTATATTATTATTATTTCGAATTAGTTTAATCTTAGTTAAGAATAATTTAAACCCAAAAATCATTTCCTTTATCAATCTTTTGATTTAAAACTATACAAGGTAATTAGACTTAACATTTCTTTTCCCTGTGGATCCGACTCGGACTCATTGCTATCTACCCACAAAGTAGTTAGTTAGTGATTCGGATTATAAATTTTTAATTTTGGCGTACTTGTTAAGACTACGACACTTTTCAAGGCGTGTCAAGTAGCCCTACTGCTTTCCATGGCCTTGCATGTCGGCGTGTGACGAGGGCCTTTACCTACGTAGTTTTGTCTTCTATTATTTGTAGGGCTGCTTCCCGATGTAGGTTGCTGGTGAACTAGCTGGCAGTTGGTGGTGTACCACTGCAGCAGTTCCAGACCTTAAACGTATGTTCACCACCCAAGGCCGGCAGAGTGTCGAGCCCAGACCTTGTTATGCTATCATCACATCCTGCTGCATGCTTAACTGCTTATTTTGTGTATGTTCATCACATGCATCTCTGTTATGCATTAGTTGCATATGGTTAGGGCGTGGGCGATTTGTGGGTCACCGTCTCGAGGCTTGGAAGCTCGGATTTAGCCCTAGGACCAGGGTCGGGTAGTTCGGACCAGGTTTGAATTGTGGTGTACAGTGAAATTTCATAATTGGCCTAGATGGTTGGTACACCTGTTGCTTGATGATTGTAGAGGTCGTGTCGGCCTCGAGTCGGATTCTGAGGTGTAGCCGGTGTCCCACTGTGATGACTCTTGAGTAGAGGGGTTGCCTATTCAGCGGTGTCATTTCCCGTAAGCAGTGCCGGTTCCCTACTTGTGAGTCAGTAGTGTTGGTTCATGCTTACTAAGTGTGACCCATCATGTGACCAGTTTTTCTGGAAGACCATGATCGTGGACCTCAGGGACACGCGGTGGGGTTATGGGACCTCTGTATACACCCAGGTCTTATTTTGAGGGTGACACTGTTGCGTTTCCCTCTTCCTTCTGTGTGTCGTAGTGTAGTTTCCCTGCTGAGCTTAGTTGCTCACTCCTACCCGGCTGCGTTTTGTAGGTGCAGGGGTTAGCTACTCTTCAGTGGCCCCTACCGGGCAGTTAGTCGACGGTGCGGCGGCGCCAGGTGGAGTCTGAGAGGTGGTGATCATTTACTTGCTGTAAACCCTTTGTTAGTTAGTTTCCTACGGGAGTGTTATATGTTGTATTCGAATCGTCCCCTCTCCGAGGATATGTATATTAACACTTGGGTTTGTAAATTTGTGGTTTGAGGTTTGTAAAATTATAGTTTTTAAATTGAGGGTGTTTTTTACGACTTGCTAGGGAGACCAATAGGTTAGAAGGAACCCTCGTCAAATTTTCCGCGTTTCGTTAGCTTTTGGTTCACGTCGCCCCGCCCGATTGGGCTTTCGCGGGTCGGGGCGCGACACAAACAGGATCCTCGCGCCTGGTTTGAGCGTTTCCGTAGTTCTGTCACATTGGTCGGTTTTGTTCAAGGTGCTCAAAATCACTCTCTGTTTGTGCAGTCCTCCTTGCAGGGGCGGGCAATTCTCCTCCTCTATGTTGATGATATGATTATCACTGGAGATGACTCTGCTATTATTACGTCTCTTCAACCTCATCTTCAGAGTTAGGTTCAGATGAAGGATTTAGGTCCTTTACGCTTCTTTTTGAGACTAGAGATTGCTAAGGGCGAACGTGGGATCTTACTTTCTCAGCAGCGCTACATATATGACATCCTTAGTCGAGCAGCTATCTCAGATGATTGCATTGTAGACACTCCTCTTGAGCTCCATGTTCGCCTCCGTCCTACTGATGGTGAGCCTCTCTCGGATCCCACGCGCTATAGACAGCTAGTTGGGTAGCTTGTTTACATGTGTATCACCAGACCAGATATCTCTCATGTCATTAGCATCGTGAGTCAGTTTGTCGCCGCCCCACACTCTACTGACAATGCCGCTCTTCTTCGGATACTTCATTATCTTCGAGGTACCACCACTCGGTCTCTTCTTATGCCCTCCAGCTCTGACCTCAAACTTCATGCTTATTCTGATGCGGATTGGGCCGGTGATCCTACGACTAGACGCTCGACTACTGGCTTTCGTATCTTTCTTGGAGACGCTCTTGTTTCTTAGCGGAGTAAGAAACAAGATGTTGTCTCTCTTTCCAGTACCGAGGCTGAGTATCATGTCGTGTCTACAACTACAAAGGAGATCGTTCATCTTCGACGACTCCTTTGTGATCTTGATGTCCCTTCCTCAAAACCTACTTCACTTTACTGTGATAATCGCAGTGCTATGCAGATTGCCAGCAATCCTGTATTTCATGAGCGGACGAAGCATATAGAGCTCGATTGTCACTTTGTTTGTCAGCATCTTCAGACTGTCACCGTTCTCCTCCTCCATGTGTCTTCTGCCGGGCAGCTTGCCGACTACTTTACGAAGTCTCATCCTACTCCTAGATTTAAACATCTTGTAGGCAAACTCTTGGTGTTTGATCCACCTTGAGTTTGAGGGGGTTGTTACTTGTATATCTTCTTATCTTCTTCCTGTGGTATAATATACCACATATGTATACATGTATATATTAAACCCTATCAATAGATTGAAAAACAATTTCCACTCACTTCTTATAAATTTCACCTTAGATCCTATAATCTTTTTTAGTTGGATTAACCTAATTTTCATCCAAATTTCAACCACTCCGCGTGAAATGACGAAAATATCCATGCATAGTAAAATAGTCCTTGCAATTTAAATATTAATTTGTATTGTAATGTAGGGGCATCTTCCTACTTTCACACGATATGATTGGACATAAGTTGGGTTCGGAAGGTATATTTTAGGGATTATTTTGATATTATTAGGACTCTATGGAGTAATATGAAGTTACGAAATATTTGATGGACTGATATAAGTTTAGCCCTAGATTCTAAGTAATAAACTCATCGTTCGCCCGTCTATTTTACCTCATCGTTTCATATTGTTGGACAAAATATAAATATACACACACATTCTTTTCTAAAGAGCTTAAACTTTGTGCGTTAGATGACTATAGTCAGCTCCGTTTGGGAGAGTGTCTGTAACCATTAAATGCACTGTTTTTTTATCGGATGCAACTGCGTTCGAAATAAACGTGTTTGGGTGTGTGTGTTTGAATTGATGAGGACCAATCCGAAATCACATCAAAGGCGAAGCAGTTTATAAGTGCTTCTATTTGGTCGCACAACGACCGCGACGTAAAAAACATGAAAACAAAATCTTAACTGAATTTTAAATGAAAAAAATAGCCAGAGTTGAAACTAAGTACACATCTAAACAACAAATTTTATAAACACACTTTTTTTATCATAAATATTAATATTATATACCAAATAGTTTTTCAGTTGTTATTGCACCGCACCCCACCACAGTTTATAAATACACTGCATCTTACGACAACCATAAAAAACACAACGCACGTCTAAACGGACCCTCAATATAATATTAGAGCCGAAGTCTTGAATTTGAGATGTCAAAATATAAACTGAGTTAACATTTGCAAGCTTTTAATTCCATAATTTGAACCTATATCCCCGATTCGATCAAACCAGCAGAAGATCAGCTCCGGTATTAGCTTTAAAATATATATGGTTCAACAAGAACTTTCGGAGTGGCCCACATTCGGTCTATTGGGACTTTGTTGACAAGTCAACACAGGTCCAATGCGAGAGCACTCACCACAACTATTAGAGCGTTCATTAAACCCCGGTTTGTAGGAGCTTTTGCATTTTAATACCCTCAAAGTTCACTTTTTTCGGTTTAATACATTTGTCTTGTTTTTTTGTACGTAATACCCCTGGACATGGAAAACCCCATCTTACCCCTCACTTAACCCATGCCCATATGACACCACACACATGCCATGCCTTGCCACATGACGTGGCATGGCATGTATGTTATAATAATAACTTCCCAGAAATCAAGTTTCTGTCGGGTTCATCACTCCACACGTGGCAAGACGCTATTAGCCAGTAATACGGCGGTTGCAGGCGACGCGAAGATGAAACGACGCGTCGGATAAATACGCATAAAAATGGGATTTGAATGCGACTTTTCAAATCTTCTACTTACCCTTCCAATCTTCACCGGGAGATCGAGAGATTGCGTTCGATTTCCATCGCGACAAAAGGGGTTTCTCATACCCTAGACCTTTTTTCGAGTTCCACCCATTCCATTTTCATCGATGGAGGCAAAATCCACCAAAGCCAAGGGGAAAGCAAGAAAAGCCGAGGGACCAAAGCGGACGAAAAAAGAGGCGGAGGTGGATGCCGGCTCTGGATCTTCGGACATGGACTCCGGTAAGCCCTTGTTCATCCCGACTTAATCCTTTTAATTTTAATTTTTTAATTTTTTTTTTTTGGCACAAGGCGGTGTGTTCTCCTCTCATCTATTGTGGAAAAAATAAATACCATTATTTTCGTCCCCGTATCCTACATAATTTTTTACGCTAAGAAATGTAGCATTCACACGCGTACTTTTTGTTCTTTCTAAGTGTCTTTTTAGTGTTTTCTATGCGCTCTTGTTTATACACGTACGTATGGTTGTTTCTACACGTACTTATGGTTGTTTCTACGCGTTGTAAAGGTCTTTTATACGCGCTATTTACTAGTTTTTACGCGTACTTTGTCTCTTTTATATGCATACTTATTGTTTTATATACGCGTTGTTAAGGTGTTTTATACGCGCTATTTACTTTTTTATACGCGCTATTGTAGGTTGGCACATTTACTCATTTATACGCGTACTGTTTGTAGTTTTTACGCGTATTTAATGGGTTTTATATACGCTATTCAACTTCGTTGTGTAGATTGGCACATTTACTTGTTTATACGCGTACTTTTGGTTGTTTCTACGCGTTGATATGGTGTATTCTATGCATTGGTGTTTATACGCGTTCTTAATGTTGTTTATATGCGTACTTTTTGTTGCGTCTACCCGTTGTTAAGCTGTTTATTTGCGCTATTTAACTCCAACTCTTATCTCGTGTGAACCGCAGAGACAAGCAGTGGTGACGACAATTTACTGGAGGTCGGCCGCACTCCGTTCTCAAGCCGGTGCTTCGCGCATAAGATACAGGAGGCCGCCGGCGAATATATGACGACGACCCATGCAACCAAAATTCGCGAGACACCTTTCGCCCATATGCTCGACTTGCCAAAGATAAGACCATACGATGAATGCTACTCATCCACCGTACGGGCCTAGATACAAAGTGGTGATAGAACTGGAGGTATCTCCTTGGACTTGGCTTGCGGCTAGGAGATATGGAGGAAGAATTGAGGAGAGGAGATAGAGAGGAAGCAATAGTGGGTAAGATGGGGTTTTCCCGCCACTATTGCTTCCTCTCTATCTCCTCTCCTCAATTCTTCCTCCATATCTCCTAGCCGTAAGCCAAGTCCGAGGAGATACCTTCAGTTCTGTCACCACTTTGCATCTAGGCCCGTACGGTGGATGAGTGGCCTTCATCGTATGGTCTTATCTTTGGCAAGTCGAGCATATGGGTGAAAGGTGTCTCGCGAATTTTGGTTGCATGGGCCGACGTCATATATTCGCCGGCGGCCTCCTGTATCTTATGCGCGAAACACCGGCTTGAGAGCGGAGTGCGGCCGACCTCCAGTAAATTGTCGTCACCACTGCTTGTCTCTGCGGTTCACACGAGATAAGAGTTGGAGTTAAATAGCGTAAATAAACAGCTTAACAACGGGTAGACGCAACAAAAAGTACGCATATAAACAACATTAAGAACGCGTATAAACACCAATGCATAGAATACACCATATCAACGCGTAGAAACAACCAAAAGTACGCGTATAAACAAGTAAATTTGCCAATCTACACAACGAAGTTGAATAGCGTATATAAAACCCATTAAATACGTGTAAAAACTACAAACAGTACGCGTATAAACGAGTAAATGTGCCAACCTACAATAGCGCATATAAAAGAGTAAATAGCGCGTATAAAACACCTTAACAACGCGTATATAAAACAATAAGTATGCATATAAAAGAGACAAAGTACGCGTAAAAACTAGTAAATAGCGCGTATAAAAGACCTTTACAACGCGTAGAAACAACCATAAGTACGTGTAGAAACAACCATACGTACGCGTATAAACAAGAGCGCATAGAAAACACTAAAAAGACACTTAGAAAGAACAAAAAGTACGCGTGTGAATGCTACATTTCTTAGCGCAAAAAATTATGTAGGATACGGAGACGAAAATAATGGTATTTATTTTTTCCACAATAGATGAGAGGAGGACACACCGCCTTGTACCAAAAAAAAATAAAAAATAAAAAATAAAAGGATTAAGTCGGGATGAACAAGGGCTTACCGGAGTTCATATCCGAAGATCCAGCGCCGGCATCCACCTCCGCCTCTTTTTTCGTCCGCTTTGGTCCCTCGGCTTTTCTTGCTTTCCCCTTAGATTTGGTGGATTTTGCCTCCATCGATGGAAATGGAATGGGTGGAACTCGAAAAAAGGTCTAGGGTATGAGAAACCCCTTTTGTCGCGATGGAAATCGAACGCAATCTCTCGATCTCTCGATCTCTCGATGAAGATTGGAAGGGTAAGTAGAAGATTTGAAATGCCGCATTCAAATCCCATTTTTATGCGTATTTATCCGACGTGTCGCTTCATCTTCGCGTCGCCTGCAACCGCCGTATTACTGGCTAATAGCGTCTTGGCACGTGTGGGGTGATGAACGTGACAGAGACTTGATTTCTGGGAAGTTATTATTATAACATACATGCCATGCCACGTCATGTGGCAGGGCATGGCATGTATGTGGTGTCATATGGGCATGGGTTAAGTGAGGGGTAAGATGGGGTTTTCCATGTCCTGGGGTATTAAGTTGCAAAAAAACAAGGCAAAGGTATTAAACCGGAAAAAGTGAACTTTAGGAGTACTAAAATGCAAAAAGTCCCTATTTGGTATTGGGTTAAGAGGTTATCCATTTCGATCGTTAAACACCAAAAGTAATAATTACTGATTCATTGTCATTCCATCTATCATTATTATTTTATTTTATTTTATCTCTATTACTTAATCCTATTTTTGCTAACCCTATTTTTTTTTAATTCTATTTTTTCTAACCACATAGCAGACGGGCCATGAGGGGAGCTTATACTTCTTTGGTGGTTTAAATGTCTGGTTCATGAGAGTTCCAGGGAAATCGATTCCGTATAATCGAGATGTAATTGCAACGGCGGGCGGAAGTCTAGACTTGACCATCAATGATTAAGAGAGTTCTAGAGAGAGAGAGAGAGTATAAAGATATGAAGACAAGAATTAGCGGAGGGTTCAGAAAAAGAGGAGGCAAGATGGGAGGGATTTAGGAATGTTGTCCTTTCAACACTCATTAATGCCTTTTTATTTTTTCCGCTGCTCTGATAAGGACTTTGCTTTGAAAATTTAATAGCCGATGATTAACTGGAAATAAGTGTTGATTTAGACAAATATAATCATCTCAAGCATGCATGGGCATGCCTGGCCTGAATGATTGGTGAACTTACCATGATAACTTTTTAACAGGTTTGAAAAATAATCACGCCCAGTATATATAAATATAATAATAATGATCCTAATCGTCCATAATCATTCTGGCGATCAAGATTTTAATACATCTAAATGATAATACATGGTAATTTAGAGGGATTGGAAATAAGTGGTAGCTAGTTTAGAAAGATTAAACCCATCGTCCATCATCATATATGACGATCGGGATTCAATCCCTTATATATATATGGTCATGAATGGTAATTTAGATGGATTGGTAGCAAAAGGTCGTTTAGAGGAATTAAATCATGATCGTTGAATGATATGGACAACCTGAGTCATGGTTCCCTCTATAGCTCTAGAGAAACCAGAACCGGTAATATCCAGATAACTTCTACATGTCAATCATCTAAGGGTGAAAATGCTTTTAATTTACAAATAATTGGTGTTTAGATCCATAGTAAGGAAATATTTATTCAAAACTCCATATATATTTTCCTTAAGGTGTTTAATACCTTGTTGCTTAGCTGTATTTTTTTAATGTCTAAAATACCCTCCTATGACTCTTGGGCTTCCTGTAGAGAGACTTTAATCACATATGTGCTAACTGCATTTATGAATCCCTCTAACTACTTCTCTCCTCTCCACTTCAATCCCCGTACACATCTCATTCTCTCTCTCACTACTTCTCTCCTCAATTGCATTTAATGCGTACACATCTCTTTCTCTCTCTCACTATTTCTCTCCTCAATTGTACCTTCTTTAGCCGGCATCTCATCTTTTTTTCTATTTTTTTTTTAAATTTGATGTCCTGCCTGGACCTCCCGTTTTTTTTTCTTTTTTTTTTAAAAAAATTTTGACAAGTAAATTATGTCTGCTGTTGTTAATTTTTGCAATTGAAAATCAAACTTTTCATAAATATTTTTTAATTTGTTTGATTAATTTTTGACTTAAATTACTTTCGACAAATCTACAATTACCTAAAAGTGAAAAGTAACTTGTACAAATTATATTCATCAGATACTTTCTACCAAATTATTCATCAGTTACTTTCCATCAAATTGTCAATAGTTACTTTCCACATAGCGGCGGAAAGTAACTAGAGAAAAGTAACTAGTCATTGAAACTTATGGAAAGTAAATAGTTAGTTTCCACCAAATACTTTCCACAATTATACATCAGTTACTTTCCACAATTGGTAGAATTTTATTGTCATGTTTATTCACCAGTTACTTTCGACATTTGGTAGAATTTTATTGTCATGTTTATTCACCAGTTACTTTCCATAAAGAGGTTGTTCATTAACCAGTTACTTTTCACCAACACTAGGTGTTTATTAACCAGTTACTTTTCACATTTGGTAGAATTTGATTGTCCTATTATTCACCAGTTACTTTCCATAAAGAGGTTGTTCATTAACCAGTTACTTTCCACCAACACTAGGTGTTTATTAACCAGTTACTTTTCACATTTGGTAGAATTTTATTGTCATGTTTATTCACCAGTTACTTTTCCATAAAGAGGTTGTTCATTAACCAGTTACTTTCCACCAACACTAGGTCTTTATTAACCAGTTACTTTCCACATTTGGTAGAATTTGATTGTCCTGTTATTCACCAGTTACTTTCCATAAAGCGGTTGTTCATTAACCAGTTACTTTCCACCAACACTAGGTGTTTATTAACCAGTTACTTTCCACATTTGGTAGAATTTGATTGTCCTGTTATTCACCAGTTACTTTCCATAAAGAGGTTGTTCATTAACCAGTTACTTTCCACCAACACTAGGTGTTTATTAACCAGTTACTTTCCACATTTGGTAGAATTTGATTGTCATGTTTATTCACCAGTTACTTTCCATAATGAGGTTGTTCATTAACCAGTTACTTTCCACCAACACTAGGTGTTTATTAACCAGTTACTTTCCACATTTGGTAGAATTTGACTGTCCTGTTATTCACCAGTTACTTTTCATAAAGAGGTTGTTCATCAGTTTCCTGCTTCAGTTACTTTCCACCAACACAAGGTGTTTTTCACCAGTTACTTTCCACAATTGGGTGAATTTGATTGTGCTATTTATTCACTAGTTACTTTCCACCAACACAAGGTGTTTATTCACCAGTTACTTTCCACCAAAAATAGAAATAGATTGTCAAAGTAAGATGTCATTTGAAATTGGAAAAGTAACTCACAGTGCTACATAAAGTTTTGAAAATACAGATGGGAAGTAGCTATGTTACTTCGTATGAGTGTAAAAAGAAAAAGTAACACAAGTTACTATCATTGTAATTACATATAAGATTTCAATTAATTTCTTGTAGTCACTTTTCAATACATGTTTCAGTTGCGCAGTACTAATCGCTCAATCAGCTGGGCCTTGAATTGATTAATTCCCACTTCCTTGATATACCTTGGTATTTGATGTCTATGATGAATTGCTATTTCCCGCATGAAATAACAAACGTACATGGAGCAATCATTGCTGTGTAAGGAAACACCAACATAAGTTAGAAAACACCTAATGTTGGTGGAAAGTAACTGGTTAAAAAACACCTAATGTTGGTGGAAAGTAACTGATCCCTAGCAACCTAAGTGTAAACACATTATGGAAAATAACTGGTGAATAAAAACACCTAATGCTGGTGGAAAGTAACTGAAGCAAAGTAACTTATGTGTAAACACATGATAGAAAGTAACTGGTTAAAAAACACCTAATGTTTGGTGGAAAGTAACTGATCCCTAGCAACTTAAGTGTAAATACATTATGGAAAGTAACTGGTGAATAAAAAGACCTAATGTTGGTGGAAAGTAACTGATCCCTAGCAACTTAAGTGTAAACACATTATGCAAAGTAACTGGTTAAAAAACACCTAATGCTGGTGGAAAGTAACTGATGAACAATCACATTGGAAAGTAACTGGTGAATAAACAGGACAATCAAATTCTACCAAATGTGGAAAGTAACTGGTGAATAAACACCTAATGCTGGTAGAAAGTAACTGATGCATAGTAACTTAAGAGTAATCACATGATGGAAAGTAACTGGTGAATAAAGAGGTGAAAAGTAACTGGTTACCAATTGTGGAAAGTAACTGGTGAAAAATGAGTTCTTATGGTGGAAAGTAACTGATACGTAGTAACTGATGATAATTGATACGTAGTAACTGATGAACAAACACATGATGGAAAGTAACTCGTAATTAAACATGACAATCAAATTTTACAAAATGTGGAAAGTAACTGGTTACCAGGTTTGCAAAGATAATATGAAGAATACTAGAAAGTAACAATAATGTCAAAAACGATGATTAAGAAAATAATGAGCAAATATATCATGAAAAGTAACTCGTAAAGAAGCAAAGAAATACTAGAAATTAACAATAGTTTCCATAATGTGAAGCAACATTCATGAACGATGATTAAGAAGCATACCCTTTCCCCATAAAATCCTGGAAAGTAACTCGTAAAAAACTTCGTTGCTCAAGGTCCGTCGAAATGTCGTGATTTAGAAGGATGTCGCAGGAGATCTTCGACTAAGGGAGGACGAACTAGGGCCGGCCGTCGGAGGGTGAAAAAAAGGGAAGAAATGTTTCAATTTTTTCCCGCTTGGTGAAGATGAACGGATGGGTTGCTTGGGGAAGACGAAAGGGTTTTGGGCTGCTATATTTAAGAAAGGGGTATTTATGACTTTTTAGCATAGAAAGGTAGTAAACGCCTTGAGAAAGTTTAACAGCTCCTCTATGCCGTACTATATTTTATTTCAGCCCTTATTGACCCTTGGCCCTTCAATTTAAAGGTGGAGAATCACCATAGAACAAAACTGAAAAACCGTGTCAAGGATACGACCCACACTAGTACACAGACTAACCCACACATGTATTAGCATGCTTAGGTATTTTTTTTATTATTATTATTATTAGATAAGCCTAAAAGCTGGGTTACAAAGCATGAATAAAAAGAAGAGTGTTCCCTGAAAAAATATGGGAACACAACATGGTGCGTCCAGGGTGGGCGTGTTGTCGCCATGCACGTGAGGTGTGCCAACCGTAGCGCAGGGAAAAGGTCAGAAGGATGATGGGTTATGTCACAGCTCAATTAAGAGGATATTTGGAAATTCTAGATCGAGGTCTATGTAATGGTTGTAGCTACTTTTATGGGAGGTTGAAAACTACTCCTACTCCTATGTAGATTAATAACTACTCCTACTCCTATGTAGAGTAAGGCTATGCTACTCATAGATATTAAAAGTGCTGGTTATGCTACTCCTAGGTAGAAGAAGAAGAAGAGCTATGCTACTCCTAGATAGTAGAAGCAGAAGGAATAAAGAGAACTCATTGATGGTTGTGTTCATGTTACAATGCTCTTCTTCCATAAGGCATTTATACAATCTCTTAATAGAATAACTCCCCATGATCTCATGACCTCGGACAGTTGTACTCCATGTTGCCCCCCATGATCTCACATGACTTCCCCATGATTTATGGTAGTTGTCCTCCATGATTGGCGACGTTTGAGTTCATCATGTCCTAATTTTGACCCATATTTTGACCCTCAAAATATGCCAATTTTTAGCGGTAACACAAATGTCCCCTTTTTCCGTGTGAGTTGAAAAACTTGCATGAAAAAATGATGTCATCGAGCTCGAGGTTATGTGATAACAAGTCTTCGACAAAAGAGCAAGTCTTGATAGGATTGACGTCTTAATCGAGCGAGGGAAGCGCTCGAGACTTGAGTGTCCCGTATCAAATGATGGTTGTTGGATCTAGAATGCTTTGAGACTTGATCTTTACGAGGTCATGTGATTAACAGAGGAGGCATGACTCATAGATGCGGGTAGGTGGGAGAGTAATAATAAAGAAAGGTGATGGGACCACATGTTGAGCAGTGAAGAGATAAGAGTAAGCAGTGAAGAGTTGGCCTCGTGAGTTTCGAAGGGGTTGTAGTTCTACCACCGTCGAGCACATGCCATGCAAGCCCCCGATCGACCACGTCGGCTGTCCTTTATCTCACGACGTTACCCCCTCTTCCATAGCAAGCACACACCCCTCACATGCAGCTTGAAGGGGCCTCGAGGGACTCGACATGTGTGTTCGAGATGGAGGCGTCGAGGGGTCTGGCGTATATGATTGAGGCAGTAGTTCGGAGGGTTTGATGACAAGGTCGAGCTAAGGCTCGAAGTCCTCGATGGCATGATTGGTTGGAGACCCTCGAGGCTGAATATTAAGCGACACTAATCCCTAGCCGTTGGATGAACTCGACGGTGTGAAGTGAGTTGCTCAATGACCTTTATCTTCCTGAATCCCCCGCACTCGAGTCCTTCCACGACGTCTGTCTATCCAATCTCAACCTCGTCAAACTTTGGTTTGCCGGGATTCAGCTCTGCAACGCCGCCTCGACCTCGATCAAGCTGTGATTCACCGGGATCTAGCTCCGCAACGCCACCTCGACCTCGAGATTGTCCTCTGAGATTGTGTCGGCTCCGACAGGACCGATGACAACTGCCTCCGAGATCACATCGGCTCCGAGGTGAAGAGGTATCCTCGACCACGAGATCACGTCAGCTCTGACAGGCCTAATGATGGCCACCTCCGAGACCGCCTCGTCTCTGAGGTGAAGAGGGGCATCCTCGGCATCACGATCAGCGAAGCCTCGACCTCGGATCTGATTATTTGTGAGCTCGGGCGTCACCTCACCGGGATGTAGCTCTGTGACGTCGCCTCGACCTCGATCAAGCTGTGGTTCGTCGGGATCCAACTCCACTATGCCCCTTCGACCAACCTCGACCTCGAGCAAGAGCCCTCCGAGATTGCCTCAGCTCCGACAGACCTAATGATGGTTGCCTCCAAGACCACCTTGTCTCCGAGGTGAAGAGCGGAATCCTCGACATCACGATCGGCGAAACCTCAACCATTAGATCTGACCATCTGTGAGCTCGGGCGTCACCTCTGTGATGGCGACCACCAATTCTCGTCGGCTACCAACCTCAGCTACGCCCGACATGAGCAACTATCGCCGGTGATGACGGCCTCTGTCGTGCGAGAACTGCCTAGCCTCCTCGACGGACACGACGCGGCAGTGTGTGGCTGGCTGTTCGGGTTGATAGTATCTTACCCATTGTTCCGGCGCGATGTTGGAGGAAGGAGTTTGTGGTGCTCGACTACAAATGGAACCTGGAGCAACAGAGGGGTGGCCACTATGTGGAGGATAGCCTACTTGCTCGATCGAGGGGCCCGATATGTGTGATCAGAGGCTCGAGAGCTCGATGTCATGATCGAGTCGAGGCCCTTGAGGGTGCTTAGCACTTGATGCTGCAATAGAGCATGATCAAGAACACGGTGGGCTCCGGGATGGTGAGGCGTGATCTTGCTGGTTGTTGGAGTGATATGATATGATAACCAAAGTTTGCCCCCTGAGTCAAACGGAAACTTTGACGTGACCATCGGGTTCGTTATCAGGTCGACGCCGATATACTTCGAGTCGAGGTAGTTGTCACTGTTGTCAATGTCGCCCTCGTCATCGTCGACGCCGTCGTGCGTCGTCGTTGATGACGCCTCTTTTGTCAAAGTTGTCAATACCACCCTCGTCATGGTCGACATCATCGTCGGTGATTGATGAGTCACAAAATATGCATAATTCACCCATTTTACTTGGCTTTGTTAGCTCTCAAGCAATGCATTTCTAATATCTTTTCATGTTATTTCAGGTACAAGAGTTTCCAAAGAGAGTTGCATCGATTCTGGGCTTAAAAGACATAAATTGCACAAAATTTGTTATATTCGGATTGAACCAGACCCAGTCT
This sequence comes from Narthecium ossifragum, assembly GCA_963920575.1. NCBI lineage: Eukaryota > Viridiplantae > Streptophyta > Magnoliopsida > Dioscoreales > Nartheciaceae > Narthecium > Narthecium ossifragum. Next base: position 15,650,283 of record OY986968.1, read on the forward strand.
AGATGGATCCAGACTTGATCCAGACCCAGTCGATCTGGATGGATCCAGAATATTTGGATCGATCCCAAAATTATGGATCTATTCCGGATCGATCCAACCCAGTCTGGATCGATCCAAACTTATTCCGGATCGATCCAAACAAGTCTGGATCGATCCAAAACCCTTTTCAGAGACCAGTTTTGCAGGTTTACACATTGGATCGATCCAAACTCATATTGGATCGATCGAAACCGTTAGAAAATCAAATTTTGACATCTTGGATCGATCCAAAATAGGTTTGGATCGATCCAAGACCGGATGATGGGTAAAAGCGGACGGTTCAGATTTGATCCGAGGGTCCATGACTTGGGGTCTATAAATAGGGGTTTTGGCTCTTATTTTAGGGAGCTTTTCTCCCATCTTTTGATCTCCTTTCTCCAACCTTCTTCCCCCTTAGAATGACAGAGAGATTTAGGGCTTCAAGGAGTGGATTTTAATAGAGAAGATGGGTAAAGCCTCCTCCTCCATGGATCTCCCACCCAAGATAAGTAGCTAAATCCCTCCTCCTTGGGAATTCCTTGATGTCTTAGGTCTTTCTCTTAGATTTCTTTTTTGATTCTTGATGTAATGACTCTTGTGAGATGATATTTGTATGAATTCACATGTAATTCCATATTTCTTTAATGAATTTCATTATTGAATGGTTGAATACCTCTTTTTGCATGTAATTGCTTGAGAATTAGATGATGCTTCCTAGATGTTTGATTTAATTCCTCAAAGAAGAGGCTATGCTAGAACCATAGCCAACTCTAGGGGATGAATCCTTGATCTAGGGATAGGATCTTGAGGTGCTAGAACCACCCCAAGCCAAAGCTATCTTACCCACCATTCTTGACTTAGATGAGAGATGAGATTGAGGTATTAAACCCATCTCCATCCAAGACCTTATCCATACAAATCCTTGATTAATTGCCAACAATATGACCTTAACCCGGCGATTGTTGAGCTATGATCGAATTAAAGCCTCGATCATGGATCTTAACCTTGTAATTCGCCGATGAGATGATCCTAACCCGACATCTCATTAGCGGTGAGCGATACTAATCATACGCTCGTCGATCTCCAATTTAGACCATCCCTTGAGTGTCATTCATCTTGATTCATAGAGATATTATTTAGACCCTAATTCGGATTGGAATTCCCTAGGAATTCTTTCTTAATAAATTTTCAACTTAATTGCTTTTAGAGTACTTTAGTTAGAATAACTATAGACTCAATTCAATTGTTTACAACTTTTGTAGAGACTAGATCGTATTTGTTAATTCGACCATCCAATTCCCCGAGGACTCGACCCGTACTTCCACTAACTACATTGTAGTTAACTAAGTAGTTCGGTAATTTGTTTTGTCCACCTTTGATATACTTAACGACACATTTAAAGGCGCGTCAGTGGTGATGCCGCTTTCATTGAAGTCGTCGATCCCGCCCTCGTCGACGCCGCTGCCATCGTCGTTGATGATGCCGCTTTCGTCGAAGTTGTCGATGCCGCCATTATCATTGATGTTGTTGATGGTACTACCGTCTCCGACATCGTCAATGCTACCATCATCAACACTGTCGATGTATTCTCCCTTGGTATGATGCCCCCCGAGCTTGAGATGATCCTCCATTGCAAGTTTTGGATCTGCTTCCATGATCATCTCCTTCGTTGACTATTGCGGCTCCTCTTGGACAAGAGACTTTGTTGTGGTCCCTGCTTGAGAGATTTGGTTGGAGGGGTGTTTCTGTGTAGTCGTGGCCTCTCGTACGTCCTGAGACACCAACTCTCGAGCGTCTATCCAAGCTGATTGATGTTGAGACTTGAGGGCGGTGGACGCTCGGTCGAATTTCTCCATGAGTGCCACAAGCAGCCCCTTGATTTCCCTCATGGCCTTCCTTAAGTCAGCGTCGGCTTTTTCACTATGAGTTTGCCAAGAGTCGTCGCCATGCATGTCAACCATCGAGGATGAAACTCGTGGGGTTTGATGGGGCTATCGATTGTTAGGATCATGTTGGCCATGGGGATTGACGATCATAGACTCAAATATCATTTTTGGCCTCCCACTGTGGTTGCTAAAATGTGTTCCCTGAAAAAACAGGGGAACACAACAGGCTGCGCCCGGGGTGGGCGTGTGGTCACCAGGCACGTGAGGTGTGCCAACCATAGCGCAAGGAGAAGATCAGAAGGATGATGGGTTCTGCCGCGCCTCAATTAAGAGGACTTTTGGAAGTTCTAGATCGAGGTCTATGTAATGGTTGTAGCTACTTCTATGGGAGGTTGAAGACTACTCCTACTCCTATGTAGATTAATGACTACTCCTACTCCTATGTAGAGTAAGGCTATGCTACTCATAGATATTAAAAGTGCTGGTTATGCTACTCCTAGGTAGAAGAAGAAGAGCTATGCTACTCCTAGATAGTAGAAGCAGAAGGAATAAAGAGAATTCATTGATGGTTGTGTTGTTGTTACAATGCTCTTCTTCCATAAGGCATTTATACAATCTCTTAATAGAATAACTCCCCATGATCCCATGACTTCTGACGGTTGTACTCCATATTGCCCCCCATGATCTCACATGACTGCCATATGATTTATGGCAGTTGTCGTCGTTGATTGGCGACGTTTGAGTCCATAATGTCCCAATTTTGACCCATATTTCAAAATATGCCAATTTTTAACGGTAACAAAGAGGAAAGGGAAATACAAAGAAAGGGAAGTAAAACAGAGCAGAACTTGGATGGCAACAGTCCATCGAGCCCACCTTGCCACCTCATGAGCCAAAGAGTTCAGCTCACGGAGGATGCGAATAAAACACGTATCCACCCTGTGAGGACCTGTACCTCCAACCCGGTCTGACCGCTTGGGTCGAGGGTCTGGTTCTGTTGGTTTTGGGCTTGGTTGGCCTTGCTTCGCGATCTTCGTTGATCGTTGCGGCTCAGGGGGTAATCTGGTAAATTACCCTTGGTGGAGCTGGTTTCACACACTCGTAGCGCATACACGGCCATGTGATGATGTATGTGTGTGAATAGATCTTTAGGTGTGCCTCAGATCGAAGGATCTGAGTTCGATCGCGAAGATCGAGGCTTGATCGGTCAGGATCTAGTCTGACTAATCGGACGGCCAAGATCTGTTATTAACCCTTCATGTAAATAGGTTAATAAAACCCGTTTAAAACCCTTAAGGGAACTATAGCCTCTAAACAATCGCATGGAGAGAGAAAGAATAAGAGGGAACGGCGGCCCGATCTCGCGGAGAGAGAGAGGAGGAGAGGAGTCCGGCGTCGGTGTCCAACGGTCGGAGGAGAGGAAGCGGGCGCGCATTCTGTCCAATGACGCGACCGCGGCAGGGAGAACGACAACAACGGCGGCGGTGCTCGCGGCCGGAGAAGAAGAAGAAGAAGAAGAGGGAGAAGCGATCTAGAGGTAGGGTTCCTAGCCTAAACTTGGTTTAGACTCTACTAGCATAGATTAGGGCTTGTTATGGCTTATTAGCTTAGGGAAACCTACCCTAATCCTAAGATTAGGCCATAGGATTGCATCGGGGTTGGATTTGTTGTGCTTGCCCTGTTTTTCGGCGACATTTGCTCTGTTTTTCGGTGATGTTTTAGTACTCTCTGTTCTGTTGTGTTTTCGATGATTGCTATGCTATGAGATGTGAGTTGTTTGCCTGTTTTCCTTTCTCTTCATGGCTGGTTGGTTTCTTGCCGCTGCGAGTTTTCGGTTCTACTACTTTCCCTTGTTTTCCGGCGAACTCCTTCTTCCTCCTTGTCTTATTGAGGGTTGCCCCTTTTCTTTGGAAATGTCGTGTTATGCCTTGCCCTGTCTTGTTGGATTTCTACGGTGTCTGTTTTGATTTGGAATTGTTGGGTTTGATTTGGATTTCCGGTGATCCCTTCTCTCACTCCGATGACTGCCCCTCCCTCGTCTGCGTGATGCACCCTCTATGCCCTGTATGCCATGATTTTCCGACGATCCCCTCTTCTCCCCTGCTTTCTTGTAGTTGCGGTACTGGTTGAGGCTAGGCTCTATCTGTCCCCTGTTCTCTTGTGGTTTTATGTCATGCTGCCATGCATTGCTAACCATTGGATCTATGGGTTGATCTATCAGTTTGCTTCTTCTTCGATTTATGTTCTATCTCCTCTCTTGATGGTTCCTTAACGATAGTTCTTAGATCTAATATTCCTAATATGTTCTCCTATCGGTTGTAGTGTTGGATCTATGGCTTGATATCATGTGGATGGGTTTGATAAGGTTTTAATCCAACTATTCTCGGATTTCCGCTGTTTTCCTCAAACCCTCATCTGCATCCACTTCTTCGACGAGCTTCTCTTTATCCGTGTGGAATCTCGTGATGCTTCTTTCACAAAAGTTGTAGACCTTCGAGTCTACGTTCAGATGGCTCTCATTTCACATTTTTCTGATTTTTTAACGATTTATGGTGAACTATCTATCAATCTGCGACGAAGCTGACTTTTGATGAGTTTTTGAGTTTCTCGTCGATTCGTGTTGGATTTCGGTCTCGGATTGACTTGATTCTTAGACATGTCATCAAATGTCATGTTAGGATACTCGCTTGGTATCAAGGATGAAATGTTTTTATGGATGTTTTACGGGATTTCTAGTATATCTAGCTTTATGTCTTGTATAGGCGAATTATCCTAATTCCATGTTTTTCATGCCACATAAGCTTTATATAGTTCTTATGAGTATTTAAAATTATTGCATGATTTCCTACAGATTTCCGAGGGATTCATGGAAGCTTTATGCTGAGATTTTATGCTTGTGTAACTCTAGGTCTCATTTATGCAAGTTGCTATCCTTTACGAAATCGATATAATCTATGCTTGTATGCTTTATTCATGATATGTTTAATGTCAAATGCCCATAATATATGCATAGCCCATGATATGTTCGATGGAATGGCAAGGAGAGTTGGCATGAGGTAAACGAGTATGAATTGCTATGTCTAGTATGGATTTATGCATAGCTTGGATATTGGTAAGTCTTGTAGGGGTATGATTGGTTTTATCCCAATATTGGTATATTTCAAATTATGGGATTTTAGTATGCATCTTGATATCATGTATAAGCCTAGGGTCGGCGGTGTGCCCGTTTATATTTCTTTGTGGGAATGTTTATATTGTGCGGGCCAGTGGTGCCCTGTCAATTGGTTAGATGGGGGTGTGCTCTATTGCAAACTTTCGGGCTGACGGTGGTGCATGCCGTCGTAATGCCGGAATTTGGATTGAAACGTGATAATACTGAAATGGCTTAGCTCTCTTTTACGTCTTATATGCTAAACTGGACATGCTTGATGAGATGCATGTAGAGACACCTAGGCCTAGTTGATTGTGTAGGCTCATGCATGTTGTAATGCATTAGAAGCATTAATGCTAGGTGGTAGGCGATGGTTTCGATCGCCGATCCGGGGTTCTCGGGTAGCCCGGATCTAGCCCTAGGACCGGGGTTTGGGTAGTCGAGGATTAGGATGTGATTATCATCAATGATTATGTTGGATATCAGTTGAGGTTATTGTTATAGTCGACTATGAATTATATATATATATATATATATATATTTGAGGTGTAGAGGTTGTGTCAGTCTCCAAGGCCAAGTGCTAAGGATGATTGTCGATGCGTTCCCTGACATGTGTGTCCCCGCGAGAGATGGTATGACTGGGCAGGGTGGTACCTGGACAGGAGCCCGCCGTCTTTGTTTCCTCTCGTTTGTTCTTGGGTAAGGATGATCCCGCATGGTATCGTTCCCCTGTTGGTGCTTAGGGTGATCTTGGTAACATGTTCAAGAGAGAGGTTCATGATGGGAGCCCTTAGGACATCGATAGGGTTATGGGACCCTTGCCATTCCTTAGACTTAGGTGGAGAACGACACAGTTGCAGTTTTCCCTTACTTTCTGTGCGACGTAGAGTAGAACCATACTGGGCATTGTTGCTCACCCTACCTGGGCTGCATCAGCAATGCAAGTCGATGCAGTTCCTTCTTTCAGGTGTTCCTTTAGAAGATGGCGCGGCATTTCGAAGTGATCGAGGACTTGGAGCGTCGAGGAGTTCTTCTACAGATAATTTATAGTTTTAATCAGAGATGTACAAATTGATGTATAAAATGATGTATTCAAGGATATAACTGTATGATTATTAAATTCAGTTGTATGTGAGAAATATTATAATATTCTTTGATATAAATGCTGAGGAATGTGAGGATGTTGAAATATATATATATATATATATATATATATATATAGAAAATGTACAGGCTTCTTGTGCTATAATTATAAAGGGGATTCTGCCAAAATTTTTATGAACTTGACGATTAACTTGTTTAAATTCATAGCAGTTATATACTTGTGCGCCAATTGATGATGTAAATAGGTTTAGGTGGCTCACGTCTCGATCTGGATGGGTTTTCTTGGTCGGGGCGTGACACACCCACTGCGTGGTCACCTACTAGATCGAACGTAAAGTGTCTTCCAATTGTTGCGGCCAGTCCAATCTTTCATTGATGAAGCCAATAGCTAGTAGGGAGTCGGACTCCACGAGTATCCACTAAGACCCACTGCATGCTTAGTTCTTTGAGTTAATTGGCATTTAGGCATATGAGAAGGCAATATTTGCCCAAAATGCCGAATACCTTTTTGTTAAGGCATTTAGGCCCTAATACTTTTTTTTAGTACTAAAATGCCCTTCCAAGATTCTCCACATATCTTCTATTCTCGGTGATTGTTCGTATTTCTAGTGATTGTTCGTATTCTCAGTGGAAAGTAACTACCAATAGAATGTAAGTTACTTTCTAGATTAAATCAATGGAAAGTAACTTGAGTCTCGATGATGAAATCGTGGAAAGTTTGTGAGTTACTTTCCAAATTAAATTAATGGAAAGTAAAGTAACTTGAGTTACTTTCCATAATTATCACATTATTATCCACAATTATTACAAGTTACTTTCCATAAAGCATATCAAAAGTATATTGAGTTCTCGATGATGAAATAGTGGAAAGTAATTAAACCAATTATTACATTATTATCCACAATTATTACAAGTTACTTTCCATAAAGCAGATGGAAAGTAACTTTAGTTATCGATGATGAAATCTTGAAAAGTAACTCAAGTTACTTTCCTAATTACTTTCCTATTTTTTCCCATTATTTCTTCTATTTTACATGTTTTTTCTCCTTTTTTTTCTAATTTTTCCCTGATTTTTTTTTTCATTTCCTCTCATTTTTATCTAATAGCTTACAACTCGCCGGATGTTGATCGCCGGCGAGGAAGGCTTGTTAGAGGTCGGGATCGATGGAGGAGAGGTCGTTGAGTTCTTTGGAGTCGATCCATCGGAGTGGATTGAGCCGTTGGTCGACGGATTCGGCGGATCTAGGAGGGGCGGAGAGATCGGAGGAGCTAGTCGGGGACGACGACCTCGAGCAGAGGAACAATGATAGGCATCTTGCATGACAGCATCATGACGGACGGCGAGCTCAGATCGGGAGTCGAGGGGTTTGGGGGGGGGGGGGGGGGGGGGGGGGGGGGGGGCTTATAGGGGGGGCTTGGGGATTATAGGGAGGCATTTTAGTCCAGTAGTGATATGGTGCCTTATTGTCATATCATATTTTTTCTGAGACGTTTTTGACAAGTCTTTTTAGTTCTTTTCACCAACTTTGTTATCAGATACAGTTTATATTTTTCATTAGTCATAACAATGAATTCATGTTGGTATTATATGTTTTTTTACACCATATTTTGATGCTAAAATTAGATGATCGATTCACTTAGGAAGATTCAGTAATTTGCATGCACATACTATATGCTTGGCACGTATTAACTAATGTATTGATGTATGTGAGCATGCATGCGCGCAAATAAAGGAAATCATGTCGAAGACTAGGTAGCTGGCTAGCATTAAAACCCTAGGGTTTAGTGCGTGGCCAATGGTTGCATCTGTACTTGTGATTGCATTGGTTCCAAACGATCAAAAAGCTTCTTGACGGTGTGAATTGATGCAGGGGAAAAGCTAGGGTAGACAAGGACCTCACTGCTAAAGGGCCTTTGGAAAGCCATGGAGGTGGGGGTGGTGCTGCTGGTGGAGGATGTGGTGTTGGCCATGCATTATTGCCACGTCTCTCTCCTGCACTAAAGCCATCCTCATCTCTACATATATATGTTCTTCTCCTAAATTTCTAACCAACTTAACCTATATTCCTCGGTGGCTATATGGAAGCCAACAAGCTTTGCAATACATTAATTAAGATTTGTGTTTACAAAGAAGAATCGTTTAAAACATGATTATTGAGATCTCAACATCTTGTCTTGTAATGTTTTATACGTTACGGCTTTGGAATTAGGTTAGGTCGTGGCGACTTCTGGTTGGGTGACAAATCCAACTCATGGGGCCATGTGTCGAGCAAGTTGGCAACAGCACGTACACGGTACACATCAGACAATTAAATGATAGCAGCTGAGATCTATGTACAAGTCTGGTTGCTTGAGTGCAACATCAGCATACGTGTTTGCATGCATGCATCCTTTTGGCACTAGTCAATACGAGGCTAGTCTGGGTGGCCAGTTCGCACAAGCGAGAAGTTATTAGCTTCAAAACAATGAAGCCCGTCATTAGACGAGGGTGAGTTTATACTGATATATATATAATCTAACAAGACCGAGCATGTAATAATGTATTGCGGTTGGGCACTAGCTATCACGTGAGATCAAGTATATATTTCAGTTCACCGGCAAATCTTCATCTGAATTATTTTCTTGGAAAGTTGAGCAAGAGACTAGCTAGTTACATGAAATAGTTGGATATAGTCAACCGAGCCAAAGCCAGAGCAAAGCAACAACACCAGCTAGATATAGTTCCGGGCGAGGCCATTCAAATACCCAATCAGCCCGCATGTTATTCTTCGTAGGAATGCAAAGCGGCTGAAAAACATAAGACACCCCCAGGGTTAAGAACTTAATATATAGAAAGTCTTAACTTGATCAACAAAGTCTTATTTGAGCTCAACAAAGTCTTCTGAAGCTTGATCAACAAAATCTGGACGCGGTCAACTAGCTCTACATAGATTAGTATAAAAGCAATCTACAATGTATTGATCACAAATACAGCTAATTACGAACATGGTTTAATAGAGGCCATCCTCTTTAATTAGCAACCTAGCTAGATCATCACGTTTCGTTTTGCTTTTAACTTTGTGAAACATACTTCGCAAAGATTTCGGGCCAGTGCCTGTGCTCTTTATACAGGGTATACAGGGTTGCCTGTGCTCTTTTTTCTTTTATGGTAGTGAGCACTCGACACGTAGTTAGCTAGTGCTGCACTACTCTATGCTTAAAAGAGTACTCCATTAACGACACACTAATTATAATAATAATTTTGGCGCTTTAAGCATGCTTGTTTAAAGTATCACGCACGTACTGCCGACCATGCACCCAACTTTAATCGCAAAGGAAATTAATGGAAAGTTTGCTGGGAGGTAATTAGGACTCGGAGGACTCCATTACGCAATATAATGTATTATAATTATAATACTTGGTCCACTGGCTATGGCCCATCATCATCATGTCAATGACATCAACTAATTATGTTGCCGTTTGGCTTGCAAATAATCTCAACATGCAACATCGGGAGTAGGACAGGTGTTTAGCTAGATGAATTTAACATTTCTTACTATTTCCCTAAGCCAGGTCTAAGCCTTAATTTTTTTTGAAGAAAAGCATTTTTTAGCATTTGGAGTTCATGAAAAAAAATCCTTCATGTGCAGTTTTTATAAGTAAAAGGTTAATTAAATATAAATCATAAGATAAGAGGGAGAGCCGATAAAAGTATTTATGCCTTTCAATTTTATCAGTCAAAATATTCTAGAAAGTTTTTCTCCCTCAAACAAAAATCATATAAGATAGGGTACGCGACTCAAATATCAATAAAGTGGGTTATTTTCTCGATATTGTTAGAGGTATTCGTAAAAAGATAATATTTTTTTTAATATCATCTTTAATTGGGTATAAAAAGTCTTTGTAATTTAGAAATTCTATCGTGATTCCTTGTACGAATCCCATCATTAGCGGGTCTTGATTGACAATTACTTTTATGACTCATCATCTGAGTCATAAAATTATACACACATGACATGCACATGTGGCATAAGATTATAACTAAATAAAGAAAAAAAGAGAGGACGTGGCGTAAATTATTATAGAGATAGAGGGAGAGAGGAGAGAGGGGAAAAAGAGAGAGTGGGGGGTGAACAGTTAGCCGAGCCATCTGGCACGATCTAGCACGGGCCCACCACCTAGTGTATATATATATATATATATATATATATATATATGGGGATTTGTTGTTTAGTCTCTTAAGTGACCCCTACTTGTCATTTAGTCCCCTCTAACACTCCTTAAGTGTTTTACTACCCTAAAATAAGGAGGGGACCAAAATACCCCCTTAAACCCCCCCATAAACCCCCCTAATCACCACCCATAAATTCCCCCTAACCACCACCCATAAATCACCCCCCCCTCCCCCCCCACACCCCACAGCACCCCTCAGGCCACAGCTATCGGTGATCATGAGAGCCCTCCTGAGGGTTCTTGGAGCTCGGAGGGGTTTACAGCATGCGAGAGGCCGCTTGGATGCCTATTTGGGTTATTCTCGTGCTCTGGGAACGAGTGGATGGAGGGATATCCAAGAAGATCGAGATCCGAGTGGGTTGAACGGGTTGAGGAGCTGGAATCCGTCCGAAGGATTCCGGTTGTATGATTACAGTAGGATGGATTTGGGAGGAGTTAATGGTGTTCTTAGACAGTTGCGTGGATTTCGATCAGTTTCAGAGTCTTTTATGTTGATGGGGAGCATAAATGTTAAAGAATCGGTACTTTCGTTTGCATAAGTCTTTACCAGCTCTATTAATCTGTCACCATGCTACGGTCTTCTTCATAAGCTCTGCAAACTAGTAAAAATTTGTGATCTTTTACTTCTTTTTTTGATCGGCAAATGGTCATTCTCTTTACATACCAAAATTGGTAGTTACTTCGCATACAAGTTGTAGTTACTTCGCCTCCAGCCGCCACCGGCATCCCCGGGTCCGCTCCAGCTCTGCCACCGGCGTCCCCCGCCACATTCCCCGTTTCCAAAACTGGGAAGTAACTACCAAAATTGATAGTTACTTCGCATAAATTGTAGATACTTTTTCAAAAAATTGTAGTTACTATTCCCAAAAATAGGGTAGTAACACTGGGAAGTAACTACCAATATTTGTAGTTACTTTCCACAAATTGTAGATAATTTTCATAAATTGTAATTACTTTTCAAAAAATTTTGTTTGTAATTACTTATCAGAATTTTTTTTTATATTAACTATTTGTAGTTACTTCCCAGAAAATTATAAAGTAATGACCAATATTTTGGGAAGTAACTACCAATTAACAAGTAACTACCGATTATAAGGGAAGTAACTACCATTTAACTAGGAAGTTACTACCAATTTTATTGGGAAGTAACTACCATCTAACCACCCACTATCTTCCATAGATAAGGAAAGTAGCTACCAATTATCATTTGGGAAGTAACTACCATTTATTTCGGTAAGTAACTATCACTTAAAGTGGGAAGTAACTACCATTCAAACTGGTATTTACTTGCCAATTAAACTGGTAGTTACTTCACAGTTAACTGGTAGTTACTTCCCATATAAATTGGTAGTTACTCCCCCCAAAACTGGTAGTTACTTCCCATCCAAACTGGTAGTTACTTCCCCCATTTAACTGGTAGTTACTTCCCAGTTTAAGCGGTAATTACTTTACAAAAAAACTATAATTACTTCACACTTTAACTGGTAGTTACTTTCCATTCAAACTGGTATTTACTTGCCAATTAAACTGGTAGATACTTCACAGTTAACTGGTAGTTACTTCCCATATAAATTGGTAGTTACTCCCCCAATTTTACTATTAATGCCCCCATTAATGCATGCATCCAGCCATAAAGTGGATGCATGTATGCCTTCTATGTATTGGGAATAGGTGTATATATTCCCAACCACTCCATTTAATGCCAACCACCTAATTCAAAACTATTCATCCATCTCTCATTTAAAAAAATACATAAAGGGTATTTTAGAGATAAAAAAAGTACAGCTGTCCAAAAAGGGACTAAATGACTTAAAATCTTTCAAGGAGACTATACAGCAAATAAAGTCTCCAAAAGAGACTAAACACCAATTTCCCGATATATATAAGGGGTGGGCTAAGTAGGCTGTGCCAGGCGGGCCGTACCCAAGGGCCCGTGGCCATGTCGGACCCGTGCTGGGTTCAAGGGCTCGAACCCAAGCCCAGGACGGCCTCTGCAGTAGACACGGCGTCCTTGGTGGACCGGGCCGGGCTGGGTCCAAGCGATCTCCGCCTCCCGCCGCGCCCAGGGCGTTCTCAGGCGGTCCGGCCCGTTTGACACCACTAGTGTCCAAGCTTCCAGGGCATTTGTCTTGACGCCGCGTGCTCTAATCCAGCTTTAATTGGTAATCGTGGGGCCCATCATTCTCTAATTTTGTCCTACTTCGAGCACTTCCAGCCTTTGAATACCCCTCCTAAGCGCGCGCCGAGGAAAGAGACGAGAGTCCCCCCAACTACGCGGCTCGGAGGAGCCCTAGCGATATCCGCCTCCCGCCGCGCTCCCCTCTCCCGCCCTTTACTCTCCGCCCTCTCTTCTCCCTCTTGTTGTTCCCACTCGGCGGGAGACCAACCCTTTGGCCGCAGTCGAGGGACTGGATGGGTTCTTCTTCGATCCTCCGGCGATTCCACCTATTCCGATCTCTTTCCGCCTTAATTTGGCTTCTCGAGTCCTCTTCTTGGAGATCTTTGATCTGCATTACGGTCAAAGATTCCCAGTTTCAATTGCGCTGGGCTCCTTGGTGGTAGAATTGGAGGTTTTGAGTTGGAAGGCCTCCGGGTGAGAACCAGGGTAAAGAAGGAATGGGAAGTGTGAATCTTGAGGCGGAGGCCGGTGAGAAATCGCTCTTTCTTTCATAATTGCCTGGGATATTGTAGGAATCTGTTGTATTCACGAACAAGTTTACATTTTGAACTCGTTTTCGCATAATACCGCAGCCAAGAGGCGGTCGGACGTGGTAGAGTGGCTGAATAGCCTACTTCCGGGGCTGAACATGCCGCCAGAAGCATCGGACGAGTATTTGAGAGCCCAGTTGTTTGATGGCACGATCTTATGTAGCATTCTCAGCAGGATGAATCTGGATTCTTTTGAGGAGGTGAATGGCAGTTACTGGATTCATTAGACTGATGCTGTATTCTCTTGATTTGCAATGTGGGTTTTCATTGCAGAGTCGAAGCTGCGAGCATGTTTCCTCAGAGCAGCGACTGGTGAACATAAGAAGGTTTGTTGTGGCTGTAGAGCAAATGGGCATTCCTACTTTCAAACTATCTGACCTAGAACAGGTATTCTGCACTGCATCTCATAAAGAAACTATGTCAGTATCACTTTTCTCTTGAGACTATTTCCACACTGTCATCTCAAAAACTCACTTTGCAATATTTGCCATATTCCGATGTTTGATCTTGTAATCCTTGCATCAGTTGAATGGTGCATGAATAGTAGGAATTGTTTTGGGATCCTCTTGATTACTGCTAGTGACACCTTGTTTTTTTGGTTCAGGGTCCTATCTCTGCTGTTGTCGCATGCCTTCTATCCCTCAAGGACCACCTTAAGGGAGTTAAGAGTGCAAATTCTCCAGCCAAAGGAGGAAGCCGGCCAAGGAACGTTTGGAAAATTCTGGAGGGTGATAGGTTTGATAGTTTAGATGTGTCACCACGAGGGGAGCACAGTCCGGGCGTGCAAAGTCCCAGAATCTCAGATGAAGATAGGAGACAGAATTACCAGCGTGCTATACGAAGTCCTGTCATGCCAGGTGCTGTTATAATTGGATGGATGATTACAATTGAGCTAGGCCTATGTTACTGTTAAAATATGTTGGTGATTAACACTCGAATGATGGCAATGAACACACAGAAAGAATAACATGGCTTATATTTCATGCCCACACGGGCTGGTGTGAGCCAGTGCACTTCTCTCTACTTTATGCACTAGCCTGTTCTGGTGCTCTGGGTGTATCTTTCATAGTTAGAAGAATATGAGCGACCACCAACAAAATAACTTGGATGTCGTATCTCTTTTCAATAACAGTTTAACCTAAGAAGATTGATTTTGCCTCTTTCTGCATTTTCATGCTACCTAGGGTCTATGAGAATATATCAATTTGTTTAACTATATTCTACCTGTTGAGCTAATATAGCTGTCTGTTTAGATATATTCTTTTTATTGAGTTAGAGAATTGATTAATCTTTCTTTTTTTTTCTTTTTTTGTTAGAGCCATCAACTGCGACATCGCACCATGTTGGACTCAAGTTCCATGAGGTTTTTCAGCTAAAACAAGGGCGTTATTCCGATCTTCCTGCTGCTAAAATTTGGGAAATGATGAAATCGAACAGTTTAGACGTAAGATTTTAGTCCACTTCCCAAGTATTAGCCTACTTTTGGTGCAAAGATTGGCCTCTTTCCGTGATTATGCTTATGCTTGGTTTGTCGTTACATTTAAGCTTCTTATTTGCAGAATGCTCCAACCCAATCACTCTTAGGTGTCGTAAATGGGATTCTTGACGAAAGTGTTGAGAGGAAGAATGGAGAAATACCTCATGTATGCTAGTGAGAGTCCATTAGTTTCTCTAATCTTAGACATTGATGTTTACATTTTTCATGTTTTGTCTCCTTGAGAGAGGTTGTAGAAATTCTTAGACTAATTTAGTTTATGCAATTGGTTTTCTCAGCGTGTAGCATGCCTATTGCGAAAAGTTGTTCAGGAAATTGAGCGTCGTATTTCAACTCAGGCCGACCATATAAGAAATGTAAGACGTGATGCAATGATGCTCACTTGTCTTGGTAAGACTCATTATATAGTTTCTTTACCTATCTACAGCAAAATAATCTCATTAAAGCACGTGAAGAGAAATATCAGTCTAGGATAAGAGTGCTCGAAACCCTGGCAACCGGACCGAGTGAAGAAACTCAGGTAATTCAAAGGAATTTTGTCACATTTCTAGAGATGATTTTTCTATGTAAGAGAATTACATGCTAAAGTGATGTGCACTTGATTTTCTTTTCCTTTTTACAGATTGTCAAGAATCAGCTTGAGCAAATGAAGGTCTGGTTCTGATCAAATGAATTTCTGCTTCACTTTTAACATTCAATTTTCCTCTCTTTTCCATTCAATGTTGGCACTGTTTGTGTATCATGCATGCTTTCCCAAAGGAAGTGCAGGGCCACCACTTCGAGTAATTTTCATTTTGGAGTCACTTTTAGCTTTTTCTTGTATTTGCTATTATTGCTAATTAAGAACCTTCTTCAGGACACCTGGGTTTGAAGGAAAGTTGGGTCAAGGTCTTGCGAAATGAACTATGCTCTGTATCTCTTTATCAGCGTTTTGAATTCTGTTAGTGCCTGAGCTTCTATTTCTTCTGCATGAACATATTTTTCTATCAGATATTTGGTTAAGCTCATAACATGAATATAGCATGTAAACAGTATGATGGTCTGCCTTTAGAATCCTAGCTTCTTTATAATACTTCCTTTTTTTATGTTTGTTTTTCCTTGACTTGTCTTCTTTCATAAACTTCTATAAACTGCTATCAGGCTTATTTTCTCTTGACTTCTTACCCCTGGCTAACAAATCTAGTTGGTTATTGATGTGATTGGCTTTATATACATTATTTAACTGAAGTTCATTTCTGTTATGCATTAAATGATTGCTGAGTCAGCACCATATCTATCTATTATCTCCATTTGCTAGACGGTGACTTCTCAGCTTTATTCCAGTTGCCTTTCTAATTGCAGACAGAGAAGGACAAAATTGAAGAGAGGAAAAAGGTTGACGAGCAAGATGTAGTTAGGTTGATGAAGGAGAAGGAAAATTGGGAGCATATGATTTCAGAACTTAAGCATAATCTAGATACAGAAAAGAAGTCACATGAAGAGCATTGTAGGCACCTAGAAGCCATGGCCAGTGAAGCTAGATTGAAGTTAGAAGAGAGAATCCAGGATATTGAATTCCTTCTAGCAGAAACAAACAAGAAGACAAAAGAACTGGAAACATTTTCGGAGACAAAATGCCAAAAATGGAATCAGAAGGAAAACATTTTTCAGAAATATATTAGTTTTCAGCTGCAATCTCTGCAGGTATTTCATACTTAATCTTTCCTATTATATGTCTTTGGCATGTTAATTCAAGCAGGGAATTTGTTTGTGTCAGGGTTTGAGGATGACTTCTGAGTTTATCAAGTGCCAAGTGATCGATTCTCAAATGAGATGGAATGAAGAAGTTACTAGCTTTGGTAAGATGTTTCGACAAAAGTTACCTATTACCTGCCTAGTTCTTATATGTAAGTTATTTCTTTTGCAGGAGGGAAGCTGAAAGTGCTAACCAATGCTGCTGAAAGTTATCATGCAATTTTTGCTGAAAATCAGCGACTTTACAATGAGGTTCAGGAATTAAGAGGTACTTTGGTGTCCCATAACCAGTGTGCATTTGCATTCCACTATCCATCACCTGTTGGCCTTATGAATTTCTTTACAAAGATTCTCTTTCAAGGCTAGATCTGCTATCACTAAAGCCTTTCAAACTTCTTGCACTTTACACCATTATCTTAGGTTCCCCATCCTCTAATGTTGGCCTTAACTGTAATGAAGCTTTATTGTGAAATAAAGTGGCTAATCACCAGGAGAAGTATTTATTTTACGGCTATCATTTGCACCCATGGGCTCTGTCTATTTGCATTACTTGTTTTCAGGAAATATCAGAGTTTATTGTCGGATAAGGCCATTCCTCTCCGGGGAAAACAAAAGGCTAACTATCATAGACTACATTGGTCAGAATGGTGAGCTTCTTGTTCTGAACCCCTCGAAACAAGGGAAAGATGGGCAGCGAATGTTCAAGTTCAACAAGGTCTTTGATTCAAAAGCTACTCAAGGTTATCTTTTCTTACATCTGTAAACTTTTGCGTTATGTGCTAAAACTTCCAATAGCTATATTTTACCAATGCATAATGAAGGGAGGAATATTTAGTTGAGTACTGCACATCAAGATAAGTATATGATGCAACCTTGACTTAGTTTTGGGCAGACCGCGTATCTCACATTCGTAATTTTTTGTTATTGCTGGCAGAGGATGTCTATTTGGATACCCAGCCTTTAGTACGTTCAGTCCTTGATGGCTTCAATGTCTGCATCTTTGCATATGGGCAAACGGGATCTGGAAAGACCTACACGATGGTATTTAGGTTTCCTTCTCTCCGTATAGTGTATTTTCTGTGTTCTCATGCTAGTGATTAGGCTATCTATTGTACTCATTTAAAATATTTTCTTTCAGAGTGGGCCTAAGTCTGCATCAAAAGAGGATTGGGGAGTAAACTATCGGTCACTGCATGACCTTTTCAATATCTCCCAAGCTAGGAGGAGTACTGTTTTGTATGAGGTTGATGTGCAAATGGTTGAAATATATAATGAGCAAGTACGAGATCTCCTTGCAAGTGATGGTTCCCAAAAGAGATATCCTTCAGCTCACATCACTTTATAGATCTCTTGGTTATTCAATGATATAACGGCACCTCATCAAATCTCTCTCTCTCTCTCTCTCTCTCTCTCTCTCAAAAGAAAATAGTAGATTAGAAAAAAAGAACACTGTCATCAACTGGGAACTTGTTGTTGGGCTATTGAAATTCATTCTTGTGTGAGACTTTAAAGAAGTAAAGCTTTTAGTAAATGATCTTTTGTCCTTAACTTCCACACACTTGGGATTTGGAGCACTTCCAAACCCAATGGACTAGCTGTTCCTGATGCAAGTATGCATCCTGTTAAGTCAACCTCAGATGTGATGGACCTTATGCAAATTGGACAAGCAAACAGGGCTGTGAGTGCGACTGCTCTGAATGAAAGAAGTAGTCGATCTCACAGGTAAGCCCTCCTAATTATGGTCATGCAGAAAATTTGACAAATCAATATCATATGGTGCTTTACGGGAATATTATTACAGTATCCTGACTGTTCATGTCCGAGGTGAGGACTTAAAGACCGGGGCTACATCACGTGGTTCCCTCCATCTGGTAGATCTTGCTGGAAGTGAGCGAATAGACCGGTCTGAGGTAACTGGAGACAGGCTCAAGGAAGCACAGCATATCAACAAGTCTTTGTCAGCTCTTGGAGACGTGATATTCGCTTTATCACAAAAGAGTGCTCATGTACCATATAGAAACAGCAAGCTCACTCAAGTCTTGCAAAGTTCCTTAGGTATCATATATGTTATCTTTTTGTGAAATACTCGCCTTCACTATCCTTCCAGTAGATTTGTTGGCTGTTTTATATACTTGCATGGATAAGGAGCTTTGATGTTGTGAAAGTCCAGCACAAAATGTGTTTTGCAGGTGGACAGGCAAAGACTCTCATGTTTGTACAGGTGAACCCTGATGTCACATCATATTCAGAGAGTATGAGTACCTTGAAGTTTGCTGAGAGAGTCTCTGGAGTTGAGTTAGGTGCTGCAAGGAGCAACAAAGAAGGAAAGGATGTCAGAGATCTGATGGAACAGGTTCTTAATGTTTCACAATTGTGTTTAGTTTCCGAAGTGAATACACAATATTATTGTAGAGGGAAGCAGGACTGAAAAGGATGTCAAATGTTAAATCTGCTATGTTCATAGTTGTCATGTCAACTTCAAAGAAGTTAATTGAAGATCCATTTTTATGTAGTTTCAATTGAAGATATTAATAGGAGATCCTTGATCTTTCAGTTTATCCCATGACAGCCTTTTATAGGTGGTCTTTATTTGTTCTAATTCAGATGATTTCTTTATTCTACAAGATTGTTGATCCTTCATGGATTTCCTATTGGCATGATAGTGGATCATCCTCTGTTAATCGTCTGAGTAGTTGAGTTACTACGAGTCTTAATTTGCTTTCCACAGACCATCCTTATGATTCTTAAATTATTCTATCTGATTATATCTCACTAGTGTGGACCTGTGCCACCTGGCACATTTCTATTTGTTCACATTTTTTCAGTTACAATTTCAGTTATGTCTAATTTTTTCCAATCTCCACCCTTGGATCTTGAGTTGAATGGATTTCAACCGTTAGATATAACTTTGTTCTCTCTCCTAGCCTCTTATAAGGTTGATATCAAATCACATGGAAAATATATATGAAAACAGGATCTGGTATTGGCTCTTTTGTGTCCTGCATACAGACATTGTACTATTAGTCACTTCACGTTGCAAACACAATATCCCAAAAACTCACGGTGACGTGAAGAAGTTTCACTTTTCAGGCTTAATTTTAATTTCATTTTTGTTAGTTTGAATTGCTAAATTCAGTTCATATGTGTGACCTTGCAGGTGGCATCCCTCAAAGATACAATTGCAAGGAAAGATGAGGAAATTGAACAGTTGCAACTGTTGAAAGATATTAGAACACAGTATCAGAATGGTAGCAGTGAAAAGCATAGCCACAACTTACTAAGACATTCAGCCTCCTCTCCTGGCATGCAATCCCTTGGTGGGATCCGCCAACAGAATGAGAGATTCTCAGGTGGAGTAGTGAAATCTGCTCGCATGGCTGCTTTGGATCCTGAGAATTTATCAGACCACAGTGATAAGCACTCTGAGAGTGGTTCACACCAGTCCATGGATGATGTCAAACTCCAGAAAGAAAGTGTAGGGCAGGCAAAGCTTGCTGGAAAGGATACAGGTCAGACTCTTCCTGCAGATGTTGAGCTTGGGGACTTTTGTGATGCAGATTCAGAGGACCGATTAAGTGACATATCCGATGCTGATCTTTCCATGGGAACAGAAACTGAAGGATCAATCAACAGCTCCGAACCTGGCAAAACAACGGTGTTGAAGTCGGAGAAGCTGTGCGTATATTCACAATTAATGATGTGCTTGAATCTGATAGCTGTATGAGTTTTGTTTGCTTAATCTGGGATGTGAAAGTTTGTGCTCAAAGTTTGTGTGCGGTTCTCCGGGTTTGGTTGTTGGTGTGGTCCGGTTTTAGGGTGCGTGTTTGGTTTATCAAGATGGACTGGGGCCCGGGGTAACTAATTCATTTAAGTTCAGAATTTGAATCCCAAATAGAGTACAATATAACTCTGTGAGTTACTTTCACTTAAATTCAAGAACGGTTCTCCTGCACAGGATTAACACTTTCATCAGATATAGTGGAATATTAACATTCAAGAGTACACTTCTAGTCGAAATTGGCCCTCAATATACTAATTTGTATCTTTGGAAATGCAGCCCTAGAGTTCCATCACGACCTAAGCTTCTTCCACAAAAGGCAGGGCAAACAACTTCGGTCCAGACTAAGTTGAGCAGTTCTTCGAAGTCTTCAAGTAGGTTTATTTGATCATCAAATATATTCTGCATTAGCTATCAATTCTCAGAAATCTGAGTAACTAATCTCATATCTGTATTCTGCTTTTTACTAATTGGACCTCTGCATACTTGAGAAATCTGTATCTTACTTAAAGAGTGGATAGAGCTTGAATTAAATATTTGACTATGGATTCAATTGTGTGTTGACAATCACCCGAACTTCCGTTTGTGTATTATAGTAAACTTTTACTCTTGCGATCTTGTTAGTTCGAAATCCACATCTGTTTGTGTTTGACTATGCATAATTCAGGCTTGGCAGCAATGGTGGTCAGAGAGGACTAAATTGTTCTGAATTATAGTCTCTCTTCTTCCAGAAAAAATGCAAGAGGGTCACTATTAGGTGCAAAACATTGTTCATGTTGTTTTTGACCTTTTGTGTGGCAACCTTAAAAGTAACATAAAGCTAGTAGATAATCATTTTTGAAATATTGATTTTGACTTCTTGCACTGCAAATTTCTGTCATGTTCAAAAGCCTGTAATGTGGATCCGAAGGATGTTGATTGTGTTGGCTGGCATTATTGTCTGATCTGTTTGGTTTTCCGTATAGAAATGTCATGAACTAACATTGCAATAACACCTCTCTCCTTTCTTTGGCATACTAGGTCTGAGGAAAATTACACCCAGCCAAGCATCAGCAAGTCCAGCCAGTCCAGCCAAATCTTCAAAGCGTTGGCAGTAGAGCAAGAGTTTTGGCAGGGGATTGATTTATGTCTGCCATTTGTAAGTGGATTTATACTTGAAATGAAAGTCATTCTCTAACCGTTTCCAATTTGTTGTAGCTAGTTCACAAACTCCATAATGAAGGAGCATCCTTCCAGACATCGATGCATGTAACATCAGTAAAATTTTTGACTCATTGATTTGCAATCCCATGGCAGTTTCTCTTGTTTCTGCCTTCAAGGATACTGGCATAATCATGTTAGCCTGAAAGAAACTTTCAGATTACAATGGTAGCTGTCCCCTACACTATCTGGAAAGGTGCTAGGAGTTCCCTTACAACAGGATTAGAATCCCAGCTCCTGTACTTGATGCAATTGATAATTTGCTCATAGAATCATAAGGTCAGGGCAAGAGGGTGAATGCGGAGTGGATTGATTGGCTTGTAATGCTGGAGTAAATAATGCAAGGCATCATTCTGTCAGACGCTAAGGCAATCAGCAGTTGCGGGGCTGATAGGAGCTTCGGTTATCATTCTATCTTCCTGGTTTAACTGAGTAGGCAAGAGAAGAACACTAACATAAAGCAGAGACAACTTTGAAGAGGTGGGTCTGGTGGATCACGGTGAAGATGAAACATTGATTAATAACCAGGTGCGCTCATTCTCAACTTCTTTCAACATGTGACTGGCAGGAAAGTTTTAGGCTTTAGCTCTAGTTCATTGGTGTATTCCTTTCAGGTTGCTACCATTGCTTGGTGCAAAGTGGAACCTGTTCCTCAGAAGTCTATAGTTCTCGGCTGTGTTCCCGATCCACTACAGTGACCAAATTATTTGAATTTGGTGTTTGATGGCTATATGCACCATCATCCCAGAGTTCCAAGTTATATGCCTGCAAAGTAGAAGCTGACGACTAAAATGCTCTCAACAGAAGATAGTGTTTGTTTTGTCTTGTAGGCTTATGTTATTAGCACGAAAACATGTTTTGGATGCATCTTTAAATGATGTTGCAAAGATGCTATTTTTTCCTCTGTGATGTACGATTAGTATTGGTTATGTCGGATTAAAATTTTATAAGTTTCGGCATCAGTACGTTATTCCTGGAAGGGGATATTAGACAGTGATGTCCCTCAGAATATATTCTTGTTTCTTACACTCAAATAGTCATGTTGTATAGGGGAATAGGATGAATGGATACAATCTGCCAGAGATAAAAGTGAATTATCATTAGATTTTTTTTTAAAAATCCGATGCCTAACCTCTACAGTGAATCACACAAAAAAAATGAGGTGGTTGACGGTCTCCAGACTCCGGAGCGTCACGGAATCCCGGTCCAAAGGGCGTCCTTTCTCGGGATTTTTGCTGTGCGCAGCGTTCCATAAAATAGGTCCCAATGCATTCTCACCTGAGGCTGTGAGATTCCGTCTCCCTGCAGACCGTAACATAGGAAGAAATTATATTTGGCGTCGACCAGAAATTAGTATTGAAATTTATAGAACGGAATAAATAAATTTTATTATATTTGTGTTACTTCACATTATATTGATTCTAACTGTAGCTTAAATAAAAAAATTATTGCATTTCGAGTTATGGATAGTTTTCATACGGGTCAAAATATTTATTCATAAATTATATATGTTTTTAGAGAATATAACATCTCAGATAGAGTATTTAGCATCATCTTTGATAATGCATCTGCTAATAATGCTGTGATTGATTTGCTTAAAAGGAATTTAAATGTTATGCTAGCTGGTGGATTCTTCCATGGTAAATATGCTTGTCATACTATTAATTTAATTGTTCATGATGGTCTGAAATATATTGAGGAATATGTTGAAAAAATCAGAAACGTTATTGTTTATATTACTTCTTCTAACGCTAGAGTGCAGGAATTTGCACAATATTGCCGGGGCCAAGGCCTTAAACCCAGAAGATTTAAACAAGATATAAAGGACCCGGTGGAACTCCACTTATTTAATGTTGGAGTCTCTAGTAGGTTACATAGAAGCAATTAATTCCTATATATCGTTTGCACGTCCAGAACTTCAATTATCTGATGTGGAGTGGGACATGGTATTTCAATTTAACGATTTTTTAAGAGTATTTTATACTGCAACTAATTTATTATCTGGTGTTTATTATCCCTTTTCATGTCTTGTAATTAGTCAAATATATAGTATTACTAATAATCTTGACTCGTATAGATGTAATCCATTATTTACCCCAACATGTTTATCCATGGAGAAAAAATTTAAGAAATATTGGTCAAATATTCCTCCTGTTTTTTCTTTATCTGCTATCATAGATCATAGAATTAATCTAAATGGTTTAGAAGCGTTGATTAATGAGATAAGAGAACTTTTAGTAGACGACCTACAAGTCACCGTGGACGATATAAAAAAAGATCTTTTTCAATTATTTGATTTGTATTCTACAAAATATAGTGGTAGTAGAACTGGTTCCTCTAGTACCTTTGCTTCTAGTGGCAACGGTCAAAGTGAAAACGCGGCTACGTGGTCGTTGTTGGCACACAAAGGTAAACAAAGGGTACAAGCGCCAACAGGTAGTCGAGCTGAAATTAACAGATATAGAAACTGGCTTTGCCGAATATATGAACCCTCTGATCTTGATAATTTGGATATTTTAGCATGGTGGAGATCAAATCAAAATAATTATCCTGTGCTCTCCATCATGGCACGTGATCTACTAACGATTCCAGTGTATACAGTAGCATCAGAATCTGCTCTCAGTGCAAGTGGCAGGGTACTTGATGAGCGGCGGAGCAGGCTAAACCCAGATATACTGGAGGCGTTAATGTGCTTGAAGGACTTGGACGATGCAACAGACAGAATTCAAAATATCGGTGATGATATTGTAGAAGATTACCAGAATTTAGATATCAACAATGATGAATAATTGAATATATCAATAATTTATGAGGTATGTACATTCTACTATGATTTAAATTTCAAATTCAAAATTTCTTATTAAAAAAACAGCTTTTAATGTGAGCGACTCATTAAAAATAATTTGAATTTCAAAAATCACTTTCTACTTTCCCTAAATTTTTTTTTATCTTTTTCTTCCCTCCACTTTTCTCTCACATCTCCCTTTTTTAACCCCGATCGGCAACCACTTTTTAACCCCGGATAACTCTCCCCTTTTTAACCCCCCCCCCCCCTCGTCTCTCTTTCAGGCTGCTCGAGGGCCAACCTCCACCAGTCCCCACCAGTCCATCCAGACCGACAACCGACGGCACCACCCTCCACCGACCTCCCTCGCCCTCGAAAGCCTCGGATCGGCTCTCCGACCACCTCCCCAGCTCGGATCTACCTCCCGAGCTCTCTAGCTACCTCTCCTACAACCGACGTCCTCGAATCTACCCTTCGGCTACCTCCCCGATGCCGACGGTAAGTTTTTTTTCACCCACTTCTTCTCTCGATTCCTCTCCTCTCCCCTTTTTAACCCCCCCCCCCCCTCTCATCTCTCTCTCTTTCAGGCC
This sequence comes from Narthecium ossifragum, assembly GCA_963920575.1. NCBI lineage: Eukaryota > Viridiplantae > Streptophyta > Magnoliopsida > Dioscoreales > Nartheciaceae > Narthecium > Narthecium ossifragum. Next base: position 15,674,945 of record OY986968.1, read on the forward strand.
GGCCAAGG
>OY986968.1:15675152-15766295 GCA_963920575.1 Narthecium ossifragum
TCCCCGTTGTGGTAGATAGATCTGCAACTGTTTTAGACCCCTTGCTATGTTTACCCTTTGGCAAGCTGTAGGCTATGCCTAACCATGTATGTTGTGATGTCATACTATTGCATGCTTATATTCATGTATTTTTGTGCCTGAGCATTGCATGCATCTTGATTGCATTAGATGCATTCTAGGTTAGGCGTAGGCGAATAGGGGTTTCGCCGATCCGTGACTCTCCGGTAGCTCGAATCTAGCCTTAGGACCGTGGTTGGGTAGCCAGATTTAGGGCGTGATTGTATTATTGAATGTTTTGTTTCTCGAGGTTGTTGTTTAGTTGGCTGTGATTACTCTATTTGCGGTTTAGAGGTCGTGTCGTTTCTCTAAGGCCAAGTGCTAAGGATGATAGTCGATGTGTTACCGATGTGGTTCCCAAGTATGGCAGTCCTGGTTGGGTAAGGGTGATCCCGCATGGTACTGTTCCCCTGTTGGTGCTTAGGGTGATCTTAGTAACATGTTCAAGAGAGAGGTTCATGACGGGAGCTCTTGGGACATCGATGGGTTATGAGACCCTTGGCATACCTTAGACTTGGCAGAGCAACGACACTGTTGTTGTTTTCCTCCTTTCAGTGTGGTATAGAATAGAACCCTACTTAGCTTTGTTGCTCACTCCTACCGGGCTGCATCGGCGATGCAAGTCGATGTAGTTCCTTCTTTTTCAGGTAGTTGTGGCTTTGGAGGCGGCACTCCCCTTAGTGGTGCGTGAGATCGAGGATATCATTAGTTTATCTTATTCAATTGATGTATAGATTTAAATGTATAAATTATAATATGAATGAGAAATGTATTTGTATTCCAACTTGATGTAAATTGATCAGAGATTGCTGTACTTAGAGGACTTATACCATTATTGTATCATTTAAAAGTTATTGAGTATTGTAGCAGTTAATTTGTATTATGATTTTTTGATAGGATAGTTTAAATAAATTATGAATATTATAATTCTGCACCAAGTTTTAAAGTGATATTTACAAGGGAGGCTCTCGTCGTTTGATTTTAGAGTTTAGGACCCTCACGTCCCGGGCCGGATGAATTTTCTGGGTCGGGTTGTGACAACTTGGTATCAGAGCAGGTTGTAGATCTCAGGGATAGGATTAGGCTTGCGGTTAAGATTTTGAGTGTGAAATAGGATAATTCTAGGTCTAGAACATCATTGCATGGCTGTTTGTGACTGTGTGTGATGTGCTTATTTATCTTGATTGTTGTTGTGTTTTGGTTTTTGGCAGTATCGTGACGCCTCAAGGGGAGGTGTGCACACACGCCGGTGTCATCCATTCCCTCGTCTGACAGTGTCTCCCCTCGTGCTGGAGATAAGCAAGTAGGGAATAGGACGTGTGTCGCTTTTATACTCTTGGAATCCCGAGAGGTGGGCCCGTTGTGGTCCAGAGGCAATGTTGGAGATCCTTCGATAGCAGAGGACTGATTGAAGAAGGTGTCCCAGATCCCAGATGTTTTGGACATCCTGGAGTATCGCTTGCTTGGGAAGCCCTTGTTTTCTTGCCTTCCCAAGAAGCGATGCGTAGTGGCGCTTGTCTGGGCCACTAGAGACACTGTTGGTTGTGTTGAGAGTTCGCGTACGGTTCTTTGGCACCTACCCTTGGAGGGTGGTGTAGTTGGGAGTACCTTCCTCTGTTCTTGGTACTCACACCGCGTGGCAGTACGCGGGTTAGTTGGATCACCTGGCTCGGTATGCTGGAGCGACAGCGGGGGACGCCTTGGACTGTACTCTGGATTCTGAGACAGATGACTTGAGGGTTGGCACCGGACTGTTGGTCGGTGATCGTGGTGAGTTTCAGAGTTGTTGTTCCTGCTTCTGGGGAACAACAGTGTCACTCCCCGACCCAGAAAACCCATCCGAGCCGAGGCGTGAGGGTTCACCTACACTATTCATCTCCAACTGACACGATACAAAGCGGAAAAGACAGATAAATTTAAACAATTTATATTCCAGAGGTGAAACAATAATTCAATTCATATATACATCAAGTTGTACTATTTAAACATCTGATACAATTCTTATCAAATTCCTCCAAAGGAAAGATATTATACAATAATCCAAAATGATCCTCGAAAATGTTTACAATTTATAAAACTGCCAAAGCACAACAATCGTCATCCAACAACCTCGAGCACCTCTGGATGTAGTCGCGCCTCCAAAAGCTGATCTCGCCGGCTCTACTGCTGAAGAACTGGCGCCTGCACCTGCAAACGCAGCCCGGGTAGGAGTGAGCGATAAGCTCAGTAGGGTTCTACTCTACGACACACTGAAGGGAGGAAAACAACAATAGTGTTGTCTCCCCGCTCAAGTCTAACGGATGCCACGGGTCCCATAACGCTATCGATGTCCCAAGGGCTCCTGTCATGAAACCTCTCTCCTGAACATGTTACCAGGAGGCCAAGGAACAGTAACATGCATGATCACCTTTACCCAAGCAGGAATACCATGCCTTGGGGAACCACGTCAGGAACGCATCGACAACCATCCTTAGCACTTAGCCTTGGGAAGACAACACGACCTCTAAACCTCAAACAAAAATCTCAGCCAACTAACGTACATCCTCAATAACATGAGATTCTAATCAAACAATCACGCCCTAATCCTGACTACCCAGCCGCGGTCCTAAGGCTAGATCCGAGCTACCTGAGAGCCTCGGATCGGTGATCAACCCATCGCCCACCTAACCTGATATGCCTCTAATGCAAACAAGATGCATGCAATGCTCAGACACAGATAACAAGATATAGGCATGCAACAACATGACAATAATCATACAGGGCTAGGCATAGCCTACAGCTAGCCAAAGGGGTGAGCATAGCAAAGGGTCTCAATTACAGATAATCTATACTAACCAAACAATGATTAGAGCAAAGCAAATAGACATAGATATACAATAGTCTTCAGTGCTCTCTTGCACCTGACAGACTAAGGTTCCATAGTTACCCCGCAGGTAACTGGCCAACATTTATACAATAGCCCTCGTCACACGCCGGTATCAGGCTAAGGTTCCACAATTCCACATTAGCTAGCGCTCATAGCTAGCTAACGGTTAACCAACAATAAGCATTTAAATATATCATTCAACTAAGTATTTAAATGCACATCCATCCATAAATCCACTAAAAAGACAAACGCCCAATCCGATTCCCAATGTCAATAGAAATCCCTCGAAAATCCCATAAAAACGACGTGTATGCTTCCTAACATGATTGGGTATCTATCATGGATGAAAAGCAATCAAAGGAAACCAGCAAACACAGCTTAGTGGCCCACGGTCGATGCGACGGTCGACCTTGAGGCCACGGTCGATCCGACGGTCGACCGTGAGTCCACGGTCGATGCCACAGTCGACCGTGGGGGTCAAATGAGGGAAAGGCATGAGGGCCATGGTCGATCGGTGCATCGACCTTGAGAAGCCCAAAACGGGGCAGAGCCTCACAGACGATGCGACGGTCGACCGTGAGGCGGAAAAGAAAAAGGAGAAGGAACCACGGTCGATCGGGGCATTGACCGTGGGAGGCCAAAATCGCAACAGAGCCCGACGGTCGATACGACGGTCGACCGTCAGGCCCGAAAGAAGCGTATTAATGCTTGACAGTCGATCCACCAGCCCCACGACACAGTTTATCAGAACAGTGCCGGAAATCCAATTTCTTGGATTTGAATGATCAAATCATGTTGGAAGTTGATGAAACTTTGCAAGCATGCATAATTAACGATGGGGAAATCAATGGTGCGAAGAAATCACATTTTTGATGGTTAAATCTCCTATCTAGGTCAAAACGGGCGAAAACCGACAAAACAGTGATAATACGGAAACCAGCCGTTAGAAAACTGAAATCACATGGTAGGAATACTCGTAACAAGCCACAACACATATGCTACAAGCTACATAATATTCTAACATGTATTCCTACAGCGAAAGCACAAGAAACATATCCTAGGAGAACCTGATCATAAGATCGAGGTAGAAACACCTACTTGAACAAGCAGGGCAGCTCCTCCACACATCCCCCAACTCCGATCGTCAGAATCCGCTCCTTGAAAGCCGCGCTCCGAAGCCCTAGCACCGCCGATTGGAGAGAGAGAGAAAGAGAACGGCAGGAGAAGAAGAAAGAAAGAGGGAGAAAGGAGGAGAGCTTAAATAGAAAGTTGGAATCGATCACAGCCGTCCGATTCGATCTCTCCCGATCCAGCTCCGATCTTCCGATCGGAAGCGCCCTTAAGGTTCTAATCAAACACATACATCAATCCAAGGCCGTGTGTGTAACGCGGGTGTGAAACTGACCACCAGGGAGCATATTCACCAAAATGCCACTGGGGTCAAAAACCGCGATGCGATCAACCGATCGCATCCCAAGGCCAACCGAGCCAAACCACAAACCAGACCCTCGATTTAACGCGGTCGGATCGGGTTGGAGGTACGGGTCCTCACAAGCAGGGTAGCCATTGGTAGAGGCAATGGTTTCAGCATCAGCGACAGTCGTGGCAGCGTCGTGTCGATCCTTTGAGAGGTAGTGTGGACCGCCAGACTGAGAGGGAACCCGCAGGGTGCTCGAGTGCTAGCCGCCGGGAGCCTTTCTGTCGAAGGTGCTGGTTGCGAGTGGTGCTGGGCAATTACTGCAAAGCAATCGGGCATGGCGCACGGCGTGGAGAAGAGCAGTGGGCTGATACCTCAGTTGGGGCAGGTACCTGGGCCAGACGCGAGAATTCAGATTCCAGATAGAGTCTTGCTGGAGACGAGGTAGCGACCAGTCTTACCAGAGTTTCACCCACTTCTGAGGAGAGCAGCTTCAGTAGCAGTCGTTTCAGAGCCGTCTTCTTCTAGATTTCAGCTTCAGCCTTCAACTTTCGGAGTGTCTTGCGACTCGTGGTTTTCTTGTGGCTATGGGCTTCCCCTTGTGACTCGTCTCCATGCGGCTGTGTTGGCTTGGGACTGGAGTCGGGTGTGGCTTTGGGAGTAGCCACGGATTTGAGACAAGAGTTTGGGTTGGTTGCTCTTGTCAGGGCATTTGCTTGAGATTGGTGACCTCTAGGTGTCCGTCGCCCACGTGTGGGACATGTTGGGGTTCGATGACTTTCTCGGTTGCGTCGGTTGGTCGCGCACCGAGTTCGGTTTCTTGGGTACACCTAACGGTGTTGTTTTGCTCTCGTTGAAGGTCGCAGGTTGGTGATCATTCTGGTTGTCGAGAGCTGGCTTGGGAGAGCAGTTTTCCCTCGTGTTGTTGTTTGTTCAGCTGTCTTTTCTGAGGAACTTTCTGCTTGTCGCCTTCACGGGACACTGAGTTTGAGGTCAAGGTTCCTCTGGGCGGTTTGAGCGCTGTGAGTTTCCATGTGGATGGTTCCCTCCATACATGCATAGGCTTCAGGGAGATAGTCAGTGTTGCAGCGACGAGTATGTGTCTGCTACAGTGCGTTGATAACGTGTTAGGAGTTGAGAGACTCGTCGACCCCTTCAGAGTTTGAACATCGCAACGACTACACCAGCTGAGGATTCGAGATTGCGACATCTCAGAGACGGCCTTTCGTACGAGGTACGGACTGTTCGAGTTCACAGTGATGCCGTTTGGTTTGACGAACTCACCAGCAGCCTTCACAGATATGATGTAGAGGATCTTCATGCCATACCCTGATCAGTTGCAGTAGCGTTCGTCGACATCATCATATCTACTGGCGCGCTGAGAACCATGAGAGATATTTGGCGTTTGCATCGCAGCTACCGAGGGTGCATCGGCGTTATTTGGCTCCCAGTGTGAGGTTTTGACCTTCAGAGGCAGGATTCGGGGGATGGATTGTGTCAACGACAGACAGCTTAGTTGATCCGGCTGAGTCTGAGGCAGTTAGGCGATGGCAGAGGTCGAGGATGGTATTCGAGATTTAGCAGAGACATCTCCAGGATCGTGGGGCCGTTGACCAGATTGACCAGGAGATCGGAGCTCTAGTCTTAAATTTACCTTCGGAGTGTTTTAGTTGGTGACAAAGTGTTCCTAAAGGTCCATCCGCACAAAGGATCAATCAAGTTTTGCAGAGAGCAGAGACCGAACGAGGTGGAGGCCGAGACAACCCTACTCTGATAGTCTGCACTAGAGTCATGATGACATGGAGCGGCGACGACACTGAGCCTACAGAGATTCCTGACGGCATCAGTAGACAGTTGATTGTGCTCCAGAGGTCGAGTAGCAGTTTCAGAGTTGCACGAGGACATCATATGTGATGTTCACTTTTTCCTTGATGTTGTTTATCCCAGAGGCATGAGGGAATATTATGGACTTTGTCATAAGCTAAGTTGGCACCAGATGCAGAGGTCAGGTGTAGAGTTGTTTCCTCATTACCCTATTTGTGAAAAGGTGGAGGCAAAGTGTCGATAGATAGCAGGCCCGTTGTAGCTCTTCTAGTGTCAGAATCGACATCATGGTATGACAGCCTTCACCACCAGCATATAGAGGATGCCGAAAAGACTTCACATGATTTGGGTCGTTATTGCCTGATTGGTCAGATCAGCACATATACTATCTCTGAGGAGTGCATATGCCGGATGCCGCATAGCAGTCCACATGCCAGAGAGGTGATAAGATTGTGTGATAGTTAAGCTTCCATCATTTCAGATCGTGATTCCAGATTCATAGACAAACGATCAGAGGGGACCATTCTGATCTCGGTGTGACGTGTTTAGAGCATGTATTGATGATACAGATTTTTAGTACCAATGGCACAGTCTGAATGGCAAAAGAGAAAATACGTAGAACAAATGATCGATCTTCTTCTCCTATAATGATCGATCATTTTTTGCAGCTAGAGATGACAGAGAGCTATGTTTACTCGGATCGATCTTTTCCCTTGAAATGATCGATCTTTTCCCTTGAAATGATCGATCATCTTTACAGCTAAGAAAATTGAGAAAATCAACGATGCAAATGATCTATCATCCTCGGGGCGTGCCACTTCTACGGGATGAAATGATCGATCATCTTCCCCTAAATGATCGATCATTATACGACGGGTGAGCAAAATCAAAGGTGCAGATCTAATCCGAGTGGAAATCTTTTGGAGTCTATAAATATGCAACTTAAGACTATTCAAAGGGAGCTTTTTGAGGACTTTTCTTGAGGAGGAAGGAGGCCATGGATGAGTAATCTTTGGGCATGGCGGATGGATGACTGAGCAAGGACTAGGGTTTCTTTTTCTATCATTGGTTCATATTTTAATCTTCAATGTTTAAACTCTATATATGTATTGGATATTCATAGATGGTTATGTGGTTGAACATTATTATAACTTCAGTCATGCTTTTGTTATGATATTGTGATCCCATAGTTATCTCTCTTATTCTCCTACCTAGTCTCATGAAATCTTTGCTATGCATTGCCCGTAGTGACAGCTGGTATTGTGTATGTGATAAGTCACAAAATATGCATAATTCACCCATTCAACTGAGCTTCGTTATCTCTCAAGCAATGCATTTTTAATATCTTTTCATATGGTTTCAGGTACAAGAGCTTACAAAGAGAGTTGCATCAATTTTGAGCCAAAAGACATCAATTACACAGAATCAACCATATTCTGATCGATCCAGAACCCTCTTCCAGGGAGCCATGACTCTCTGTTACACATTGAATCGATCCAGACCTTTAATGTATCGATCAAGAATATTTGGATCGATCCCAAAAGTCTGGATCGATCCAGAACCCTTTTCCAGGGAGCCATGACTCTCTGTTACACATTGGATCGATCCAGACCTTTAATGTATTGATCCATAATATTTGGATCGATCCCAAAAGTCTGGATCGATCCAGAACCCTTTTCCAGGGAGCCATGACTCTCTGTTACACATTGGATCGATCCAAACTCACAGTGGATCGATCCAAGCTATTAGAAACTCAATTATTTACATCTTGGATCGATCCAAACTAAGTTTGGATCGATCCATGACCGGCTGACAGGTAGAAACGGAGGGTTCAGATCTAATCTGATGATCCATGACCTAAGGCCTATAAATAGGGGTTTTGGCTCTTATTTTTGGATCTTTTTCTTCACCTTTTCTCCAGCCTTCTTCCCCCTTAGAGTGAGAGAGAGATTTAGAGCTTTGAGGGTGGATTTTGATGGAGAAGATGTGTAAAGCCTCCTGTTCCATGAATCTCCTACTCAAGATGAGTAGCTAAATCCCTTTTCCTTTGAAATTTCGTGATGTCTTGGGATTTTTTCTTACATTTCTCTTTTGATTCTTGATGTATTGACTCTTGTGAGATGGTATTTGTATGAATTCACATGTAATTTCATATTTTTTAATGAATTCCATTATTGAATGATTGAATACCTCTTTTTGCATGTAATTGCTTGAGAATTATACACTCGCTAGATGTTTGATTCAATTCCCCAAAGAAGAGGCTATGCTAGAACCATAGCCAACTCTAGGGGATGAATCCTTGATCTAGGGATAGGATCTTGAGGTGCTAGAACCACCCCAAGCCAAAGCTATCCTACCTACCATTCTTGACTTAGATGGGGGATTGGAATGAGGTATTAAACCCATCTCAATCCAAGACCTTATTCATACAAAGCCTTGATCCTTTGCCAACGATATGACCTTAGTCCGGCGATTGTTGAGCTATGATCGAATTAAAGCCTTGATCATGGATATTAACCTTGTAATTCACGCGATGAGATGATCCTAATCCGACATCTCATTAGTGACGAGCGATACTAATTCTACGCTCGTCGATCTCCTATTTTGACCATCTCATTGAATTGTCATGCATCTTGATTCATAAAGAATAAATTTAGACCTTAATTCGGATCGGAATTCCCTAGGACTTCTTTCTCGATAAATCTTAGCCTTAATTCCTTTTAAAATACTTTAGTTAGAAAACTCAAAATCAGTCCAATTGTTTCCAACCATTGTAGAGATTATATTACATTTGTAATTCGACCATCTAATTCCTTGACGATTCGACCCGTGCTTCCACTAACTATGTTGTAGTTAAGTAGTAGTTTGGTAATTTGTTTTGATCACCTTTGATATACTTAACGACACATTTCATGGCACGTCAGTATTCTTAGGGATCTAGTAAGACAATGTTAGGGCTTTGTCCCGTGAAACTTTTGCTGCGCGTTGCCTGTAGTGACTGCTGGTATCGTGTATTCTTAGGCTCTGGTAGGACGAAGTTAGGGTTATAATGAGAAGAACGAAACATAGAAAGAGACATTTATATTCTATCAAATTCATAATTTCATATCTTTCAGTCTAGGTGATTGATATGTGAATACCTCGACTGAGTTTTGCATGAACCATTGGTAAGAGAAGAACCCAAGTCTGAGTGAGGGATTTATGAAGCCTAGCCTCTTCCAAATCATGATTTCCTTTATTAACTTCACTTTACCATTACATATTCAATCTAACTTTCTTAACTCTTACACTCTTGATTGTTTTCGATACATTGTTATATGTGTTTCTGGATCCTTTCTGCTTGTTTCCATGTGTGATCAACCTCTCTTATGTTGTACTACACCACGATCGCTGTGCGAGACACATTTTAGCGACATTAATGGCTGATGTCATTGCCTCCTGGATCACTCACTAATTGGGATTCAATTTATAACAAGTTTGTACGTAAATTTTATTCCCATGCCATGACTACCAACTTGAGGAGGCAAATTCCAAATTTTCAGCAAGCTGATGGAGAGCCATTCCATAAAGCATGGGATAGATTTAAAATGCTTTTGATGCAATGTCTCCATCATAATTACTCTCTAGAAAATCAGATGCAATATTTTCATCATGGACTAAGTCTATCTTGTCAGACTATGGCAGATAATGCTGTAGGTGGAGCGATGTTCAAAAAGACACCACCAGAGGCATATGAAATTTATGAGATGCTGGGATCCAACTCGCAGTAGAGGGCCACGAAGAATAAGATGAGAGGCATCCATGAGCTAAACCAGAATAACGACATGGCAAAGTAGATTGCAGCCCTCAAGAAGAAGATTGACGCGATGATGTCTACACAAGCAAAACCGGTTTAGGTTTGTTCAATTTGCAATATTGTTGGTCATAGGTTTGATTCATGTCCTTATGGTAGTGAATTTCCTGAATATGTGCAAGAACAAGCTAATTTGATGAATGTTTATAACCCGAGACCTAGATTTGACCCTTATGCAAATACTTACAATGCTGGTTGGAGGGAGCATTCAAATTTTTCATGGAAAAATACTACTAATGCTAGTATGCCTTCTGCTAATAAGTCTAATCCACATGTTAAGTCATCTTTGGAAGCGACTATGTTAGCTTTTATGCAGAAAATAGACTCAAAGATAGAATGACAAGATTCGGCAATTGTTCAACATAAAGCAGCATTGAAGAATATGACAGCTTCCATTGGGAAGTTGGAAGTTCAAGTAGGACAGCTTGCAGATGCTGTACGAGCCCATGTTCTAGGCAAATTTCCAAGCCAACATGAGCAAGCCAACACAATTATTGTTCTTCATTCAGGTAAGATAATTGATGATAAGATTAATGCTGAAGTTACTGATTAGTGTAGTGATGATAAAATCGAGAAAGTCGAGAGGGAGGAGCCCTCGAAAAAGCCACCACTGGCCACATCTGGTTTTGAGAATGAAAAGAGAGGAATTTCATATCCTGAGGTTCATCACAACATTCCTCCACCATATGTGCCACCAGTTCTTTTTCCAGGCCGCATGAAGAAATCCAAAATGGATAAGTCATATTTTGAAATTTATGATATTCTATCTAAGATTAATGTGAACTTACCATTACTTGATGTGATTAGGAAAATGCCAGCCTTTTCAAAGTTTTTCAAGAAACTAAGTACTTATAAGCGTAAGTAAGAACCTCATGAAAAGGTGATGGTTTCAGAAACCGCAAGCGTGGTGCTACAAAGGAAGCTTCCACCCAAGGTTAAGGATCCAGGGAGTTTTAACATTAGTATTACTATTTGTGATACAAAAATAGGGGACGCAATGCTTGACTTAGGAGCCAGTGTTAATTTGATGCCTTACTCTGTTTTCCGTCAGTTAGGTGTGGGTGAATGAAAACCTACTACTATGTCTCTATAACTTGCAGATCATTCAATTAAGTATCCATTAGGCATTGTAGAAGGCATCTTAGTAAATGTTGATAAGTTAATTATCCATGCTGATTTTGTGATACTAGATATGGATGATGCACCATTGAATGATAGAAATTTACCTATTTTACTGGGACGTCCATTCATGGCTACAACCGAGACTATGATTAATGTGAAGGATGGTAAGCTCAGCATGACAGTTTTAGGTGAAATTGTTGAATTTAAAGTGTTTAAGTCTCTGTCCTGTCCTTCAAACTCTTTTGATTGTTTTTCAATAGATGTTCTTGATTCATTGGTGTTCTTAAGGAGCAAGTGAAGACTACATTGGAAGCGGACTTGATGATGGTGGAGGATGACTTGCATAGTTATGAGAGAGCAAAGGAGGTCTTGGCACCCCTTGAAGCATTATAGCCATACAAACCTGGTTGAACCTTAGGCTTTGCAGTACGTCTTGCCTAGACGTTAAATAAAACGCTGGATGGGAGGCAACTGACATATCATCAGAAATCAATTATAATATTCATTAATTCCAATGCATAAAATAGAAATAATATCCATGAATATATTCATTAATTCATAGTCACATAAGAGTAAAGTAAATCAAAACATGTCATAACACACTTCCATTACTTCAACATATTTAATCATGATTCAAAAATAACTTTGACTCTCCAGTGTGTGAACTTGGTTTCACATGGATCAGAATATCCATTATATCTAAACATTCAACTATTCAAGATCACAATTCTAAGCATGCACATATTTTCCACTATCACATAACAATAACTGTCTTTTTTTTCTTAAGGAAAATCACCCGTTTTACCGCAACAACATGCTGATCAGGAACATTGCTCGGTTACTAGGATGAAATCATGTTTCTTCTTTTCTTTTCATTCATAAGGATTTTCAACCATTTTACGCGAACAACATGCTGATCAAGCATCCTGCCCGGTTACTAAGTTGAAAGCCTTACACTTGCCAACACATATACTTGTTGCGATCAGACAATTACATGTATTCATGTATCTTCTGTGACATGTCATAAAATTGTAAATCTATCATAGTTTCAGGCTTAGAATTTAATTTCAGTTTCTAAACATGTGGAAGTGCATATGTGCAATAAAATATGTCAAGCTATCCTTAAATCATAGTAAAAGTGTTAAAGTATAGAGATAATACCATGCATAGCTGAATTTACAAAATCTTACATGACATATAAATTTCTGAATAATTCATAAGATAAATTATAAATCAAGCATTTTTATCAATAAGTATCATAATTTCATTCTTCTGACATAATCTAAGGGATGTATAATAGCTGGTTATCATGAAATAAATAAATAAACATGAATTCCTAGAATTCTACCCCCCAACTTAAATGTAATTGTCCTCAATTACACTAAGTCATAAAGATAAAGCCATAAAATAGGGTAGAGATAACCATAATGAATGCCCATAATGGTGGCTCACGGTATGCAACTGGCATGTGGGATGTGTATCGTTGCTCGACGTTATTCAATGGATAGTATATGGTCCTGTAAAATGGTAGAGAGAAGATACCACATGATTGCAAAAATAAACGTTGAATATCAAGAAAAAATTTGGCGGCATATCCTCTATGTATTCATGAAGCACTCTGGCAATACAAGATTGGAATTTATAACAAGCCACACAAATGCATCCACATATATCATTAACCACATAGCTGCATCCACATCCCACGGGGCACACCCCCCCAGAGTCAAAATTTATCATGTATAACTATAGCAGAAAGATGGCCATACAAGATATAAATTTAACTGTGCTCAAAAGGACACAAAATATCACCAAACCAATCTCACAAAAGGCCTATCCACATATGACACGATCCTAGGTACAAGAAGCCTAAAAGATGCACACACTAAATAAGCAAGACATAGGAAACATGCAAACATGATCGCTCATGGACGAGGCGCAGAAGGAGCAGGAGGTCGGAAGGCTACGATGCTGCGATCGGCTGTGGCGCTCGGTCCTGTTCAAGAAAAAAGATCGATCCTTAGAGCTTAAGGTATTAAGTCAGTTGGGGCTTTTTTTTCACCGCTTGCAAATGATCGATCATCCCAGGGAGCGATGATCGATCCTTAACCACGTGTCAGCATCCCCAGCGCTGTCGAGTAAGATGGAAATGATCGATCATCAAGGGAGTGATGATCGATCCTCCAAGAACACACTCTCTGTCACAACTAAAACACAACACTGATCGATCATCATATCATGGTAGGATCGATCCTTTCCAACCCTAGTTCGTGCCTCGTGGTGATCCCGCAAATGATCAATCCTTTCCTTGTTGATGATCGATCATACTAAACACCACGTTCTATCACTAAAATTAAACAAAAATGATCGATCATCATGGGACGTGATGATCGATCACCAGCATGAAAATGCCAGAACTAACTTAAAATCTAGGAAAAGGCCTCTAAGCAAATATGCATTAATACTAACCCCAAAATATCAGTCAATCACAAATACAAAAATTCAGCAACAATTATTACGACATGATCAAACCTTCAAGCAAAGAGAAACATGCACACATTAAAAGAATCAAACATGCAAATAATTAGAAAACACGCAAGCATGCGAATAAGAAAATATCAAATAAACATATTAGAATCAAATCAAAGATGGGTTGCCTCCCACCAAGCGTTTGGTTTAATGTCCCGAGCTCGACACAATGCAAGCTCAACTAAAATTGAATTTGGGTGGTCGGTGGTTTCAGGTGAAGAAATACATGGACCAAAGAATAGAGAAGACATGCAAACATAATTCATTAAAGAAGAAAGACAGGTCCTAGGTAAGGAAATCATTAAAAAATTTTGTCAATGGCCAATCACCATGATGCAAATCATGTGTCACAATAAATCTGTCCATCATCAGATAGGCTTTTGGTGGCCTATGGTTTAAAGTATAAAAATACATGCATTGAAGGACGGAGATGAGGTGCAAACATGCTTTATCAAAGAAGAAAGGAGAATTCATGGCAAATAATTCATTATAAGCTGTAGGCATTAGCCAATTGTCGTCTTTCAAGCCATGGATTTCAATAAATGGAGTCATCATCAAGTGCTCTTTTGGCGGCCGATGATTTAAAGTATAGAAATACATGGCCCAAAGAAGAGTAAAGCTATGCAAACATGCTTCATCAAAGAAGAAGAGACTATTCATAACAAACAAAGTACTTGAAAGACAAGAAGTCTTGCATAAGTCTTTAATAAAGCTACAATCAAATTCAGCATGACCTAAGAAATTCAGAAAAACAAGGTTCGGTACCTCACAATATTCAATAAGTGTGGATGAAGTGAAGGGTAGAGGCTCAAAGTGAGGTTTCCTAAAGGAGGTCTCACAAGGATCCTCCAAGTCATCACAGACATCATCCATCACATCAAATACCGACATGTGATTTTTACATGAAACTTCATCAATATATGCATCAAGATCAGGTAAGGTCTCATAAAAAGCTTCATGAACCGGCACATTAATATCATAAGAATCATCCTCCTCAAGGTTAGATATATTCTCATAAAAACCTTCATAGACCGGCGACACAATATCACATGAATCATTATCAAAATAAAGTATCTCCTCATGAAACGCTTCATAAAATGACAAGTTGATATCGAATGATTCATCCTCCTTATTAGGTATGTGCTCGTGGAAAGTTTCATAAACCCACATAATAACATCATCATGACTTACGGGAGGTATCAAATCATGCATGCATTCCTCAATACTATTATCACCAAAAATCACCGGAGGGACCGATTCATCCACATCATAAGGTAAAATATCATCCACAGTATCACAAACCGGTAATACCTCAAAAGTAATCTCATCATTGCATGCATCATAAACATTGGTAAAATAAGCATCACAAGCCTTGTCATTAGAACTAGGGTAAAAATCATTTTGGTCCCCTCTAGTTTCGAGGTTTTTCATTTTAAACCATGTGCTTCAAAACGTAACAAAACATTCCCTCTAGTTGCAATAATTTCACTTTAAACCCAAATTTAGTAAAGGCTGTTTGTTGAAACACATGGTTTAAAATGAAAGAGAAAATATCATTTTGGTCTCCTCTACTTTCAGGGTTTTTCATTTTAAACCCTATGGTTACAATAATTTCATTTTAAATCCAAATTTATTAACGACCATTATGGACTTAACGCCAAGCTGGGAAGAGCTTGGATGGGTGGCGGCGGCAATATGCAGGAGTAGAAGGCCACCAATGTGAAGGGAGAGATTAGAGTAATCGCCCCTTGGGTCGCCTAAAAATCCCATCTTCGGTCGCCTAAGATCTCAGCCTGTCGAGAGAGATATAGAGGTGGGGTGCCCAGGCGGTCTAGCGGCGGGAAGCCACATGCGGCTAGAGGGAGATAAGTTTGGGAAGAGAGAGAACAGAATAAACCAGTCAACATTGGACCAAAGCCAGTTTGACGTTAAGCCTGTAACGACAGTTACTAAATTTGGGTTTAAAGTGAAATTATTATAAGCACATGGTCTGTTTTGTTACGTTTTTAAATACAGGGTTTAAAATGAAATTATTGTGACCATAGGATTTAAAATGAAAAACCAGCATATAGAGGGGGACCAAAATGATATTTTCTCAAAATGAATTACTAACGGCCGTTAAGTCAAGAAACGGTCATCAATAATTTGGGTTTTAAGTGAAATTATTGTAATTACAGGGTCTGTTTTGTTACGTTTTGAAACACAGGGTTTAAAATGAAAAACCCTGAAACTAGAGGGGACCAAAATGATTTTTACCCTTAGAACTAAGGATGTCATGCCCCGACCAAAAAAGCCCATCCGGACCGGAACGTGAGGGTCCTAAACTCTAAAAAAATCAAACGGCGAGAGTCTCCCATGTATTTCCTCAATTTGAACCATGTGCAGTTTATAATTTTCGTCTCAAATTAAAACAATAATTCTAACAGTTCTAAACTCTGCACGAATACAATTCTAATATCATCATTTCACTGACTGGCACAGGTTCTAGTACAACATCTATTTATACAACAATTCTACCAACCCTCATTACATAATTTAATACAGATGATCAAATCCTCTAGAGGGGAATTATATATTTAATACAACCACAATTGTACAACTATTAACAAAAGGTGAAACTCCACGATCGTTAAGTACTCCTCGAAACTCCAAGTCCGCAAAAAGATCAAGCAAGGAAACCAAGATAAAACCTAGAATTCGGCCAAAAACCCAAACTTTATCAAAGATTCAGTTTCATCGCAGATCAGGGAACAATTGATAATAAATCGTAAAAATATAAGAAAATTATGAAATCAGCGGAAATTGAAAGTAGATTCGATGATCTACAACTTTCTTCTTGAAAGTTACATGAGATCATGCTCAGACAGCTCAGAAATCGAGCTTTAACTCAACTGTTCACCGAAGAATAGGGCATCGATGAAAATCTGGGAAAATCTTGCTAAAATCCGGATAAAACCCAAATGAAATCGCATGAAGCTTCAATCAGTTACTAAGCATGCTCTGAGGAACTAATTAGCACAAAGAAATCAACACACAATCAAACCAAACCCTAGATCTAGCTTAGCCCAAAGATTTAGGTAGAAACCCTACCTTAAAACGCAAATCTGAGCTTCAATTCTTGCCAATCCGCCTTGATCCACCGTCCTATGTCATTGCAGCTGTCTCCAGCTCGCCGGAGAGCCGCCGGGGTACTCCCACAATCGCAACCGTCGCCGGTGAAGGAAGAGAGACTGCCGCAAAAGAGTGAAAGGGATGGAAGGAGAAGAGGGAAGGTGGCCCTCGCCGCCGGTTCCAGGTCGCCGGGGAAGGTGGCCTGAGAAAGAAGAAGCCAATGCGGGGGAGAAAGGGAAGGGGGTCGGGCGCGGGGAAGGCAGGGAAGGAAGTGGAAAAGAAAAAAGGAAAAGAAAGAGAGGGAGAGAGAGAAGAGGAAAATAGGAGAGAGAGAAACCTAAGCCACTTAAGTGGCTGAGTTGGTCTAGCCGAGTCAACTAATCTGACTGAATCCGATTTGACCCCAAATTGCGATCTCGTCGCAATCTCATCCGGATATGACGATCACGAACGCTCTTACTGAATCTATTCAATCATGTACATCAATTAAGGCTGTGTGCACTACGCATGTGTGAAACCTACCACCAGGGTGCAATTTTACCAAATTGCCCCTGGGGTCCAAAAGCAGCGATGCAATCAACAGAGCCAAATCAGAAAACCAGACCCTCGACCCAACGTGGTCGGACCAGGTTGGAGGAATGGGTCCTCACAAAGGAGGACCGACTCATTTCCACAATCATCAACCTCATCATAATATGAATCCATCAAAGAAGCTAGTTGTCCAATTCGGATTTCTATATTAGCTATTAATTGTGAATGAGAATGTACAATTGGTGTTAGTGCCTCAAAAGTCTCTAAATCGTTAAGAATCCTTTCATCTAAAGATGGATCTACTTGTGCTTGTAGTTGAAAGGAACTGAGAAGCTCATACCAATGTTGGGATGGTGGGTATTGTGTTTGAGGAAGATAAGATGGTTCAAAACTAGGTGCCAAGTATTGGTCCGGTATGCTTGAATCTTGTGGTTTAAAATTATGAGGATATTAACCTTGGAATTGTCAATAAGGTTGTGGATGATCACTCAAATTCGGATCATAGGTGTATGAATGCAAATCATATGTCTCGTTTGAGCAATCATATGTATCATTAACATAAGCGGGTGCATAATTAGATGGTAAAAAGTAATCGTTCAATGTGGCACCCGGTGGTATATAATTATCGGCCATGTATAAATAATTAATTAAAAAAGAACCAAGCAAAAAGTTAGAAATACGTTACAAGGGGTTGGTCCAAGCACGAGACGTCCGTCGTCGACCGTAGACCGTTGATTCTCCTCACGTTGGCGTCTCCTAACAACAAGAAGATATAACAATGTAAGTACGAAACTCTTTTTTTATTTTAGATATGAAACAAAATTTAAACTAAAAATATTGACAAGGAATATTAGACTAAGGAAAGCAATTCAATCATCTCCTATAACACTCCCCGGCAACAATGCAAAAATTTTGATATAGCTTGAAAAGTGTCACGGCTTAACAAGTCTGACAAAAATTACAAATTTATAATCGAACTTCAAACTAACTACTTTGGGGGTTGATAGCAGTGAATCCGAGTCGAATCCACAAGGAATGCGTAGGAAAATAATTAAACTACTAAACTCAATCCAAATTTTCCTACCAATAAGTTGAGAAAAGATTCAGATTTGAAATTAAACTTACTTTATACTAAGAGATTAATAAATGCGAGAAAAGGTACCAGGTAATTCTTAATCAATAACTAGGATTCTACCATGTCTTCCTAAGATTAGAACGAGCTAACCAAACTGAATGGTTTTTCTAATGGTTGATAGGTGAATGGTTAGTTCTCCCTATCACTCAACAAGTTCTGGTTAGGATCCCTTGACGGTGAGAGCAATTATTTAAAAGTCAGTGACCTAATGATTAGTTATGATCGCTGTTAATGAATCCTCTGATTAGGATGAATTCATTATGAGAAAATAGTATTATATGGATTTAGGTGTAAGATCAAGATAGTTCTAGCACCTTGAGGTCGCCAAATAGAATGTATAAAGGATTAGAAGTTAACCTAGTGGTTCTAGCATTAGCGTAGTGGTACTAACACTACGAAATCCCTAATCTTGAATTAAGATGAATAACGGATTAAGAGTTGGTCATAATGGTTCTAGCATTACGTGTAATGGTTCTAGCATCACAAGACTCTTAATCTCGAGAAGAAAATCCTCACATCCATGGTTCTAACATGAATGTTTTATTGAGAATCTCTAGTCTCAAGCCGTAACATGCTCAAGACCTAGATTTAGGGCATAAAGGAACAAATCATTCATCCACTAATAATAAAATCACACCAAGTTCATAAAGAAATTAAGATCAATCCATACAAACCATTCAAAGAGGTATATAATCCCTAAATCTTAGGAATCCATAATAGAAATCCTAATTACATCATAAGAATCCCATGGAAAAACGTTTAGCTACTCATCTTAAGGGTTTGATCCGTGGATGAAGGTTGATGAAGCTCTTCCCCCATGGATTTCCTCCCAAAAGAATCTAAAAAGAAAAGTTAAAAAGAGGAAAAAGAAACTAAGAAAGAGTGCTCTCTCTCCTTGGCTTCCAAGCAGACAAGAGAGAGTCTAGAGAGCCCCAAAAAACCCTAAAAGATGCATATTTATAGGCTAGGTATCCCCTTAACTCGGATTAGATCTGGGCCTTTGATTTTGCTTAACTGCTATCAAATGATCGATCATTTAGGGGTGATGATCAATCATTTGAACCCAAAAAACTGGATGCGCCCGAGTATGATTGATCATTCGAAAGAAAATGATCGATCATGTAAAATATGGCTTTTTGTCATCTCTGCTACAGTGCAATGATCAATCCTTTAGGGGAGGATGATCCATCCTTCGTTCTGCGTAATTTCTCTTTTGGCATTCAGACTGCGCCATTGGTATGAAAAATATCACAATGTCTTCTAAGAAACTCGGAATCACGAACCATAAAATTCTACAGAAACTAAACTTCAAGAGCTTTCCAACCATATATGGAACAACATCTGCTTCTTCCTGAGCAAGTAAAATTTTGATGTCAAAGATGACCCATCTTTGCTCCTTTGACTTCGCAGGTTCTTTATTTATTCGTTTTAGCACTAAACTTGATCTAATCTTCGCTGAGGGTCCTAATACTTGAAATGGAGAGAAGACAATCAAAATAGCATTGCTCGGAGACTAACGAGACCTAGTTAAAAGGGTGATTTGTGCACTTTTCACGTCTTATCAGCAACCCACAAAGGTAACATGTTTTTAAATTTCAGTTTTTAGTTTTATGTTTTCTCTTTTGTTTTCCTTTTAGGTTTTCAACCACCCTGATGATCATTGAGGAGATATTTGCTTACTCTATCATGTGGCCTCTTTCTTATTTAAACTATATTGTATCTCATTTACATGGAATTTTGTTTTTGGATAGCCACCTCCTACATATGTTATTGCTTACGATGCACACATTGAGGACAATGTTGATTTCAGGTTTGGGGGTGTAGACATTCATGACTTTAATCATGCTATATTGTGGGTTTAATAGTGTTGAATTGAGCATGTTACTAGAAATTGTAAATGAGCTGAAACTTTTATGCTTATTATACATGTTTCTTTCACATGGATTCTGAGGACCTGCCCCTCTACCGCTATGGCTCGTTGTAGACCGTAAGGGCAATTTGGTAAATTACGCCTTGTTGGTTTCTTTCATACCCGCATGTGCACACACTGACCATGTTTGTATTAATGTTTGATTAGAAAGGTTAGGTGGACCCGGGATCGAAAGATCTGGGCTTGGGCTTGAGTTTTAGCCCAAGTGTAGCTTTTTGCACCTAAGGGTTCGATCTGTCCTTGCTAGAAAATCGATCTTTTAATGCCAGAAAGTCAAGGCGCGATCGTCATGAAGGATCGATCTTTCCTTAATCGATCATTCATATGTCGGTTCGTTCGTTTATAAAACAGACGTAACCCTCTTCCTTGAATCCATTTTGAAATCCGCGTTCTTGAGCTCAGAGCTGCCGGATTTTGAGGAGATTTGGGATGATCCAAGGCTTAGCAGCTGGGATTGAAGCAGCTATTGCCTAAGTAGGGATCCTATCTACGTTTGTGTTTCGGTTTTGTGAGTTTTGAGTTGATTGTGTTTTCTTTTGCTTAGATCTCACTGAATACTTGTTAGTTTGTAGTATTTCCACCGGTTTTGGACTCGTGGTCATTCGTACTTTCAGATCCCAAGGTTTTGTGGGATTTGGTAGAGTTTTTCGACGGTATTTCTCGCCAGAGGTTCGCCGGAGAACCCAACAAGATCGATCTTCATTGTTGGTCATGCTGAACCTGAGCATGATCGATCACCTAGTGAGGATGATCGATCTTTGTGCCTTGGGTAGCATGGGATCCCCCTTGTCGTGAGGAGGATCGATCTTCCTGGGAGGAAAGATCGATCTTCCTTGGCGCAGCAAGAGGGTGCCTTCTGTCGCGAGGATGATCGATCTTCCTGGGAGAAAGGATCGATCTTCTTTGGCTCGACAGGAAGGGAAGGCTCTCTATCACTTGGAAGATCGATCTTTCCTTGGGAAAAGATCGATCCTTTTATGGCAGAGAGGAGTTTTCATTGGTTTTGCCCGCGGGGCTTTATATCTTATACATACTCATAAGCATGCTAGTGATAAGACTTGAAAAGTGAGGTTTTCTAAAGGAGGTCTCACAAGGATCATCCAAGTCATCACATGCATCATCCATCACATCAAAGATCGACATGGAATTTTTACATGAAACTTCATCGATATATGCATCAAGATTAGGGAAGTCCTCATAAAAAGCTTCATGAACCGACACATTAATATCATAATAATCATCCTCCTCAAGGTTAGATATATTCTTAGAAAAACGTTCATAGACCGGTGACACAATATCACATGAATCATTATCAAAATAAGGTTATCCTCATGAAAAGCTTCATAAATTGACAAGTTGAAATCAAATGATTCATCCTCAATATTAGGTATGTGCTTGTGGAAAGCTTCATAACCCGGCATAATAACATCATCATGACTCATGGGAGGTATCAAATCATGCATGCATTCATCAATACCATTATCCTCAAGAAACACAAGAGGCACCGATTCATTCACATCACGAGGCTTATTATCATCGAAAGTATCACGAACCGGTAATACCTTAAAAGGAATGTAACACCACGGCCCTCCACTGGGCCCCGGCCCGCGGGCTCCCGGTCCGACCAGGATCCACCCGAGGGCCCCACCCGACACAATATTGTCCGCTTTTGGCTCGTGTGACTACTCCAGGTCGAGCACGCTTAACCATGGAGTTTTCTGCTACCAAACTGTAACGCCCCGGCCCTCCACTGGGCCCCGGCCCACGGGCTTCTGGTCCGACCAGGATCCACCCGAGGGCCCCACGCTACACAATATTGTCCGCTTTTGGCTCACCGCCGAAAACCGGGCTATCACTCCCAACTTCCCAGGAGGTCACCCATCGCTCCAACGCCGAGCACGCTTAACGTTGGAGTTTTCTGACGGATCACTGCCAGCACGGCTTTAAAACGCGTTGTGTCTATTAAGGGCTTACTATATACTTATATCGAACCTCGGACCATAACCAGGCGTTGTGGGATTGCTTACCCGGCTACCCGACTCAGCCTCGCCCTCCAGGCGCAGGCATCTTGTCCCACGGTAGACCCAGCGGGCCTCACAATGAATCTCATCGTTGCATGCATCATAAGCATTGTCATCAACATTAGGAGGCACTACCTCATTCACACAACCATCAACCTCATCACAATATGAATCCATCAAAGAAGCTATTTGTCCAATTCGGGCTTCTATATTAGCTATTAATTGTGAATGAGAATGTACAATTGGTGTTAGTGCCTCAAAAGTCTCTAAATCGGTACGAGTCCTTTCATCTAAAGATGGATCTACTTGTGCTTGTGATTCAAAGGGACTGAGAGGCTCATACCAATGTTGGGGTGGTGGGTATTGTGTTTGAGAAAGATAAGATGGTTCAAAATTAGGTGCAAAGTATTGATTTGGTATGCTTAAATCTTGTGATTGAACATTATGAGGATAGTAACCTTGGAATTGCCAAGAAGGGTATGAATGATCACTCAAATCCGGATCATATGGGTATGAATCAGAATCATAAGATGGGTTTGAGAAATCATATGTATCGTTAACTTAAGCGGGTGCATAACTCGATGATAAAAAATAATCATTCAACGTGGCACCCGGTTGTATATAATTATCAGCCATGTATAACTAATTAATCAAACAAGGACCAAGCAAAAAGTTAGAAATACGTTACAAAGGGCTGGTCCAAGCACGAGACGTCCGTCGTCGACCGTAAACCGTTGATTCTCCTCACGTCGGCGTCGCCTAACAACAAGAAGATATAGCAATGTAAGTACGAATTTTTTTTTCTTTTTCCTTTTTTTTCGTTCTTTTTTTTAAGATATGAAACAAAATTTAAACTAAAGATATTTAGAAGGAATATTAGACTGCGTAAAGCAATTCAATCATCTCCTATAGCACTCCCCGGCAACGACGCCAAAATTTTGATAAGACTTGAAAAGTGTCGTTCCTTAACAGGTCTACTCAAAATTACAAATTTATAATCAAACTACTAACTAACTACTTTAGGGGTAGTGAGCAGTGAGTCGGAGTCGAATCCACAGGGAATGCGTAGGAAAATAATTAAACTACTAAACTCAATCTAAGTATTCATACCGATAAGTTGATAAAAGATCCAGGATTGAAATTAAACTAAGTTTATACTAAATGATTAATAAATACAAGAAAAGGTACCAGGGAATTCTTAATCAATAACCAGGATTCTACCAGGTCTTCCTAAGATCAGGGCACATTAATCACGCTGAATGGCTTTCCTAATAGTTGATAAGTGAATGGCTAGTTCTCCCTAACACTCAACAAGTTCTGGTTAGGATTCCTTGTTGGTAAGAATAATTACCTAAATGTCAGTGACCGAATGATTAGTTACATTCACTGCTAATGAACCCTCTTATTAGGATGAATTCATCGCAAGTAATAGTAATGATATGGATTTAGGTGTAAGATCAAGATGGATTTAGTATCTTAATGGCCAAATCTACAAAGATAGGATGTACGAAGGATTAGAGATAGAACGTAGTGGGACTAGCACTATACAATCCCTAACCACGAAGAAGATTTCATTCGAGATACCATGGGACTAGGATGATCCTCTTATTTGGATGAATCCAATGCAAGCCCTAACATACGCAAGCTCCGGAATCAAGTGCAGACAAGAACAATCCATACCTCCAGCAAGAAATCGACACCAAGGTATAAAAGAAACAGAAATCAATCCATATAAGCCAATCAATAATGTATACAAGCCCTAGATCTAAGAAATTCTTAGTAAGAACCCTAATTACATCATAAGAATTCCTTGGTAAAAGTTAGCTACTCATCTTTAGGAAGGAGATCCGTCGATGAAGGTTGTCGCCACGCTCCACCCATGAATCTTCCCCCAAAGATCTAACCTAACTTATGTAAAAGAAGGAAGAAAAAGAACCAAGAAGGCTCAGCCAAAAGGCCAAGGAAGAGCCCCCCAAAGATCCCTAAAACATGTCTATTTATAGCCTTAAGTGTCTCCATCCTCAGATTAGATCTAAACCGTTAATTTTCTTCACTGGGAAAGTAGGATTGATCCTTCCATAGGTGTAGGATCGATCTGTTGCATCAAAATCTTCAATTTCTTGCTACGCCCGACTCGGATCGATCCTTCTATGGGTGTCGGATCGATCCTACTATGTACAACTGAAAAGTATGCGTTCTGTCAGGTTTCTGCATAGACGGATCGATCCTACTCCTATGGAAGGATCGATCGAACTTTCCAGAGTATTTACTGTTCTGCCATTCCGACTGCGCTATCGGTACTAAAATAGCCGTAACTTCCTCTAGGAAACTTGGAATCACGAACCATAAAATTCTCCAGAAATTAGACTTCAAAAGCTTTCCAACCATATATAGCGCATAATCTGGTTCTTCATCAGCAGGTACAATTTAATATTTAAAGATGGCCCACCTTTGCTCCTTTGACTTCGCAGGTTCGTTATTTGTTCGTTTTAGCACAAAAAATGATCTAATCTTCGTTGAAGGCTCTTATACCTGAAATACATCATAGACTATCAAAATAGCATTGCTTGGAGACTAACGAGACCTAGTTAAAAGGGTGATTTGTGCACTTTTCACATCTTATCAGCTAGCCCCATATTAGGGGTAGTGGTGAACCAGGAGAGTGATGACTCTTGGGATGTTTAGAATAAGTGGGCGGGTAGCCCTATTGCTTTCCATGGCCTTCCATGCTGGTGTGCGCCGAGGGCTTTTACTTGCGTGGTTTGTTTCTGTTGTTTGCGGGGCTGCTTCCCGATGCAGGTTGCTGGTGAACTGGCTGCCAGTTGGTGGTGTACCACTGCAGCAGTTTCAGACCTTAAATATTTGTTCACCACCCCGGGCCGATAGTGTGCCGAGCCCAGACCGTGATATGCTATCATCACATACTGTTGCATGCTTTAACTGTTCTCTATGTGTGTGTTCATCGCATGCATCTCTGTTGTGCATTAGTTGCATGGTTAGGACGAGGGCGATCTGTGGGTCGCTATCCCGAGGCTGTTGTCCCGAGGCTGGAAGCTTGGATTTAGCCCTAGGACCGGGGTTGGGTAGTTTGGACCCGGTTTGAATTATGGTGAACAGTCAAATTCGATGATAGGCCTAGATGACTGGTACACCTGTTGCTTGATAATTTAGAGGTCGTGTCGACCTCCAGCCATGTGCTGAGGGTGCAGCCGGTGTCGGTCCTTCGCCTAGCAGTGTCGTGTTCCTGCTAGTGGGACATCAGTGTTTGTTTCCTGCTTTACTGAGGGCGGAACATGGACAGGAGCTCTCAGTGACGCACGGTGGAGTTGTGGGGCCCCGTAGCATACCTAGGCCTAGCTTGGGGGCGACACAGTTGTGTTTCCCTCTTCCTTCTGTGTCGCGCCCCGACCCGCAGGACCCAGACCGGGCCGGGACACGAGGGGGAGAACCTACAACTACTAGCCTCAACTGGCGGAAACAGTTGAGAACAGGCACAAGCGGAAGTAAACTACTACAACAACTATTAACATCTATTACAAAACAGTAATAATAGAGTTAAACAGAGTTCTAGTACAACAAGACTACAAGGGATCAACAGTCCCCAAAAAGCTACCACACCCACCGGGGTCTCCGCAAACGCACAAACGAAACCGTCCTGACCCTCAGACATGGTCAGGAGCCGGCGCGCCACCACGAGACAGCCGACGGGGAAGCACCGGAGAGGAGCTGGGACCTGCACCTGCAAACAACACAGCCCAGGTAGGAATGAGCAACAGCTCAGCAGGGTTCTACTCTACCACTCTCGCTAAGAAGGCAGACCCAACGAACCAACTCTAAAGCCAAGTACTGAGGCTTGCCAAGGATCCCATAAATCCCGTCAATAACCCGAAGGATTGCTGTCCCAAGTACGCCCCTCCGACAACCACTGCTCAGGGGTGGACAACTCCGACAATCCCTGACACAGGGTGGACATGACGCTACTGGTAGGACACCCTTCTCCAAGCGGGATCTCCACACTTGGCGGAACGACCGAGGTTAAGACTACCATCTCTCAGTACTCCAAGCCACGGAGCCAACAAGACCCCTAACTTCTGACCAAAGGCTAAGTTTACCCAGGGAGTTCATCGATCCCATCGATGTTTCCCTCCCCAAGGTTTCCTGTCCAACGTACGTACCTCCGACGGTCCTCGACGCAGGGTGGGTCAGACGGTACCAGTAGGACACCCTTACCCGTGCTGGCCACCAGCATGGGGACACAGGTAGGGTAACGGCATCTACCACTTAGCCCTTGATCCCGAAGTTCATGGGTCAACCCCACCCAATCTAACCTAGCATGTCTAATGCACAGGAAACAGGGCAGGATATGAATAAGGAAAGCAGTAACAGGTAACACAACATGGGCACACCTTCGGCCCATTTATTCTAAGCACTCCCGAGGATCATGACTTCCTTCGGTTCACCATAAAGCGATAAAAGGGCATAACCCATGGCCCAGCTATACTAAGCATTCCCGAGGGTTCATTACTCCCTCGGTTAACCACAAAACAGTAAACAAATAAACATGATGAACAACATAGTAAGATCCAAGGGCAAAACCGTCAAAAACTACTTACTTGTGAAGCCCCGCGGGCAAAACCCTTGAAAAACCCTCTCTGCTACTAAAGGATCGATCCCTTCCGAAGGAAGGATCGATCACTTAAGTAACAGTGAGCTTCTCTCGCTGTCGAGACAAAGGTGATCGATCCTTCCTCCCAGGAAGATCGATCTTTCTCGAGACAGAGGGCGCCCTTCAAGTCGCACCAAGGAAGATCGATCCTTCCTCCCAGGAAGATCGATCTTTCTCGGGACGAAGGGGTAACCATGCCAACCCAGGCCCCATGATCGACCTTCCCCCATAAGAAGATCGATCATTCGCTGGGCGCAGCAAGCCAACACAAGAGGACCGATCCTTCCTCCCAGGAGGATCGATCCTGATGGGTTCCGGCGTACTCCCGACCGGGAAAACCGCCGGAAGATGCAACCAAACCTCACCAAACTTGGTGGGCTGGTAGATCTAAGAACTACGAAGCTACTCATGGCTTCAAAACCGGAAAACAACAACTCCACAAGGAGATCTAAGCAAAACAAAACCCGGAATTCAAAACCCTCACAAATATAGCCGGAGTCTTTGAGTAAGAACCCTACCTCCTCAGAGCAGCTTCGATCCACGAAGCTTGGCCAATGATCTTCCTCACGCCGTCACGGTTCCAACGAGCCTTCAAGCTCTAAGAACGGTGGTCGGAGGAGGGAGAACGGAGGAGGGAAAGGGGCGGCCGGAACAGGGGAAACAGAGCTCTCGCGAGGAAGAAGAAGGAAGAAGAGAGAGCCAGCAAGGAGGGGAAGGGGGCGGGTAAGGCCGGGGAAAGCCGGCGAAGCCGGGGGAAAGGTGAAGGAGGGGAGCAAAAGTCTCCCCTCCCCTGACAGGGGAAGCGACGGCCACCGCCGTGGCCGTCCTTCGAATGCCACCGCCAATGACTTCCAGGCACAGGTAGGATCGATCCTCCACGACCAAAGGATCGATCCTCACTGCCCAAAAATGCCAACTTGGGCTGGAAAACGGGCCCAAGCCCAGAACTTCCGAACCTGGTTCCACCTAACCTTTCTAACAAACACAAGCACCAAACACGATATGTGTGTGCACACCCAGTGTGGAACGACCGCCAAGGCGCAATTTCCCAAATTGCCCTTGGGGTCACAACAAGCCAAAAGGAAAAAGAGGGGCAGGTCCTCACATTCTGGGTGTCGTAGTATAGTTTCTCTGCTGAGCTTAGTTGCTCACTCCTACCCGGGCTGCGTTTTGCAGGTGCAGGCGTTAGCTCGTCATTGGTGGCCCCTACCGAACAATTGGTCGGCGGTGTGGCGGCGCCAGGCAGAGTCTGAGAGGTGGCGATCTTTTACTGCTTTTGAACCCTATGTTAGTTAGTCTCCTACGGGAGTGTTTATATAAATGTTGTATTCGAACTTTCCCCTCTCCGAGGATTTGTGTATTAAACTTTTAGGATTGTAATCTTGGGTTCGAGGTTTGCTTAAATTATTGTGTTTTAAATTGAGGGTGT
The DNA here is from genome assembly GCA_963920575.1 of Narthecium ossifragum. Classification (NCBI taxonomy): domain Eukaryota; kingdom Viridiplantae; phylum Streptophyta; class Magnoliopsida; order Dioscoreales; family Nartheciaceae; genus Narthecium; species Narthecium ossifragum. The sequence goes on from OY986968.1 coordinate 15,703,641, forward strand.
TTTTGGTGAACTGTTTAGGGAGACCAATAGGTTAGAGGGAACCCTCGCAAAATTTTTCCGCATTTCGATAGGTTCCGGTTCACGTCGCCCGGCTTGGTTGGGCTTTCGCGGGTCAGGGCGCGGCACCTGCTAGTGGGACAACAGTGTCTGTTTTCTGCTTTTCTGAGGGTGGAACCTGGACAGGAGCTCTCAGTGTCGCGCGGTGGGCTTGTGGGGCCCCATAGGATACCTAGGCCTAGCTTGGAGGCGACACTGTTGCATTTTCCTCTTTTTTATGTGTGTCGTAGTGTAGTTTCCCTACTGAGCTTAGTTGCTCACTCTTACCCGGGTTGCGTTTTGCAGGTGCAGGCGTTAGCTCCTCTTTGGTGGCCCCTACCGGGCAATTGGTCGGCCGTGTGGCGGCGCCAGACAGAGTCTGAGAGGTGGTGATCTTTTACTGCTTTTGAACCCTATGTTAGTTAGTCTCCTACGGGAGTGTTTATATAAATGTTGTATTCGAACTTTCCCTTCTCCGAAGATTTGTATATTAAACTTTTGGGATTGTAATCTTGGGTTCGAGGTTTGCTTAAATTATTGTCTTTTAAATTGAGGGTGTTTTTCGTGAATTGTTAGGGAGACCAATAGGTTAGAGGGAACACTCGTCAAATTTTTTCCGCGTTTTGTTAGGTTCCGGTTCGCGTCGCCCGGCCCGGTTGGGCTTTGGCGGGTCAGGGCGCGACATGGATTGACCTATACATTGATTGCATGTGTGATAACCTGAAGGTAGAATATCATATAATTCACACACGAACACTTTATGTGCAATGACAATTATACTCACCAGAGGAATGAGCATGCTAGTGTTAACCGGGACCATGATTTCAGCTTTAGCTAGTATGTTGACTAGTGAATGTAGAAGAAAAAAAAAGAGATTATGGAGCTTGATTCGTAGACGTTGGATCTGATTCTTGAGCCCGAGGAGTGTTTTACATTTAGTGCCCTAAAGCCGTATGGTTTGTGAGTCATTGGCTTGAGGTCGTTACATGGATTCAGTTGTAGCTTAAGGGATCAAGCTATGCCTAAACGACTATTAAGTGATCTACTGAGTAACCGGGTGTTCTTGCTTCAGGAAGTGAGGAGCTTGTGTAAAAAGGTAGAACCAGTGATAGCTAGAAAGAAAATTGAAGCAAAAGGCATGCTATAGTTAATGTGCAAGGGTTGGATGATTGGCCAGGAAGATAGTGGTGTGTTTGGACTAATGGTGGGTAGAAGTTGTTTATGTATATAACTTTTATTTGTCACGTCAAATGTGTTTTTCTGTTTGATGATTGGCATGTTTGAAGTGTAGAAGTTAATTTCATGTGTTAGTAGTATGTGTATGAGTATAAGAAGTTTTCGTGCTCTGTACTGCATAGAATACTATTTACTTTATAAAGTAGAACTCTTATCATGCATGTCTACAACCTTGGACCATTGGTGTGCTTAATTATATTTTTATGCGCTTAAAATTGCTAGAGACTAGCAATAAGCTGGTTGGGGGGTGTGATGAGTGCATGAAAGTGCACTCTGAACAGTATTATAACCATCTTAATTGTTAAATTATTCAGCTTTAATCAACCTCTTTAGTACTATTTTTACACTTACATGTTGATTCACAAAGATTGGTTGAAAAATACAGGAAATTGGAATTAAAAGGAGCAAAGAAGCTGAAAAGAGTATATGGGTAAACTTGGAAGATTAAATTGTACCTGCTCATGAAGAACTAGATAATGTGCCACATATTATTGGAAAGCTCTTGAAGTCTTTTCGCGCCCCGACCCGTGAAAGCCCAACCGGGTCTGGCGACGTGAACCAAAACCTAACGAAACGCGAAAAAAATTTGGTGTGGGTTCCCTCTAACCTATTGGTCTACCTAACAATTCATCAAAACACCCTCAATTAAAAGACTATAATTAACAAAACCTCAGATCAAATATTACAATCCCAAAAGTTTAATATACATATCCTCGAAGAGGGGAAGATTCAAATACAACATTTATACCCCCGTAGGAGACTAACTAACAAAGGACTCGAAAACAGTAAAGGATCACCACCTCTCAGACTCCGCCTGGTGCCGCCGACCAACTGCCCGGTAGGGGCCACCGAAGAGGAGCTAACGCCTGCACCTGCAAAACGCAGCCCGGGTAGGAGTGAGCAACAAAGCTCAGCAGAGAAACTACACTACGCCACACAAAAGGAAGAGGGAAACACAACAGTGTCGCCCTCTAGTAAAGCCTAAGTGTACAAGGGGGCCCCATAACCCCACCACGTGTCCCTGAGGTCCACGATCATGATCTTCCAGAAGAACTGGTCACATGATGGGTCACGCCCAGTAAGCAGGAACCAACACTGTTAACTCACTGCAGAGAACCGGCACTGCTGGCGGGAAATGGCACCGCTGAGTAGGCACACCCTTTACTCAAGAGTCGTCATAGTTGGACACTGGCTACACCTCAGAACTTGACTAGAGACCGACATGACCTCTACAATCATCAAACAAATGTGTACGAGTCATCTAGGCCTATCATCGAATTCGACTGTACACCACAATTCAAACCTGGTCCAAACTACCCGACCCCGATCCTAAGTCTAAATTTGAGCTTCCAAGCCTCGGGACGGCGACCCACAGATCGCCCACGCCCTAACCTTATGCAACTAATGCACAACAAGATGCATGCGATGAACATGCGCATATAGAACATTTAATCATGCAACAATATGTGATGATAATATAACCAACGTCTAGGCTCAGCACTCTGCCGGCCCGGGGTGGTGGACATGTATTTAAGGTCGAGAACTACTGCAGTGGTACCACCACCAACTAACAGCTAGTTCACTAACAACTTGCATCGGGAAGCAGCCTCGCAAACAACAGAAGGCACACCACACAGATAAAGCCCTCGGCGCACGCTGGCATGCAAGGATAGGGAAAGCAGTAGGGCCAGTCGCCCACTTATTCTAAACATCTCAGGAGTCATCACTCTCCTGGTTCACCACTTCCCCTAATTTGGGGTTAACATGCTTAAAGGTATGTACAAATTCATAAAGCAGTAAAGAAGAACTGCAGGCAAAGCCCCGCGAGCAAAAACCAATGAAAACTCCTCTCTGTCACCAAAGGATTGATCTTTTCCTAAGAAAAGATCGATCTTCCAAATGACAGAGAGCATCTCCCTTGTCGAACCAAAGAGGATCGATCCTTCCTCCTAGGAAGATGGATCATTCTCGTGTCAGGGGGCATCTATATCCTATCTTTTTAGATTTGGCTAGAACCACTAATTTCTGTCCCTAATTCTCCATATATCATGTCTTTCTAGATTTTGCTATCAAGATGCTAAACCCATCTTGATCTTACATCTAAATCCATATCAGTACTACTACTTGCGATGAATTCATCCTAATCAGAGGGTTCAATAGCAGTGAACGTAACTAATCATTCGGTCACTGACATTTAGGTAAGTGTTCTTGCCAACAAGGGATCCTAACCAGAACTTGTTGAGTGATAAGGAGAACTAGCCATTCACTTATCAACTATTCGAAAAGCCATTCAGCGTGATTAATGTGCCCAAATCTTAGGAAGACCTGGTAGAACCTTAGTTACTGATTAAGAATCTTGTGGTCTCGTCTATCATATTTATAAACCATTTAGTATAAATTTAGTTTAATTTCAAGTCTCTATCTTTTTCCAACTCATTGGTAGGAGATTAAACTAGGAACTCATTCTCAAGCCTATTTCCCTGTGGATCGACTCGGACTCACTGCTAGCTACCCCTAAAGTAGTTGGTTAGTAGTTTGATTATAAATTTGTAATTTTGAGCAGACTTGTTAAGTCACGACACTTTTCAAGTTCTATCAAAATTTTGGCGCCGTTGCCTGGGATTTTTAGTGTTTTGAGTTGTTTACTTAGTATAGTCTTCTTTTGCTTAATATATAAAAGACCAAAAATAGTTTTAGTGTTATATTTCCATATCTTTTTGTGATCATTAGGGAAAGAGCGACGGAGCCTCCTTCCGAGCAGTGAAGAAGCGATTGCCAACAAACACATCATCGAGAGTGCACTGTCTGTATTTCTGAACTTTATTAAATCTTTGTAATGTGTGAATGACTGATGAAAAGGACCCAGATCTTTCTCTTACATTGAAAGAATTTTTTGCTTCTTGTGGTGAATCACATAAACCTTTAGTTTCTTCTCCTTCTCATCAAACCATGGATAATCCTGATGACCATTCTGAACCCAATGCTAATCTTAACCAACCTGAAGATCAAGGTCATAGGGCCATGAAGGATTTCTATGTCCCTAATTCTTTCACTTCCAACTATTGCATTCAACCTCCGGTGATTGGGGCAGCCCATTATGAAATTAAACCGCAATTTTTACAATCTCTACCAACTTTTCACGGAATGTCTCATGAGGACCATTATAACCATATTTAGGAGTTCATTTTGATAAGTTCTACAGTGAGAGTCAACAATTTTACTAAAGATACTTGGCGACTCAAACTATTTTCTTTTACTCTCAAGGGTAAAACCAAACATTGGCTTACTTTTTTGGAACCTCGAACTATTACTACCTGGCCTCAATTACAAGCCCAATTCCTTGAAAAATTCTTCTCGATTACTAAGACTAGTGACCTTCGTCATGAAGGAACTTTGTTTCTTGTGTTCTGCTCCTGGTCATGATGTTACAGATTGTCATTTAGCATGTCATTATCTAGAGCTAGTACAGGAACACATAAATGCAGTTTATGGTCAATCTAAACCAGCCTACGATCCTTATTCTAACACCTACAATCCTGGTCTGCGAGACCACCCAAACTTTTCTTGGAGGACACCCAACCAGCAACCAACTTCTTTTAACTCAAGGCCACCTATGGGTGGTCAGGCCTCAAGTTATCATTCAAAATTTCAACCCTCATATCCTCCTAATTCTCAAGGCCAAGCCTCTCTATTCCAACCTTCATATCGGCCATATCAAGCTCAATCATCTAGACCTTGGGGATATAAACCATAGGAACCTTCCCAAAACCAAGTAACCCCAAGCCAATCTTCTCAAACTCAACCACAACCAAATCAAAGTCCAAACAATAATGAGTTAACCCAATTAGTACACTCTCATTCTCAAACTCTAGCAAAGATAGAAGTCCAATTGGGTCAGTTAGCTAATGCTTTGTCTAGGAGGGAAGAAGGGAGATTACCTAGCCAACCCATTCCCAATCCCAAAGGCCAACATTCTATTGACTCATCTCATGAACAAGTACAAGCTGTGACAACTCTTCGAAGTGGTAAAACTTTTATCAATATTGAAAAACCTGAAGAACCCACATGTAATCAAGATTTACATGCATAACAATCTCATACATCATTAAATGATGATTCACATGCATCAAAAGAACCTAATTCATCATCTGACACTCCAAGATCAAATCCTCATGATTTTATTGAAGATCTGCATGCATCACCAAACACAACATCATCTCATGAGAACGAACCAAACCCCCAGACTTATGTTCCTAAGGTTCCTTTTCCTGAGGCTCTAGTAGACCCTACTTCAACTCCATACATGAATCCTAAACTAGATGAAATGATGGATGTGTTTAAGAAAGTTCATATTAACCTCCCTCTTCTTGATGCCATTAAACAAATTCCATCCTATGCTAAATTCCTTAAAGATCTTTGCATGCATAAAAGGCAATCTAGATCTCATATTTTTAAGAAGATTTTCTTGACGGAACAAGTGAGCTCGATCCTTCGCTGTGACCTTCCTCCGAAGCTTAAAGATCCTAGAACTCCTACCATTTCATGCATTATAGGAAATTACACGATTGATGGAGTATTATTAGATTTAGGTGCAAGTGTTAATCTCATGCATTATTCTTCATATTCTAAGTTTGGCATAGGAGAACTGAAACCAACCGCCATGACTTTGCAATTAGCTGACCGATCTATTAAGACCACAAGAGGAATTCTTGAAAATGTTTTGGTTAAAGTTGATCAGTGTGTTTTTCCGGTTGATTTTGTAGTTCTAGACATGGAACCAGGAGTTCAAACTAAGAAATCTGTCCCTATAATTCTTGGTCGACCTTTCTTAGCAACGACCAATGCTTGCATAAATTGTAGGAATGGAATTATGACAGTGACCTTTGGTAATATGGAATTTCATTTAAACATATTTCATGCATCAAAGAATCATGCATATGATGATAATTGCTTTATGGTTAATGCCTTACTTGATGATGATGATGAACTAAATAATTGCGTTGATGATGCAATGTCTAAATTATTGATGACTGATGTTGCTTCGTGTGGGAGTTTTGAGAATGCTTGTGATATGTCTATTGTGATTGATGATGATGTTTCTGAATGGGATATATCATATTTGCATGGAGATTCTCTGAATATAGATGTGGATTTTCTGGTTATGAATGATGAGAATAGTGATTTGAATGAGTTTTCATCGGTTTTCAAGTTGGACAATGCTGAGGTTTTAAAGGATTGTAATGATTCTGATCTGATTAATGATGTTTGTGGAATTTCTTGGAAAGAACCTCTCATTGAGCCCTTACCTCCTACATCCTCAACTCCAGCATTGCCTTCTTTGGTTATAGCACCATCTTTAGAGTTAAAAATACTGCCCTCTAATCTGAAATATGCTTTCCTTGGACCTGAGAATACTCTTCTAGTGATTATTTCTTCTGCATTAACCAATGATTAAGAATCTCAACTGCTTGAGGTTCTTAAATTGTATAAAAGAGCTATAGGATGGTCTATTGGTGATCTTAGAGGCATAAATCCCTCGATTTGCATGCATCGCATACTCTTAGAGGATGAAACCAAATGTGTGAGGGAGATGCAACGCCGCCTTAACCCTCTTATGAAAGAGGTCGTCATGAAAGAGGTGATTAAACTCATAGACGCATGAATAATATACCCTATTTCGGATTCTAAATGGATTAGCCCTACTCAAGTAGTTCAAAAAAAAATCTGGGATCACGGTGGTTAAAAATGTTAAAGGTGAGGATATCTCAACTCGACAGACCACGGGGTAGAGGGTTTGCATTGATTATAGGCGTCTTAATTCTTTAACTCGTAAAGACCATTTTCCGTTGCCCTTCATTGACCAGATTTTAGAAAGACTAGCGGGTCAATCTTATTATTGCTTCCTTGATGGTTATTCTGGGTATAATCAGGTGGCTATAGATCCTAATGATCAAGAAATTGTTGATCCTAACCTTGTTTTGATGATGCCAATATACATTAAATGATAATATATATGTTTAATAATATTACCCTTTTAATTGGAGATATTAAATTCAATATTAAAGCTATTTTGTACTCACGGTCGATGCAAGGATCGACCGTGGGAATGGGACGGTCGATCCATGGATCGACCGTGATGAATGGTTCATACATGGCTATATGCGTATTGACGCGACGGTCGATCGGTGCATCGACCGTCGGAAGCGTTTTTCTTGACAGAGGCTCACGGACGATGCGACGGTCGATGTGGCGGTCGACCGTGGCGCATCAATGAAGAATGTGAAGAAGCGACGGTCGATCGGTGCATCGACCCTGAGAAGCATTTTTCTTCACAGAGACGGACGGTCGATGCGACGGTCGATGCGGCGGTCGACCGTGGCGCATATATGAAGAAAAGTCAAGGAGCGACGGTCGATCGGAGCATCGACCCTGGGAAGCGACCTTCTCAACAGAGGCTCACGGACGATGTGACGGTCGATGTCACGGTCAACCGTGAGAGCGACGGACGATGCGTGGATCGACCGTCGACCAAAAAGGCTGAGTTTTTTATACGTGACGGACGATGGACGGATCGACCGCCAGGAGCACGCAGAGTAAAAAACTAGCCGTTGGAGAGTTGCAGGGAGCCGTTGGGGCTTCTTGTTGAGCTGGTTGAAGCCCATCTATAAGTAGTCTCTTCATGTAAACTTGCCAGAACTTTTATCATTATTATTGAGATCATTTGAGCAAGTTCTAGGAAAGATTTCTACTTATTCTCCTTAGGCTTAAACCTTTGTAAATCTTCTTCAAGTGTGAAGAAGTAACTTGAGAGTTGTTCAACAGCAGTTGGCTGTGATTGTAAGGTCACCAAGCACCAGGAAGCTTGGGGGAAGAGCTTGTAAGGGATTTGCAAGTAGTGGAACCTCAAGGAGAGCCTTGAGTGAAGTGGACGTAGACCAAGAGTTGGGTCGAACCACTATAAAACGGTGTCATCTCTCTAACTCTCTTTACTGTATTCTTGCATGCCTCCTTGCTTTAGTTTCATCTCATCTACAAGCATTTAAAGTGTAGTTTCTTTACTATCTGATTTTTCCATTAAACTAGATTTTCGAAAAGAGTCCAATTCACCCCCCTCTTGGACCTTCAATTGGTATCAGAGCTAGGTCTCTAATTTAGTGGTGTAACAACCCTTAGAGGATCCTATCTAGACATGGAAAACATAGAGGGACAAGCTACCAATAGGCCACCCTACTTCAATGGTTCAAACTACAACTATTGGAAAACAAAGATGGAAATCTTTGTTCAGTCCATGGACTATGAGGCATGGTTGGTTATAGAGGATGGACCTTATGTCCCTACCAAAATTGTTGATGGGAAAGACGTTCCAAAGACAAAGAGTGACTACACCCCAATTGACCTCAAAAACCTTCAAATTAATGCCAAGGCCAAAAGCTTTCTATTTTGTGCCCTTAGCCCTAGTGAATTCAATAGGGTCTCCACATGCAAATCAGCAAAGGAGATATGGGATAAGCTTGAGGTTACATATGAGGGAACTAGCCGGGTCAAGGAGTCAAAAATCAGTATGCTTGTACATGACTATGAACTCTTTTGCATGAAGAATGATGAAACTATTAGTGAGATGTTTACACGTTTTACTAATATATTAAATATGCTTGAATCTCTTGGAAGAACTTATGCTAACGATGAGGTTGTGAGGAAGATTCTTAGGTGTCAACCTAAGTCTTGGGATCCTAAAGTGACAGCGATCGAGGAAGCCAAGGATCTATCCAAACTGCCACTAGATGAGCTCATGGGTTCCCTCATGACCTATGAGATGAACTTGAAGAGGAGCAACGAAGAGGGGGACAAAAAGAAGAAGACGGTTGCCTTCAAGTCATCTAGCAAAGACTCATCCGATTCAAGTGATGGAGATGACGATGAGGAGTTGGCGATGATATCAAGAAGAATACAAAAGATCTTCAAACGCCAAGGAGGAAAGAAATTCTTCAAGAAGAAATTCTCCAAAGGTGAAAAATACAATCCTACTTCTTCTAACTCAAATGAAATAATATGTTATGAGTGTAGGAAGCCCGGACACATCAAGTTCGATTGCCCTCAACTCAAGAAGCCTTCAAAGAAGGAGTTCAATAGAAGGAAGGCAATGGTGGCTACTTGGGGAGAAAGCGATGTTGAGACTTCATCCGATGAAGAAGAACAAGAGGTAGCCAACATATGCTTAATGGCACATGGAGATGAGGAAGAAGAAGAAAAAGAGGTAGAGGATGAGCTTGCATTTGAAGAACTCTTTGATGCTTATCATGCTTTAGCAAATGATTTCAAATTCTTGAAAAAGAAATACTATGCTAATTGTAAGGACTTGAAGAAAGTAGAAGAAGAAAAAGTAGATGCCATGCATAAGATTGAAACTTTAGAAAAAGAAAATAAATGCATGCTAGAGAACAAGTCTTGTGACACAAATGACACACTTGAGGATGAACTCAAGGACACTCAATATGAGCTCACCATATTGAAAAATACAAATTATGATATGCAAAGAGAACTTATCTTCTTGAGGAAATCCAAGAGAGATCTCACTCTAGAGGTTAATGACCTAAAAATCACTATAGCCAAATTTGTGAAGAGTAGAGATAAACTAGATGAGATCCTTGATAGCCAAAGGAACTCCTTGAACAAGGAAGGAATTGGCTACAACCCTAGGAAGGTGAACAACCAAAAGAAGACTAACTTTATTAAAGCTTCTTCTCATCCTCCTAAGGTAACACAAGGACCTACATGTCATTATTGTTGCAAAATAGGTCACATTGCACCTAGTTGCTATCTCATGAAGAATGCTAATGCTAAGAAAATCTAGTCACCTAGATATTCTTCTTCTCTTATGCATAGTACTAATGCAAATGGACCCAAAAAGATTTGGGTACCAAAAATCAAGGTTTGATCTCCTATTTGTAGGATTGCATGAGATCCAAGATCAAGACCAACTCAAAGGCTAAAAGATGGTACCTTGATAGTGGATGCTCAAGACATATGACGGGTGAAAGGAGCATGTTCTCAACCCTTCAACCTAAAGATGGAGGAATGGTGACTTTTGGCGATAATGGAAAAGGAAAAATTATTGGCATTGGCAATATTGGTAAAACCTCTTCCATTATTATTGAAAATGTTCTCTTAGTTGAAGGTTTGAAGCATAACTTGCTTAGCATTAGTCAACTATGTGATAGAGGTAACAAAGTTATTTTTGAAGATTCAAAATGCTATGTTAAAAATGCTCATAGTGATAAAATCTTGCTAGTAGGACATCGTGATGGTAATGTATACACATTTTATCTTAATGATCTTGTTTGCCATGATGATCTATGTCTTAGTGCTTTAAATGAAAATTCTTGGTTATGGCATAGAAGGCTTGGGCATGCTCACATGGATTTAATATCAAAACTTTCTCGAAAAGACCTTGTTCTTGGACTTCCCAAGATCAAATTTGAGAAAGACAAGATTTGTGATGCATGTCAAAGAGGAAAACAAGTAAAATCCTCTTTCAAGTCTAAAGATGTAGTTTCTACCACAAGAGCACTAGAACTGATTCATATGGACCTTTTTGGGCCTACTAAACCAACTAGCTTAGGTGGTAGCTCATATGGATTTGTGTTAGTAGATGACTACACTAGATTCACATGGGTGATTTTCCTTGCACACAAAGATGAAGTCTTTGAGAAATTCACCAACTTTTGTAGAAGAGTCCAAAATGAGAAAGGTATTCTCATTACATGCATTAGAAGTGATAATGGAGGAGAATTCAAGAACTCCCTTCTAGAAAAGTTTTGTAATGACAACGGGATTTCCCATAACTTCTCTTCACCTAGAACCCCTCAACAAAATGGTGTTGTTGAAAGGAAGAATAGAACCCTACATGACATGGCTAGAACTATATTATGTGAAAATAATCTTCCCAAGTATTTTTGGGCCGAAGCAATCAATACCTCTTGCCATGTGATAAATAGAGTAACCTTGAGACCCATTTTGAAGAAAACCCCCTATGAGCTTTGGAAAGGAAGAATTCCAAATATTGGGTACTTTAGAGCTTTTGGGTGTAAATGTTTTATCTTGAACAATGGCAAGGATACTCTTGGAAAATTTGATGCTAGATCCGATGAAGGAGTCTTTCTTGGGTATTCGGGAAGAAGTAAGAGTTATAGAGTATTCAATAAAAGGACTTTGGTGGTTGAAGAATCAATGCATGTGACATTTGATGAAATGATTTTAATTCCTAATAGAATTGATAATGGTAAAGATGAGGAAATCCCAAATGACAAATCAAAAGACTTATTGGATGAAACCCAAAATGATGTTGAAGAATTGAATGTTAGATTTGAGGAATCTCTTGAGATTATACCTAGTGATCAACATCATGAGTTGCCAAAGGATTGGAAGTATGCATCTTCGCACCCAAAGGAATTAATAATTGGTGAACCATCAAGAGGAATCCAAACTAGATCTTCTTTAAATACTTGTGCAAATCTAGCCTTCCTATCTCAAATTGAGCCTAAAACGATAGAGGAAGCACTAGAGGATGATCATTGGATCCTAGCAATGCAAGAAGAGTTGAATCAATTTGAAAGAAATGAAGTTTGGAATTTGGTACCTAGACCTCATGATCATCCCGTTATAGGTACTAAATGGGTGTTTAGAAACAAGATGGATGAATCGGGAACAATTACAAGGAATAAAGCTAGACTAGTTGCAAAAGGGTTCAATCAACAAGAAGGAATTGATTTTGATGAGACTTTTGCACCGGTAGCTAGACTTGAGGCAATAAGACTACTTCTAGCGTTTGCATCTTACAAAGATTTCAAATTATATCAAATGGATGTTAAGAGTGCCTTCTTTAATGGTTTACTAAAAGAAGAAGTCTATGTTGAACAACCCCCCGGTTTTGAAGACTATAAATTGAGGGATCATGTATTCAAACTCACTAAAGCCTTATATGGATTAAAACAAGCTCCTAGAGCTTGGTATGAAAGGCTTAGCAAATTCTTGATGGATAATGATTTTTGTAGAGGAAAAATTGATACTACATTGTTTACCAAATCAAAAGGCAAAGACTTGCTCTTGGTTCAAATTTATGTTGATGTTATCATTTTTGGTTCTACAAATGATAAACTTTGTGAAGAATTTTCCACATGCATGCAAAGTGAGTTTGAGATGAGTTTAATGGGTGAACTCAATTATTTTCTTGGTTTACAAATCATGCAAACTCGAGGAGGGATCTTTATTAATCAAGCTAAATACACTAGAGACCTACTCAAGAAATATGAGTTTGTAGAATCCAAAATTTATAGAACCCCCATGTGTACAACACTAAAGCTAGACAAAGATGAAGATGGGAAACCCGTTGAACAAATACTTTATAGAGGGATGATTGGGTCTTTACTCTATTTGACCGCTAGTAGGCCGGACATCATGTTTAGTGTTTGCCTTTGTGCAAGATATCAATCATGTCCTAAGGAATCTCATTTAGTTGCGGTCAAGAGGATCTTTAGATATCTAATAGGAACCCAAAATTATGGTTTGTGGTATCCTAGAAGATCATCCTTTGATCTAATTGGCTACTCCGATGCGGATTTTGCCGGATGTAGACTTGATAGAAAAAGCACAAGTGGCACATGTCACTTTCTTGGTCATGCACTTGTTTCTTGGTTTTCCAAGAAGCAAAATTCAGTTGCTTTATCCACCGCCGAAGCGGAATATATTGCGGCGGGTAGTTGTTGTGCACAATTGCTTTGGATGAAAATGCAATTGGAAGATTATGAAATACATGTAGGCAAAATGCCCATTAGATGTGACAACACTAGTGCCATAAATTTATCTAAAAATCCCATCTTGCATTCTAGAACAAAGCACATAGAGATTAGACATCATTTCCTTCGTGATCATGCACAAAAAGGAGACATTGCACTTGAGTTTGTTAGCACCGAACATCAAATTGCTGATATTCTAACCAAACCCTTGAGTGAAGACAGAATTCTCTATCTACTAAGGGAGCTTGGGATGTCCAATGGATGTCCAAAATAAAGGAGCTAAAAGGAAAAGGTATGGTCACCTCTTTAACTGCTTTTCATACCATATTCTACTTGAATGCTCAATTTTGGTAAATTAAGTTAATATTATGATTAATGAGTGATTTTTGTCTCATAATATTTAGTTACACGTGCTTGCAAAGATATGTGATGTTTTGATTTAAAAATGATTTTAAATTGAATTTCAAAACTCACTTTCTGGGGATGACGGTCGATCCAGCCTTCTTGACGGTCGACCGTGCGTACCTTCGCACTGGATGGTCGACCGCAAAGTTCCTCGGATCGACCGTGGGATGTAACTTTCAGACCCATTGTGTGCCATGGTCGACCGCCAACTTCGTTGGATCGACCGTGCGACAAAATATGTGCGACGGTCGACCGCCAAGTCTTCGGATCGACCGTGCGACATTTTTTTATTTAAAACACAATGCTCGCGACGGTCGACCGCCAAGTTCCTACGGTCGACCGCCACGGCCCGTGTGACAACTTAAGTCGGGGCTTTTAAGTCTTTTCCACTCAAATCTCTCCTTATAACTCCCGATCAACCCCTTCACTCATTTCCCTGGTTCGACCGTGCCCTAGTTTCTCAAAACACCCGCAGCCAACACTCCTCCTCTCTCTCTCAAGCCGATCTCCTCTTCCCCACTCAAAACCCTAACAAGCTAGAGATGCCTCGTACCAAGAATGTTGGCCCTCCTTCACCTGAGGAACCAAGTGCACCTGGGAAACGAAAAAAGGCAGTCGTGAAGAAGCCATCCGGAGCAAAGAAAGCCAAAGGAGCTCAAGGAGGTTCTTCATCCAATCCTCAACCTACCCCTTCCTATGACGAGTACTTCTTCCTAGACATGGAGAGTTATAAATCCTGGCCTGATTTTAAGGACAAGTTTGTAGTCTCGGGTAGAGCCTTACAACTGCCTTTAAACAAAAAACACGTAGTAGAAAAATTCTTCACTGATATGGGATGGGACAAATTCCTAGAGATGCCTCAACACATCTATCCTGAAATGATTAGGTATTTTTATTGCAATATGAGTGAGGATATAGATGATGAGGGGTATGTAGCTATTACTAGCTATGTCTATGGTAATGAAATCAAAATTACCATAGAATGGTTGAATGAGCTACTTAATGCACCTAATTCAGGAGAGTGCATTTACTTTACTTCCCATGAGGATTTAAATAGAGCTGATCATGATAAACTAGGGAGAAAGGCAATCCTCAAGCCTCTACTAGTTGAGAAAATACCTATAGAACTAAATAACCTCAACCAACAATTTAGGGAGCTTGCCCACTTCCTAGGAACAAACCTATTTCCCAAGCTTGGCCATCATGATAATCTGAAACCTATCCATGCCTATGTTCTTTCTTGCATGGTTAGGAGAAAACCTCTTAACCTAGGCTATCTAATTATCAAGGAAATGCTAAATCTAAATGCTAGGCAATCACTTCCTTTTGGGGGGCTCCTAACAAACATTTTCAAAGCCCTCACCCTAAACCTAGCCGAGGATGAACGCAAACCCCTTTCCCAACCCTTCAACAAATCCACCTACAAGAGGATGAAGGCCGCCAAACGAGCTTTAGGCCTCGGTTGGCCTCAGCTCAGTGCTGATGAGGATGATGAGCCTCAAGAGGAGCATGGAGAAGAAAATATAGGGGGAGAGCCTTTGCTTGAAGAACATAAGGGAGAAGCCTCTAGTAGCCGAGTTCGTCGAACCACGGCACAAAGGCTTGATGATCTTGAAGCTAGAATGGGGAGAATGGAAATGAGTCTAGAAGACATCAAGATTTCCCAAGCAAACATCACCGGAGATCAAGCCAAAGTGTCTCAGCAACTTGATGAGATCTTCACCTACATCAAGACTGAATTTCCACCTAGCACTCCTTCAGAAAGCCTCTAGTTGATCCTAATCCTCCTTATCTCTTTTTGATAATGCCAAAGGGGGAGAAAAAGTGTGGTGTGATGAATGTCAAAGCCCTACATTTCTACATTTCTTACTTTTGTATTTTGAAAAACTTTGTTTTGAATTGAAAGTCTTGTAAGTTCAAAGTTTTCCAAATGATTTTGAATGGAAGTTGTATGGAAATGTTGGAACCTTTTGAATGAAATGAAGTTGTGTTTGGATAATTGCTTGATGTATCAATACAATGTTACTATGTTATAATTCCATATGAAATCACTTCATGAAAGCATAAATGTCATTATTGAAAAGAAGTGAACATGCTAAAATCCAAACTATTATGTCAACATATCTTGAATGGAACTTTTAATATCATTTTAAAGATATGTGACTTGTGTGCATCTTGAAAAATAACTTTAGAACACATTTTTTGGAAGAAAAGAATGCATTGATTAAGGGGGAGTCAAAATATTTTATCATCACATTTAAAAGGATTGTCATCATCAAAAAGGGAGAGATTGTTGATCCTAACCTTGTTTTGATGATGCCAATATACATTAAATGATAAAATATATGTTTAATAATATTACCCTTTTAATTGGAGATATTAAATTCAATATTAAAGCTATTTTGTACTCACGGTCGATGCAAAGATCGACCGTGGGAATGGGACGGTCGATCCATGGATCGACCGTGATGAATGGTTCATACATGGCTATATGCGTATTGACGCGACGGTCGATCGGTGCATCGACCGTCGGAAGCGTTTTTCTTGACAGAGGCTCACGGACGATGCGACGGTCGATGTGGCGGTCGACCGTGGTGCATCAATGAAGAATGTGAAGAAGCGACGGTCGATCGGTGCATCGACCCTGAGAAGCATTTTTCTTCACAGAGACGGACGGTCGATGCGACGGTCGATGCGGCGGTCGACCGTGGCGCATATATGAAGAAAAGTCAAGGAGCGACGGTCGATCGGAGCATCGACCCTGGGAAGCGACCTTCTCAACAGAGGCTCACGGACGATGTGACGGTCGATGTCACGGTCGACCGTGGGAGCGACGGACGATGCGTGGATCGACCATTGACCAAAAAGGCTGAGTTTTTTATACGTGACGGACGATGGACGGATCGACCGCCAGGAGCACGCAGAGTAAAAAACTAGCCGTTGGAGAGTTGCAGGGAGCCGTTGGAGCTTCTTGTTGAGCTGGTTGAAGCCCATCTATAAGTAGTCTCTTCATGTAAACTTGCCAGAACTTTTATCATTATTATTGAGATCATTTGAGCAAGTTCTAGGAAAGATTTCTACTTATTCTCCTTAGGCTTAAACCTTTGTAAATCTTCTTCAAGTGTGAAGAAGTAACTTGAGAGTTGTTCAACAGCAGTTGGCTGTGATTGTAAGGTCACCAAGCACCAGGAAGCTTGGGGGAAGAGCTTGTAAGGGATTTGCAAGTAGTGAAACCTCAAGGAGAGCCTTGAGTGAAGTGGACGTAGACCAAGAGTTGGGTCGAACCACTATAAAACGGTGTCATCTCTCTAACTCTCTTTACTGTATTCTTGCATGCCTCCTTGCTTTAGTTTCATCTCATCTACAAGCATTTAAAGTGTAGTTTCTTTAATATCTGATTTTTCCATTAAACTAGATTTTCGAAAAGAGTCCAATTCACCCTCCTCTTGGACCTTCAGAAATGACAACATTTACATGTCCTTATGAAACGTTTGCATATCGTCGCATGCCCTATGGCCTTTGTCACGCTCCAGTCACATTTCAACGTTGCATGCTTACTATCTTTGGGGACATGATTGAACAATTCTTAGAAATATTCATGGATGACTTCTCTATCTTTGGCCAAACTTTTGAATCCTGCCATACAAATTTATCCAAAGTTCTTGCTAGATGTGAGGAAACCAATCTTGTTTTGAGTTGGGAGAAAAGCCACTTCATGGTTACGGAGGGCATTGTTCTTGGCCATGTGATTTCTAGTAGAGGGATTGAGGTAGATAGAGCCAAACATGAACTTATTTCTAAACTTCCTCCTCCCTCTTCAGTTCGTCAAATTCTATCATTCTTGAGCCATGCTGGGTTTTATCGGCGTTTCAATAAAGATTTCAGTAAAATTTCTCGACCACTCTGTGCCTTACTTGTGAAGGATGTTCCATTTGTTTTCAATGACTCATGCCTCAAAGCTTTCAATATCCTTCGTGACTCACTTTCTTCGGCACCTATTGTCCATTCTCCAGATTATGAGCATCCTTTCGAAATCATATGTGATGCTTCTGATCATGGTGTGGGGGCCATTCTTGGGCAAACACTTGACAAACTTCATCGAGTCATTTATTATGCTAGTAAAACGTTAAATGAAGCCCAAGTGAATTACACCACTACTGTGAAGGAGTTGTTAGCCGTAATTTTTGCCTTAGAAAAATTTCGATCATATCTTCTTGAGTCAAAAGTTATCATATTTACTGATCATTCCACCCTTAGATATCTTGTAACCAAGAAAGAACTCAAACCTCGATTAATTCGGTGGATTATGCTTCTTCAAGAGTTCGATCTTGAGTTACGGGATAAAAAGGGAGCCCTAAATGTTATTGCAGATCATCTTTCTAGACTTCCTTTAGATGTGATCAATGATTCATCCCCGAGTAATGATACATTTCCTGATGAACATCTCTTGGTCGTCGATCAAGCTCCGAGGCATTGGTTTGCACATATTGTGAATTATATTGTATCTGGACTCACTCCTTCTCATTGGACTAAACATGATCGAGACAAATTCTTTTCGAGAGTCAAATCCTATGTGTGGAATGATCCTATTCTATTCAAGCATTGTCCAGACCAAATTATGAGATGTTGTGTGCCTGAATCTGAAATTATTCCTATCTTGACTGCTTGTCATTCTCATGCATGTGGAGGACATTTTTCAGGCCGTAGAACCGCAACCAAGATCTTTCATTCCGAATTCTATTGGCCCTCTATTTTTCGTGATGCCCATATTTTTTCTAAAGCTTGTATTCATTGTCAACAATTGGGCAGTATTTCTCGATGGAATGAAATGCCTCAGACTCCGATCATTGAATGTGAAATTTTTGATGTTTGGGGTATTGATTTCATGGGCCCTTTTCCTCCATCGAATGGGTATACTTATATTTTTTTAGCAATTGATTATGTGTCGAAATGGATTGAAGCTATAGCGACTATGACCAATGATCATCGAGTTGTAGTCAAATTCTTGCATTCTAATATTTTCTCTCGATTTGGTCATCCGAAAGCAATAATCAGTGATGGTGGATCACATTTCATGAATAGGTATTTCCGTCACACTCTTGATAAGTATAACATCTCCCATAAGGTAGCCACTCCCTATCATCCTCAAACCAGTGGGCAAGTGGAGGTGTCAAATCGTGAAATCAAACGTATTCTTGAAAAAATAGTGTGTTTAGATAGGAAAGATTGGTCACTGCGCTTGAATGAAGCATTGTGGGCTTATAGAACAGCTTACGAAACACCCATAGGAATGTCACCATATCGATTGCTTTATGGTAAGCATTCTCGCTTACCAGTGAAACTCATGGATAAAGTGTGGTTAAATATTCAAAAGGTTAACTGGTTACCTACAGGTCAAAGTGCTCGTTTGTTTTAACTCAATGAGTTGGAGGAAATACGGAATGAGGCCTATGATAATACTATTATTTACAATGCTCGAACTAAAGCTTACCATGACAAGTACATTATCCCGAGAACCTTCAATGTAGGTGACAAGGTTTGGTTGTTTAATGCTAGACTTCGGCTTTTCCTGGGAAAACTTAAGTCTAGATGGACTGGTCCCTTTGAAGTAACTCAAGTCTTTTCTCATGGCGTTGTTGAAATTCGTCAGTCCAATTCTGGTACTACTTTCAAAGTAAATGGCCACAGGTTGAAACTCTATGTTGAAAATCCTCTTCCCTTCAAAGCCACACAAATTTTGCATGAACCGCACTAATAATTAAGCTTGCATAGGGTCGAACTAGAGACGTTAAACCAAGCGCTTGATGGGAGGCAACCCATCATTGTTTAGATTTTAGTTTGTTTGTTTGTTTGAGATTTCTTTATTGCATGCGTGCTTGTTTCTAATTATTTGCATGTTTGTTTTCGGCGTGTTTTGATTTTGAATTGAGCTTTTAACGATTGAATGTGATGTCTTGATCGTGGTTATTCGATTTTTTATGTGCATCTATTGATTTGGAGTAATTTTAATGCCTAGGGAGCCCAGCTTTCTTGTATGAGGTGTTAAGAGAGATTTCCCCGGTTTTCAAGCTACTTTTATACTTCTGCATGCAAAAGATCGATCTTTAAAGAGGTGAAGATCGATCCTTTCTATACCTTGCATTAGAGGCTGACATCTGGTTGTAGAAGATCGATCTTTGGTCTTTTACATGATCGATCTTTCTTGTGCATTTTTTGTAACATCCCGGCCCTCCACTGGGCCCCGGACCGCAGGCCCCAGACACAATATTGTCCGCTTTTGGCTCATCGCAGAAATCCAGGCAAAATTCTTAGTAGGTCACCCATCGTGTGACTACTCCAGGTCGAGCACGCTTAACACTGGAGTTTTCTGGCGGATCACTTCCATCACGGCTTTAAAACGCGTTGTATCTGTTAAGGGGTTACTATATACTTATATCGAATCCCGCACCATACCCAGGCGTTGTGGGATTGCTTACCCGGCTACCCGACTCAGCCCTGCTGCCCTCCAGGCGCAGGCATCTTGTCGCCCCGGTAGATGCCCCGGGGCTCACAACCCACCCTCCTAGAGGGCCCAGCGTCCTCGCTGGCACAATTTCCTGCTGAGAATCGGCTCTGATACCATACTGTAACACCCCAGCCCTCCACTGGGCCCCGGCCCGCAGGCCCCAGACACAATATTGTTCGCTTTTGGCTCACCGCAGAAATCCGGGAAAACTTCCCAGTAGGTCACCCATCCCGGGACCGCTCCAAGGCAAGCACGCTTAACCTTGGAGTTTTCTGGCGGATCACACTACCATCACGGCTTTAAAACGCGTTGTATCTGTTAAGGGGTTACTATATACTTATATCGAACCCCGCACCATACCCAGGCGTTGTGGGATTGTTTACCCGGCTACCCGACTCAGCCCTGCTGCCCTCCAGGCGCAGGCATCTTGTCGCCCCGGTAGATGCCGCGGGCCTCACAACCCACCCCCCAACCTCCAACTCGCAAGAACGGCAGATCAGCTCTACACGAGCTCCTCCGCCGACAGGTGTGTCTAAGTGTAGTGTGACCCCCAGTGGCTCAGTCTCTAGCCCTAGCGATGCCACACAGTCGCTAGCTACAAAGGAATGAGACGCCCCAGAATCTATCAGAACATCTACAAATGACTGAAAAGCTGGAAGGTACCTCTGAGAACAGGAGGGTCAACTGGAGCTGGTGGAAGTGCTAGAGCCTGCTGGGGTGGCTGGTACTGGTAAGGCTGAAAGGGTGGCTGAACAAAGTCTGGGTACTCGCGGTCTGGAAGTGCGTACACTCCCCCTTTGGGTCCGCCTCGACCTCCGCCGCGACCTCTGCCTCTCCCTGCGCCTGGTGTCCGCCTGTGCTCTGCCTTCACCCTCTGACAGGTGAGGCATCTGGAGACGAACTCAGCTACTGACCTCTTCATTCCACACATCTTCTTAAGATTGATTGTCAGATTCAAGTGTTTTACATCATTCCTTGCTCTTTTATCAAGAATTTTAGGTGATTTCTGCATTTACTTAATTCTTGGGAATTTTTGTATAATTGCAGGTATTTAGATATTGAATCATTTGAACTTTGGCTGATGGGAAGAAGCAGAATTCGGGCTAGGCCTGGATGAAATTGAAGACCTAAAGTGCAAAATGAAGCTAATTGAGCAATTCTGGACATTCTGCACAGCAGTTAGTAATTGGAACATAACTTCTTCATACAAACTCTGATTGGGATGACCCAGGATGCGTTGGAAAGCTAAGGAAGAGCCCTACAACTGTGATGTTTGGAGTTTTTGCTGATTCAGGCTGACTAAAGACAGAAAAATTGATGAAGCCATCAGACTCGGAATTGCTGCACCTGCACTTGGGTTGGACGAGATTCATTTTTTGGAGTCCAGATTTGATTCATGAAGATCCCAGCTGGAGCACCACATTTCCTAGTTATATTAGGAGTTTATTTGATCTTTTCTTGATTAGTGGGATTGGCATGTGGTTAATGGAATAAAGGGTGGACACTTTAGGAAAAATGGCTGGGAGGAATAAAATAGAAGAGGGAGCAGAGAACGGCCAAAGAAGAGAGCATAGAAGAGGGAGCAGAGAACGGGCAGAGAAGAGAGCATAGAAGAGGGAGCAGAGAATGGCCAGAGAGAGGAGCAGAGAAAGAAGAGGACGGCCAGGGAGAAAGAAGGAGGACGAGCAGAGAAAGAGGATCAGAGTTTTCATTCTATTCTCTTCATCCTAGTTCTGATTGACGATGTGTATTTATGAAACATTGGTTTTCTTTCTTTCAACCATGAATACCTAGTTTTCTTATTCTAGGGTTTGGATGAAGTCATTGAGTTTCTGATTTGAATTGAGTTGGGTTGTTTAGAATATTCTTGTTAGTTGCAATTTGATGAAATCGTTTCTTTTTCTTGCAAGTTACTGGCCATGACTTGTATGTTTCAGATGTTGAACGAAGTAACGAAAGTTGAAGTTTAACATTAGTTCGTGGTTTCATCAAACCTTGGTAGTATATGTTAGAAATAAACATATGACAAGGTGATTTTTGTTCAAGGATTCATAAGAGCCCAATGAATCTAAATTAATTCCAGTGATCACGAAAGTAGACATAGAATTAATTTAGGTATTTGAGTTATACCTTGAAAGAGGATTTCACATAAAAAAAAAGGAATTCAGTCATGATAATTAACAAAGTTCTATTTTCAGCAACCAGATTAAAATTCATTAAAGAGATTCAATCGATGAAATCCAAATCCTAGAAACCTTTCATACTCTTCTATTTAATATTTATTTGCTTTCAGTTCAGATTTGTCAGTGTTTTATCTCGTTTTGATTGCTTAGATATTATAAGAACTTGAATACATTGGTACTTGAATCATCCTCCTTGTGGAAACGATACTCTTTTTGCCCTATTCTACTTGTCACGAACCATGCACTTGTGGTAGAGTCTAGGGATCACCAAGTTTTTGGCGCTGTTGCCGGGGAGGATTGTTTTCAATATTGATGCAAGTTGTTCTTGTATTAATCTAGGCTATTTTTGTGTTTTGGTTTAATTTATTTTTATATATATTTCTCTTTATTGATTGTATGCAACGCACTGGTCGACTAATTCAACTTTTTGATCCAGAAATCGAGAGAACCTTACGTGCATTAAGGAGAAAACGAGGGTTGGAGTTGGAGCAAGAATCAGTGGAATATATGGCAGAGGAAGAGAATCAAAGGGTGTTGCGTGACTATGCTATGCCAAATATCAATGGTGCTCAATCTAGCATTGCGAGACCTGCGGTAACTTTGAGATTAAGCCTGGTTTAATCCAGATGGTGCAGCAAGACCAATTTGGTGGAGGAGCTGTTGAAGACCCACATGCACACATTGCTCATTTCTTGGAAATATGTGACACAATTAAGATGAATGGGGTAAGTGATGATGCTATTCGGCTTAGACTTTTTCCATTCTCTCTAAAAGATAAGGCCAAGGCCTGGTTAAATTCCAAGGCACCTAGCTTTTTCACCACTTGGAATACTTTGTCTCAAGGTTTTCTAACCAAGTATTTTCCCCCAGGTAAAACTGCTAAACTTAGAACTGATATTACTAGTTTTACTCAGTTTGAGAGTGAGTCTTTATATGAAGCTTGGGAAAGGTTTAAGGAGTTGCAAAGGAAGTGTCCACATCATAGTATTCCTGAATGGCTGATTATACAAACTTTTTATAACGGACTAACACCTTCACTTAGGATTACCTTAGATGCAGCTGCAGGAGGTGCCTTAATGGGTAAGTCGTTTGATGACGCATGTGACTTGTTGGATGAAATGGCTTCTAATGATTATCAGTGGTCTAATGAAAGAGCTATGTCTAAGAAAGCTCCAGGTATGTATGATTTAGATGGCATAAACATGTTGAATGCCAAGGTTGATTCTTTGGTAAAAATCTGTGGTAAGTTAGGAAATATGAATGCTGTTTCTAGCCCTGTAATGACTTGTGAATTTTGTGGAGGAGCTCATATAAGTTTCGATTGTATGCAGGTAGAGCGGGCTCAATTTGTGTCTAATTTCAGCAGGCAACAATACCAAAATAATCCTTATTCCAGTACATACAACCAAGGTTGGAGGAATCATCCGAACTTTTCATGGAAAGATCAAGGTAATACAGGGAGCAGTAATCCGAGACCTTTCATTCCTCCTGGTTTCCAGCCAAGACCTCCTCAACAAGAGGGTAAGCAACCATGGGAGATAGCTATTGAGAAGTTAGCCAATGCTAGTTCAGAGAGGTTTGAGAGGATGGAAGCAAAAGTTGAGCAATTGGCGAGTTCCAACAGAAATGTAGAGTTACAATTGGGACAATTGGCCAATTCCATCAACCCTCGTGGACAAGGTAATTTGCCTAGTAAAACAGAGATTAACCCAAAGGAGCATTGCAAGGCAGTTATCTTGAGAAGTGGTAAGCAACATGGTCAGGTAAGTGATGAGCCTATACATGGTGATGAAGAAGATCAGTATGAAGTGAGCAAGAATGTCAGAGAAGAAGTCGATGACTTAGTAAATGCACCAGCTACATTACCACCGGTTGAACCATATATCCCTCCCATTCCTTTTCCTCAAAGACTTAAGCAGAATAAAATGGATCAACAGTTTGAGAAATTTTTAAAAGTGTTTAGGCAACTTCACATTAATATTCCTTTTGCAGATGCCTTAGCACAGATTCTTGCTTATACAAAGATTCTAAAGGAGATCATGTCAAAAAAGAGGAAATTGGAGGACTTCGGGACCATTGCCCTGACAAAGGAATGCAGTGCCATCATCCAAAATAAGCTTCCACCAAAGCTTAGAGATCCAGGGAGTTTTTCTATTCCCTGTACTATCGGTGATGTTAATTTTTCTAAAGCTTTGTGTGATTTAGGTGCTAGTGTCTCGCTAATGCCTTTATCTGTTGCTAGGAGGCTTGGATTAAAGGAGTTGCAACCTACTACCATTTCATTACAGCTAGCTTACCGATCAGTGAAGTATCCAGTTGGTATTCTTGAGAATGTTCTGATCAAGGTAAAAAAGTTCATCATACCGGGTGACTTTATTGTGTTAGAAATGGAAGAAGACACCGAGATCTCTATAATTTTAGGCCGAGCTTTTCTAGCCACGGCTGGAGCTGTCATAGATGTTAAGAATGGTAGGTTGACTTTGAAGGTTGGTGAAGAAGAGGTAGAGTTCAATTTGACTTTGAAGGTTGGTGAAGAAGAGGTAGAGTTCAATTTGTTTCAAGCTACTAAATATCCTTCTTTTGCTGACCATATTTGTCGAGTTGATGTAATAGATGAGGCAACCAAGGAGGTTCTTATATATGGAATAACAAAGGAACCTCTTGAGACTTGTTTAGTGAATGCCGGGACAACTAATGATGATAACATGGAGGTTGCAGAAGTGGCATGTGCATTGGATGCTACAGGTCCAAAGTGGAAGCAAAGAGGTAATCATTTTGAGGATCTTGGTAAAGGTAAGCCACTCCCTCTTCCTTCTAATGTGCAAGCACCAATTTTGGAGTTGAAATCATTACCGTCACATCTCAGGTATGCATTTTTAAGTGAGAATAATACTTTACCTGTGATTGTGAGCTCTTCTTTGTCTGATGTTGAAATTGACAAGTTGATGCGTGTTTTGAGATTGAGAAGAAAAGCCATAGGATGGACTATATCAGATCTTAGAGGAATTAGCCCTTCACTGTGTATGCACAGAATTCTCATGGAGGATGACCATAAACCTATTGTTGAAAATCAAAGAAGGTTAAATCCTAACATGAAAGAAGTGGTGAGGGGTGAAGTTCTTAAATGGTTAGATGCCGGAATTATCTATCCTATATCTGATAGTTCATGGATTAGTCCAGTACAGGTGGTACCTAAGAAGGGTGGGATGACTGTAGTGCATAATGAAAATAATGAAATAATTCCCACTAGGACAGTAACTGGGTGGCGAGTATGTATAGATTATAGGAAACTTAATAGTGTTATCCGTAAGGATCATTTTCCTTTACCTTTTCTAGATCAGGTGCTAGAGAGACTTGCTGGGTATAACTATTATTGTTTTCTAGATGGTTACTCAGGGTACAATCAAATTCCTATATCCCCTGAAGTCCAAGAAAAGACAACCTTTACTTGTCCTTATGGTACATTCGCATTTCGTAGAATGCCTTTCGGATTGTGTAATGCACCTGCTACATTCCAAAGATGTATGATGGCAATTTTTTCTGACTTTGTTGAAAGAATAATGGAGGTTTTCATGGATGATTTTTCAGTTTTTTGATCTTCTTTTGATAGCTGCTTGGAAAATTTGTCTCAGATTTTGCTGCGTTGTGAGGAAACAAATTTGGTTTTGAATTGGGAGAAATGTCACTTTATGGTGCAGGAAGGTATTGTGCTAGGCCACAAAATTTCAGGTAGAGGTATTGAGATGGACCGAGCAAAAATAGAGGTTATTGAAAAACTGCCACCACCTATCAACGTGAAGGGTGTTAGAAGCTTCCTTGGTCATGTAGGATTTTACCGGCGGTTCATTAAAGATTTTTCTAAAATCTCTAAACCTCTTTGTAATTTGTTAAATAAGGATGTGGTGTTTGACTTTGATAAGGATTGTTTAAATGCTTTTAGCAGGTTGAAACAAGAACTAATGTCAGGACCAATTATGGCAGCCCCAGATTAGAGTTTACCATTCGAATTAATGTGTGATGCAAGTGATTTTGCTTTGGGTGTTGTTCTTGGCCAGAGGAAAAATAGGAAGTTGCATGTTATATATTATGCTAGTAGAGTTTTAAATGATGCACAGCTGAATTATGCAACTACTGAGAAAGAATTTCTGGCTGTTGTATTTGCTTTTGACAAGTTTCGATCTTATCTTGTAGGTTCCAAGGTGATTGTATTCACGGACCATTCAGCGATCAAGTATTTGCTACAAAAGAAAGATGCCAAACCACGCCTAATTAGATGGGTGTTGCTCCTTCAAGAATTTGATATTGAAATTCGAGACAAGAGAGGCATGGACAATGTTGTGGCAGATCATTTATCTAGATTAGAAGGGTGGTCAAGAGAAGATGAGGTTCCCATTAATGAAAGTTTTCCAGATGAGCAGTTATTGGTAGTTTCAGCCATTCCTTGGTATGCAGATTTGGTAAACTATTTAGTAAGTGACATTGTTCCCCCTGATTTGAGCAATCAGCAAAAGAAAAGGTTTTTTTTTTATGTGAAGCATTACTTTTGGGAGGAACCACTTCTTTATAAACATTGTTCAGATGGGATGATTAGAAGATGCGTTCCTGAGGATGAGATGAAGGATATCCTTGATCATTGCCATTCCTTGGAGTGTGGTGGACATTTTAGCACCTCCAAGACAGTTGCAAAAATATGGCAATCTGGTTATTATTGGCCAACCATGTATCATGATGCTAGGAAATATGTGAGTATGTGTGATAGATGTCAGAGGGTTGGCAGTATTTCGAAAAGGAATGAAATGCCCTTGACGAGTATCCTGGAAGTTGAATTGTTTGATTTATGGGGAATAGATTTCATGGGCCCATTTCCTTCATCCTTCAACAGTCAGTATATTTTGGTAGCAGTGGATTATGTTTCCAAGTGGGTTGAAGCTATTGCAACCCAGACAAATAATTCTCGGGTGGTGATGAGATTTGTGAAGAAGAATATATTTTCAAGATTTGGTGTGCCGAGAGCCATTATTAGTGATGAAGGCTTCCATTTTTGTAACCGGTCATTTGAGAACTTGTTGAAGAAATATGGGGTTACTCATAAGGTGGCGCTTGCTTATCATCCCCAGGCAAATGGGCAAGTGGAACTTGCTAATAGGGAACTGAAGCAAATCTTAGAGAAAACAGTGAGTAGTTCAAGGAAGGATTGGGCAAACAAGTTGGATGATGCTCTTTGGGCATATAGGACAGCTTTGAAGACACCCTTGGGTATGTCTCCTTACAAACTTGTCTTTGGAAAGTCTTGTCACTTACCAGTTGAATTGGAGCATAGGGCCTATTGGGCAGTTAAGGAGCTAAACATGGACTTGCAAGCTGTAGGAGAAAAAAGGTTTTTACAGTTGAGTGAGTTGGAGGAATTCAGGTTGGATTCCTATGAAAATGCTAGGATTTATAAGGAAAAGACCAAGCATTGGCATGATAAGCACATTCAGATTAAAAACTTTGAAATTGGACAGCAAGTGTTATTGTTCAACTCAAGACTTAAGCTATTCCCGGGCAAGCTTCGATCTAGGTGGTCCGGTCCATTCACGGTAACAAAAGTATATCCTTATGGTGCTATTGAGGTGTAGAGTGAATCCACTGGGACATTCAAGGTTAATGGGCAGCGTTTGAAGGCTTATTTATGCAGTTCCTAAAGGAGTTACTTACCACTTGGAGAATCCTACCTATGGTTGATGATGTGGTTGTCAAGCTAATGACATTAAACAAGCGCTTCATGGGAGGCAACCCAAGCTACATATGTTAAATTTATTTATTCTGTTTTAGTTGTTTTAGTTTTCAATAAATGATGCACTGACCCACTCATTTTGCTTGTGTGGTACAGGTTCAAAAGAAGGAAGAATTTGTTGTTATCAAAATGCTCGTTCAATGATGATTAACTGGGCACTCGTTCAACTTTCTTACAAGGGGAGTATTAGTCTTCCATTTTTCTTTCCTTTTACATTGAGGACAATGTGAAAAGTAAGTTTGGGGGAGTGACTTTTTTGCTGGTTTGGTTATGATAGTGGTGTTGGTTTTGATGCTGAATTTTTTTTTTCTTTTCTTTTCTGTTGTGTGGATGATCACAAGCCTATGATATTACCTTATTGCAAGTTGTGGAAAATGCTATTCTGGTCTTGGTTTGTGCTTAATTCTTGTGCTAGCTTGGTTTATGTGAATTCCTTTGAATAATTCTGTGCACAATACCGTGATCAATAAGTTACTTTTTTAGCTTAGAGTATATTTATGTGAATGAGATAGTTTTTCAAGATCTCACTGAACTCTAGAACCTATTTGATAATCTCTCGAGGCGAAATTCTAGGCAGCACACCATTAGAGAAATGATTTAGGCCATCTTTGGAACGTTTGAGCTTTTCTAGCCTACCTTTGTTATATCTATCTCTAGTCACCCTTTTGAGCTTTAACGTTAGCCATTTTTCTTGCATTAACCTACAATAATCGCACCATTCAACCCATGAACACTTATCCTACCTCTCTTCAAGAAAATTTGCATTTGCCGAGCCATTGGAGAAGGGAATAGTTTGTAAAAGGAAGAAGAGATTGCAAGCTTTGCAAGTTAAAAAAAAAAAAAAAAAAAGAGTGTGTGACTATCTAAGATTCGAAGCCTATAGGGCTCGAGTAGAAGGTCCGAGGGGTATTTTATACCTAGTACCCTAAAGTCATCTGGCTTGGGAGTCACTGATTTGATACTCGCTACATGGGTCCTGTAGACAGCTTAATGGATCAAGGTATTTTGTGTGTGACTAGCTAAGATTCGAAGCCTATAGGGCTCGAGTAGAAGGTCCGAGGGGTATTTTATACCTAGTGCCCTAAAGTCATCTGGCTTGGGAGTCACTGATTTGATACTCACTACATGGGTCCTGTAGACAGCTTAATGGATCAAGGCATTGCACAGTCATACCACATAAGTTGCTCTTGAAAGTAAATGTAAATTTTTCGTTCTCTTCCTTTCATTGGGGAAGCTTGTGTTAAATTTTTCTTGCTTTGAATTCCATATCCATTGTGTTAGCAAACACCCTCAGCTGACCATTACAAGCCCTTGTGAAGTCCTTTTGATCTTTGGTGGTGTGCTTGTACTACATTAGTGGAGAGCTGATTTGAAAAATAGGCATATGAAGTTTGAGAAACTCATTCTCATAGAGATCAGACATACTGCAATCAAGTTTGCATAAATTGATCCGAGTTGATAGAGTAGCAAGTTGAGATTGGTATTCACACACACACACTCAAAGGATTTCTTGTGAATCTAAGCATGTTCTTGAAATAATCTCAAAACTTGTATCATGTTTATATTTTTCCCAATTGACAATCTTGAGGCAATTATTGTGAGAAATCAATCTAATCTGTTTATTTTGTTTCCGTTCCTTTTACTTCTTGCTTGAGGACAAGCAAACATTCAAGTTTGGGGGTATTTGATGCAGGAATTATTTCCACACATCTTCTTAAGATTGATTGCCAGATTCAAGTGTTTTACATCATTCATTGCTCTTTTATCAAGAATTTTTGGTGATTTCTGCATTTACTTAATTCTTGGGAATTTTTGTATAATTGCAGGTATTTAGATATTGAATCATTTGAACTTTGGCTGATGGGAAGAAGCAGAATTCGGTCTAGGCCTGGATGAAATTGAAGACCTAAAGTGCAAAATGAAGCTAATTGAGCAATTCTGGACATTCTGCACAGCAGTTAGTAATTTGAACATAACTTCTTCATACAAACTCTGATTGGGATGACCCAGGATGCGTTGGAAAGCTAAGGAAGAGCGCTACAACTTTGATGTTTGGAGTATTTGCTGATTCAGGCTGAATAAAGACAGAAAAATTGATGAAGCCATCAGACTCGGAATTGCTGCACCTGCACTCGGGTTGGACGAGATTCATTTTTTGGAGTCCAGATTTGATTCATGAAGATCCCAGCTGGGAGCACCACATTTCCTAGTTATATTAGGAGTTTATTTGATCTTTCCTTGATTAGTGGGATTGGCATGTGGTTAATGGAAGAAAGGGTGGACACTTTAGGAAAAATGGCTGGGAGGAATAAAATAGAAGAGGGAGCAGAGAACGGCCAGAGAGAGGAGCAAAGAAAGAAGAGGATGGCCAGGGAGAAAGAAGGAGGACGAGCAGAGAAAGAGGATCAGAGTTTTCATTCTATTCTCTTCATCCTAGTTCTGATTGACGATGTGTATTTATGAAACATTGGTTTTCTTTCTTTCAACCATGAATACCTAGTTTTCTTATTCTAGGGTTTGGATGAAGTCATTGAGTTTCTGATTTGAATTGAGTTGGGTTGTTTAGAATATTCTTGTTAGTTATAATTTGATGAAATCGTTTCTTTTTCTTGCAAGTTACTGGCCATGACTTGTATGTTTCAGATGTTGAACGAAGTAACGAAAGTTGAAATTTAACATTAGTTCGTGGTTTCATCAAACCTTGGTAGTATATGTTAGAAATAAACATATGACAAGGTGATTTTTGTTCAAGGATTCCTAAGAGCCCAATGAATCTAAATTAATTCCTGTGATCACGAAAGTAGACATAGAATTAATTTAGGTATTTGAGTTATACCTTGAAAGAGGATTTCACATAAAAAAAAAGGAATTCAGTCATGATAATTAACAAAGTTCTATTTTCAGCAAACAGATTAAAATTCATTAAAAAGATTCAATCGATGAAATCCAAATCCTAGAAACCTTTCATACTCTTCTATTTAATATTTATTTGCTTTCAGTTCAGATTGGTCAGTGTTTTATCTCGTTTGGATTGCTTAGATAATATAAGAACTTGAATACATTGGTACTTGAATCATCCTCCTTGTGGAAACGATACTCTTTTTGCCCTATTCTACTTGTCATGAACCATGCACTTGTGGTAGGTCGTGGTACATCTTGGTGCTCCCAGGGTGAACAGCGAAGCAGGAGTGGTGGAACTCGTGAAGGATCTCCTCTCGCAATGCCGGGTCTGCCGGAACTGCAACTCTACCTCTGAAGAGTAGCCCACTGCCTGTCGACACTGTCCAGCCCTCAACCGCGTGCTCGGTGCCGACCGCCGCACGGGTCTCCACGAGCTCTGGGTCTCCAGCCTGTGCCTCGATCACCCTGGCCAAAAGAATTGGAACGCTGCGAACAGCATACAGGAACCCACCTGTCGCCCGGTCCTCAAATTCAAGCCCAAACTGACTGACTGTCTCTAGCATCTGCCACTGCCGAGCGGACACTGCTGCCAAGGTCACTCTGCTGTCTCTGGTCTGCCTGCTGAGAGTGTCTGCTACGACGTTTGCCTTACCAGGGTGGTAATGCAACTCGAAGTCGTAGTCCTCTAGAAGCTCCATCCACCGCCGCTGCCTGAGGTTGAGGTCACGCTGGGTAAAGACGTGCCTCAAACTCTTATGATCAGAGTACACCGAGAACCGCTCACCGTAGATGTAGTGCCGTCATGTCTTCAGAGCGAAGACAACCGCTGCAAGCTCAAGATCGTGGACTGGATAGTTCCTCTCATGGGTCTTCAGCTGCCTGGAACCGTAGGCGACCACATGGCCCTCCTGCATAAGCACACAGCCTAGACCCTCCCCACTGGCGTCGCAGTAGACACTGTAGCCGACGCCTCGCTCTGGAACAATAAGGATCGGTGCACTCGTCAGCCTGGTCCTCAACTCCTGGATGGGTTTTCTGGGTCAGGGTGTGACATTTTTCATATGACAGAGGGTTAGTTTTCGGGTCATCGATCCTTTGTGTTTACATGATCGATCTTGCTTCTGCAATTTTTCATGTGACTGCGGCCTAGTGTGAGACCCGGGGTACCTGGGTGTCGGTGTTTGCCTGGAGGGCATGTGGCCGAACCAGGTAACCGGGTAAGCAACCCTACGTAGATAATAAGTATATGAGTAACCCTTATAAGACACAACGCGTTTTAAAGTCGTAATGGCAGTCATCCGTCAGAAAACTCCAAGGTTAAGCGTGCTTGCCTTGGAGCGGTTCCGAGATGGGTGATCCACTGGGAAGTTTTCTCAGATTTCTGTGGTGAGCCAAAAGCGGATAATATTGTGTCGGGTGGGGCAGGCCCTGGGCGGCCACGGACGACGGGGGCCGTTACACCTAGGTTTCAGGTGATCGATCCTTCTTGTCTACAAGATCGATCTCTGTTTGGAATGGATTAAACATTGAGGCTTAGTTGAAGAAGATCGATCATAGTTGTTCATGATGATCGATCTTTATTGCACATTTTCACACGACAGAGGGCTAGTTTTCTGGTGATCGATCTTTTGTTCCTTGAAGATCGATCTTTGTTCACTTACACATGTCAGCACGTTCTTAAGTTGATTCCTTTGGATGCTGCCACGTGGAAAATGATTGATCCTCCTCATCGAAAGGATCGATCATTTTTGGGGTTCGCTGGAGTTTAAGGAGGGTTTAGGATTGATCTTAGGGCTTTCAAACCCTAAGATCGATCCTCTTTCCCTCTCGTGCCCTTTCACCTAGCCGCCACCTCTCGTCTTCCTCACCGCCGACCGACACGCCACCATCTTCTCCGGCCCGATCATCCCGCCTCCGACCACCTTTCTTCTCCGCAACCGCCGTCGAGCTCGATTTCCCCTTCATTCACCACTCACTCAACTCTTAATCGCTCTCATTCCTCTTTCCTCTCCGCCGGCTGTGTCTCCTTCTCTGTCGCCGTCCTCACCTTCCACCATCTCCACCGGCCAATCCATGGTGCGCAAGGCTGCCAAAGACCCCGCCGGGAAAGGGAAGGCAACCACATCTCATCCACACCTCCGGTGAGGCCTACCTCTGCATCTTCCCCAAGGCCTCCTACCATCCCTCATGCTAGATCGTCATCCACACGACCGACCTCTTCTCCAGCGTCCTCTCTGTAGCCCACTGAGCCACCTTCTCCATCCGAACGGCTGGTCCGCACGACGAGAGCTTCGGCCATCACGTCTCCATCGGCCACGGCTCCGGCATTATCCAAGAGAAAGGCACCGGTTGCAGCCTCTTCCTCTGATCCTCGCCAATCCAAGAAGCGGAAGAAGAGCTCCCGACCTTCCACTGCGCCCATGGTTGTCCGCAACCTACACCTGCCCTGGCATCAGGAGGTAAACCTCGAATTTACTTTTGACGTCGACTTCTTTCGATCTGTCGAGCATGCCCAAGACTCCATTGTGATCCTAGAAAGCCGTGGCCTCCTACCTCTGTGCACACCTGAGACCACGATCTACCCTAGGCTTGTCTGCATGTTCTACCAGAACATGAAAGCCATCACCTACGGGGATGATAGAGATGACATTGTTGATGGATCCTACCTCTCCCTTGGCTTCTCATCCTTGATCGACGGGGTCGAGGTTACCTTGACAACCAAAAGCATCTGCGTGGTTTTGGAGATTCATTCCCGCTGCCTCGGTCTTCACAAACTCCGGCCCGAGGAGTTGTACGTTCGGGACTTCGATGCTTAACTTTTCCTCCACCCGGATCGCACGGGCAAAGGCACATTTACACGTGTCGAGCTGTTGGCCTCATTTTGGTTGATCGATGACATCTTGCACCGCAACGTCTATCAGAATGGCCACGACCAGTATCGGACTAGTTGTTGGCTGTGTTCTTTGCGGTTGTTGGACAAGGGGTGGGCGCTCAACATATCTCAGCAGATTTTAGAGGACATGTCTCAGTTCTACCGTGGGGCGGTCCGAGACCGCCTACCGAGCTATGATAACAAAGTTGTCCCGCACCCAAACCTTATTTCAGACTTCCTCTCCAGCCAGGACTTAGTCGCCCGTTTCTGCTGATGCCCTCAAGTTTGCTCGTTTCGGTGCCACCACTTGGGGCAAGGTCTTAGGGCAAATGAGGAAAGCCGGCCATCCCCCTCGACAACCGCGACCTGTGCACCCCCCGCTAGAGTTTGGACTAGTCGAGCACCCGACCATAGGTGAGATCTACCGCGAGCACCGAGCATTCCAGATTGCCGTAGACGCGAGCGATGCAGCCCTTCGTGAGGACATCTCTTACCTTCGTGCGCGGCTCGATGCCATCTTTCCCCCTCCCCCATCTGTCACCGCGATCGTTCCCTACCGACCTCTGACCTTTACAGAGTCAGGACCTCAGGGATGATACTAGTCCTCTTAGCTTGACGGTTTGCACGTCCCTTGGATGCTCCCTTGGTGGCATGTGTACTCTTTTGTTTTGTCTTAGATTGTGTCTAGAGGTCCGTTGTGTATTCTTTGTTGGTTGGGACATATTTTTCTTTGGGGCGAAGTTCCGAGTTATTTGCATACCCCCGTGCATACATTTTGTACTCTTTTGACAGCTTGATCTTTTTCATTATAAAATGGATTTTGGCTATGGGGGTGTTCCCCGTGTGTGTGTGTGTGTGTGTGTGGAATTGTATTTGAGAATGTGTTTGGGATGTGTGCAGGTGGTTGGCATGTGAATGTTAGTTGTCAAAAGTTTTATGAATGAAAATACAGAATTTGTACAGCCCTTGTGCTTCATGAATAAATAGAGGAGGTGTTGCCAAATTTTTCTCTAAATGTTGACTAGTGCTTTTGTTATCCTGTCTTTATTTGCACACATGGGGTCCTTCTTCTCGTAGTTTCCGAGGCCTATTTGCCTTGGTATCCAGCGTGCTAGGGTGCATTATCGTATGATGGACGAATCAGAATTAGGAATTTCCATTGATTTTCTGGGATTTACCGTGCTTTTATTTCCCAGTGTCTTCACGCCTCCATATTTCAGTTCGGATTATGGCATTATCCAACGTTTTCTATTTTTCCTTGTGACCTAGTCCTAGCCCAAGTCTTCATCTGAATTCTCTCTATTTTTTTGGATTTATCTTTTATTTTCCTTAGGTTTCCTAGTTTAACTTAAATTCCTATAATCCTTTATTTATACCACCGTCAGCTATTCCCTCGTTTAGCTTGCCGATCTTGTCACCTACATACTCTTGATCGCTGGTCACCACGTCACCAGCCTCTCCTCCATTGTTTTCTTCTCCGTCACCGGTGTGTGCCTCTCCAACTCGGCTCGTCTTCCTACTTGATCGGTCTCCGGCGCCCATACCCAACGATTGGTGCGTTTTTCTTTTCTTTCTTCTTCTCCTCCTTTGTTTTCTGCTTCGTCGCCGACCTCTCCTCTACCCGACGCCATGGATGTCAATGGAGCTTCCGCGGTTGACCGTCTACATTGAGCTCATCCGTCGTCGGTGTCCTTTTTCCCGTTTTGCTCTGCTTCTCCACTTCTTGCTTCCCGGCATTGATCTTGCGCCGTTCTTCAAAGATCTGAGCGCCGTCATCCTGCTATGTCCCTCTCCTTCTCTTCTCTCTATCGACCACCGTGGGTTCATGGATCATCAATTCGCCGGTAAACCAGAGCAGCCTCTATTTCCGCCCATCTTCTCTATCAACACTTGACGGATCGATCCTCACCTTCCTTGAGGATCGATCCTACCCCATCCATCATGTTCCTTTTTTTTTGTTCTTTCTTCCCCATAACTTGTCATAATCCGCAGGAGTGTTTCCAAGATGTCGCAGTCCAGCCAGTCCTCGTATTCTGCCAGCGATAGCATACCTACTTCGCCAGGGCCCGACTTTGAGCCTGGGTGTGAGAACATGTCCCTCTACTCCTGGGTCGACCGGCCGGGTCGGACCCGTGGCTCGATTGATTGTTTCGCGTCGAGCGCGCGATCCGGTGGATCGTATTGTTTCTTAGACCACAAGGGCAATTTGGTAAATTATGCCTTGTCGGTTTGTTTCACACCCGCGTGTGCACACACAACCTCTGATTGATAATTGTGTTTGACTTGATCCTTTTAGGAGGTTTTTGACCTGTGGATCGATCCAAACTAGTGTTTGATCGATCCAGCCAAGTCTTGGATCGATCACTCTTGGCCTTGGATCGATCCGGGTACTGTAGCAAGTCGGTGTTCTTTGCGAGGACGGCTGCCGTTGGCCGTCGCTCTCCCTTGTCAGAGGGAGAGAGGACTTTCCCTCGCCCTTTTCCCCTCCTTCCCCGGCTTTCCCCTTCCCTTTTCCTTCCTCTTCTTCCCCTTCTCCTACTCTTGTTCTTCTTTCTTCTTCCTTCCTTCTTCTTCTTCCGCGGTTCTGTTTTTCCCCTGTTTTCGGTGAGATTCTTCTCCTATGTTCTCCCTCCTCCGACCACCGTTTTGGGTGTTCCAAAGCTCGTTGGATTCATGGTGACGTGACGAAAATCCCTGATGTCGCGCCCCGACCCGCGTAGGCCCAACCGGGCCGGGCGACGCGAACCGGAACTTAACCTACTGCGGAAATTTGGCGAGGTTTCCCTCTAATCGTAGTGGTTACCCTAATAAGCATAATCATCCTGTAATAAACAACAATTATAAAGCTCAACACACAAAGCTGGAATATAGTACAAATCCTCAAACAGGGAATGTTATACAAAATCGCTCCCGTAGGAGACTATCAAACCAAGGTGTACACGGACAGATCACAGCTCCTCAAGCTTCGCCAGACGCCGCCACGTCACCGAACACCTGCCCGGTAGGGGCAACCGAAGAAGAGCTAGCGCCAGCACCTGCAAAACGCAGCCCGGGTAGGTGTGAGCACTAAGTTCAGCAGGGACACTACACTACGACACTCACAAAGGAAGGGAACACAACAGTGTCGTCCCCAAGCAAAGCCTAGGTGTATCACAGGGGTCCCATAACCCCACCGGATACCCCTGAGAGCCCCAGTCGTGGTCTTCCAGCGAACTAGTCACACACTGGGTCACACTCAGTAAGACAGGAAACGGCACTGCCAACTCACGACAGGATCCTGGGCACTGTCGGCGGGTAGCACCGCTGGGTAGTCACACCTGCCACCCAAGAGTTCTAGAAGGATTGGGTACCGGCTACACCACGACTTGGCTCAAGGCCGACACGACCTCTAAACATCAAGCACAACAGTATTCATGTCCAACTAACCCTATCATCGAAAAGACTGAATACTACAAATCGAGTTCTGGACCAAGCTACCCGCACGGTCCTAAGAGATAGATCCGGGCCACCCGGAAGCCCCGGATCGGCAACGCCCTAACAGATGCAACTAATGCACAACACAATGCATGCTATGAACATGCGCAGAAAAGATACATGTAAGCATGCAGCAGGATGTGATGATATAAATACAAGGTCTGGGCACGGCACCCTGCCGGCCCGGGGTGGTGAACAGATAAATAAGGTCTAAGGACTGCTGCAGTGGTACCACTACCAACCGCCAGCAGTCCACACAACACCTGCACCGGGAAACAACCCCGCAAACAACAGTTCACAATGTGCAACAAGTAATGTGGCCCTCGGCGAACGCCGGCGTGAGAGGCTAGGGAAAGCAGTAGGGCCACCCGCCCGTTTATTCTAAACATCCCGGGAGTCATCACTCCCCCGGTTCACCACTGCCCCTATATAGGGCTAACATGCTTAATGTTATGTACAAGATATAAAACAATAAAGAAAACCAACATACAAAGCCCCTTGGGCAAAACTAGTCAAAACCCTCTCTTCTACCAAAGGATCGATCATCCCCTAGGGTAGGATCGATCCTCTCAGCAACAGAGAGTAAAGCCTCACTGTCGAGACAAAAGGATCGATCCTTCCTCTCAGGATGATCGATCATTTTCGCGACAGAGAGCACCCTTCAGATCGCACCACGAGTGATCGATCCTTCCTCACAGGAGGATCGATCCTCTTCGCGACGAAGGACAGCCATGCTCCCCAAGAACCAGGATCGATCCTCACCAAGCTCGTGATCGATCCTTCATCGGGCGGAGCATGACCAACCCAGAAGATCGATCCTTCCTCAAGGGAAGATCGATCATGATGGGTTCCGCGGCGTCTTTCCGGCGAAGAATACCGCCGGAAGAGACAACCAAAAACCACGAAACTCTGGGATCTGATAGATCAGGATCCCACGAGTCCAAAACCGGCAAAAACACAGAAAACCAACAACTATATACGCAGATCTAAGCAATAAACCACAGATCAAACCGGAAAACTCAAAACCCCGAAGAGAGATGTCGGTAGGATCCCTACCGGAGCAAACACAGCTTAGATCCAAGCAGCTAAGCCTTGGATCGTCCTCAACGCCTTCGAAAATCCCAAGATCCGAGCTCAAATCGCCGGGTTTTCAAAAGGATTTGAAGGAAGAAGGTTCGTCTGTTTTATAGGCAAACGAACCGACCTATGAAGGATCGATCCTTACCCAAGGAAGGATCGATCACCTCATGACGATCTCACTTGACTTTCTGGCACAAGAGGATCGATCTCTTAGCTAGAGAGGATCGATCCTTTGTGTGCTGAAAGCTAAACTTAGGCGAGAATTCAAGCCTAAGTCCGGATCTTTCGATCCCGGGTCCCACTAACCATCCTAAGCAAACATTACCACAAACAAGGTCAGTGTGTGTACAAGCGCGAGTGTGGAACTAGCCGACAAGGTGCAATTTACCAAATTGCCCTTGCGGTCCACAGCGAGCCACAGGAGGGGAGGGACGGGTCCTCACATCTGATGTGGTTTGAAGCCTTGTTGATGACTGGTTTGCGGGGAATCAACTGAGGAGTGCGTTTCCGGTAGGTGTTCTACCTACGTGAGTTAGTTTAATGGGTTTCTCTTAATCTAGCCGTTAGATCTTGTTGTTCTTTGTGTTGTTGGATTCATCTTGCTTAGTATAATTTCTGGTATAAGTTTCATAAGCTTTGGTTGACTTTTTAGTTGGATTTATGCATGTTTAATCTCGAATTTTCCGGTTTCTGCTGTTCTTGAAGAACAGCCGGTTTGCGGCGCGTTTTTCGATCAGTACGTGCATGTTCTTGGGTTGTGATGAACAAAAGAGTTGTAAATCTTTGAATCTACTCTCAAACCCAACTGATCTCATAATTTTCTGATTTTTCAACGATTCGTTATGATTTTTGCACTGGTGTGCTGCGTTGCAGAAAGCAATGGTAAGTTAGTTTTGATTAGCGATTGTTATTAGTGTTTTTCCGTTAATCCAGCCGTTGGATGTTTCTATAATTTGGATATGTTGATCCCGGCATGTTGGTCTACTAGTGTCTAAGTTGGATCTCGAAGCCGACATCGTTTGGATGTCGGATCGATGGGGTCAACTAGCTGCTATGTAGAGAATTTTTGGTGTTTTATATAATATTATATGTTCGAACATATAATATCATATTTTTACTGTTCATCGAGGTTTTCGGGGTTGCTTCCCGTTGTAGGAGTTCGCGGTTGACGGTCGTGGTACCGTCGTAATGCCGGGACCCGCTGCGGATCGGCTGGCGGCGGTTGGTAGTACCGCTGCGGCGATCCAGTTGGACTTGTGTGTTGCTTTTTCATACTGTTGCATGCTTTACTTCTTATCTGTGTATGTTCATGGCATGCATTCTTTGTTGTGCATTAGTTGCATTGGTTAGGGCGTGGGTGATCTGTGGATCGCCGTCCCGAGGCTGGAAGCTCGGACTTAGCTCTAGGACCGGGGTTGGGTAGTTTAGACCCGGTTCGAATTGTGTTGTCCAGTCAAACTCGATGATAGGCCTAGATGACTGGTACACATGTTGCTTGGTGATTATAGAGGTCGTGTCGGCCTTGAGTCGGATGTTGAGGTGTAGCCGGTGTTCCACTGTGATGACTCTTGAGTAGAGGAGTCGCCTACTCAGCGGTGCCATTTCCCGCCTGCAGTGTCGGGTTCTTGCTTGTGAGTCTACAATGTTAGTTCCTGCTTACTGAGTGTGACCCTTCATGTGACCAGTCTTCTGGAAGATCATGGTCGTGGACCTCAGGGACACGCAGTGGGGTTAGGGGACCCCTAAGTGTGACCCATCTTGCATTTCCATGTTCCTTCTGTGTGTCGTAGTGTAGAACCCTGCTGAGTGCTCACTCCTACCCGGGCTGTGTTTGCAGGTGCAGGCGTTCGCTCCTCTTTGGTGGCCCCTACCGGGCAGTTGGTCGACGGTGCGGCGGCGCTAGGCAGATTGTCAGCTTTTGGCTCACCGCAGAAATCTGGAAAAACTTCCTAGTAAGTCACCCATCGTGTGACTACTCCAGGTCGAGCACGCTTAACCATGGAGTTTTCTGACGGATCACTGCCATCACGGCTTTTAAACGCATTGTGTATATTAAGGACTTACTATATACTTATATCAAACCCCGGACCATACCCAGACGTTGTGGGATTGCTTACCCGGCTACCCGACTCAGCCCCGCCCTCCAGGCGCAGGCATCTTCTCCCACGGTAGACCCAGCGGGCCTCACAATCCATTACACCACCGGTAGTTTTTTGTTCCCCTCCTCAGAAAATTCATGATCTTGCTTATCCGGCACTTCTTGCACCTGCTTACTCTGTTGGATCCGTTATTAACTATCCTATTAGTGTTGACTTTCACGGACCGATGCCATCTCCTGATGTGTTTACCCGCCTCATGTATGCAATCCAGCATGATCCTGACCTCGACGATCCTTGGGTAGCTTTCCAACTATCTGACGGGTTCGCGATTGTTGTGCCGCCACGGTCCATACTTGACCTGGATCTCCTGTCACCTCATGCGTCGCCACCTAGATCGTCTTATGCATCGGATGACCCAGATCTTCCACCATCCCCGAGGTCAAGTCACGATGACTCTGATGATTCTTCGGGCGCACCATTTCGATATTATGATTCGGATGATGAAGCCAGTGACGACGACATGGATGACGAATGACCAGATCTGTTTCGTTTACGTTTAGGACCTATTGGCGTAGATTGATGATTGTCTAGGCTTGTTTTATTTTTTCTTTTTTTAACTTGGTGGTAGGGTTTGCTGTAGGCCGATGAGCGTTTTGATTTTCTTTTGCTACTTTATGGATGATGGTTTTATTTCATTAATATCATTACTGTACCAGCTTTTGGGTAATAAATGAGGGATAATTTGCCACTAT
The DNA here is from genome assembly GCA_963920575.1 of Narthecium ossifragum. NCBI lineage: Eukaryota > Viridiplantae > Streptophyta > Magnoliopsida > Dioscoreales > Nartheciaceae > Narthecium > Narthecium ossifragum. Next base: position 15,744,752 of record OY986968.1, read on the forward strand.
GCTGTCATATCTTTTATACCTTTCGTCTCTTTCTTTTCTGTATGGTTCGCTCTATTTTATTTGCTCTTCTTGAAGGGTATATTCTGGTAGGTGTCCCTCCAGGCTCTCTGGGACTGATGATGATATCGTTGTGTGGGTAGTGGGGTGATTGTTCTGTGCATAATGCCTAGTAATGGCTGGTTTCTCTGGTGAATTCTACCCTTTATTTCTTGTTTTATTTTGTGACTTAGTGTAATTGGGGACAATTATAGTTAAGTTGGGGGGTAGGATTATAGGAATTTGAGTTAGGAATATGTTATACATCCCTTGAATGATGTCAGACGAATGAAATTATGATGTTCATTAATAGAAATGCTTGTTTTAGAAATTTATCTTATGAAGTGGTCCGAAATTTGTATATCATATAAGATTTAGGAAATCTAGCTATGCATGGCATGAGTTCTATACTTTAGCACTTTTACTATGATGTAGGAATAACTTGACAGATTTTTTTTGCACTTGAGCACCTTTACATGTGGATGAGTTGAAATTAGATTCTGAGGTTGAGACTAGAAGAGATTTACAATTCTTTGTTATGTCACAGATGATACATGAATACATGCAGTTTTCTGTTCGCAAAAAGTATATGCGTATAAAAAAAAATTGTGTGGTTTTCAACTTAGTAACCGGGCAGGATGCCTAACCAGCGTTCTGTTCGCGTAAAACAATTGAATATCCTAACAATGAAAAAAAGGGACTTCATACTTAGTAATCGGGCAATCTGCTTAATAAGGTGTGTTGTTCGCGTAAAAATGTTGAATGTCCTTGTGAAAAAAAAGAAAAAGAAAAAAAAAAGAACAGAGATTGTTGTGTGATAAGTGGAAAATATATGCATGCTTAGAATTGTCATCTTGAATAGTTGAATGCTTGGATATAATGGATACTCTGATACATGTGAAACCCAATTCACACACTGGAGAATCAACGTTATTTTTCAATCATGATTAAATATGGTGAAGTATTGGAAGTGTGCTATGACATGTTTTGATTTGCTCTATTTTTATATGAAGATGAATTAAGGAACATATGCATAGATATTAGTTCTATTTCATGCATTGGAATTAATGAGTTTTATAATGGAGTTCTGATGAGATTCTTAAGGGAAGGTGTAGATGTTTGTGGGTATCATCCCTGAAAACCCTCAGGAGACTATAACTCCTCCACTGGGGTAACCCAGGGGTTTAAAAGTATGTTACATATGCTAAGTGCAATCGTGAGACCTACAAAAATGGCTAGTTAGATTTTTGTTTATCTTTTGCTTTGCTCGAGGACTAGCAAAGATCAAGTTGGGGGTGTGATAAGACTTGAAAAGTGCACAAATCACCATTGTAATTTGGCTTTGTTAGTCTCCGAGCAATGCTTCACTAACTATCGTTACCCTATTTCAGGTACAAGAGACCTCAACAGGGTTAGATCAAGTTTGGAGCTAAAATGGACACATTAGGGCCTTTCCAGCATAAAGGATCTGTGAGGACCCGTTCCTCCAACCCGGTCCGACTGCGATAGGTCGAGGGTCTGATTTTGTGGTTTGGCTTGGTTGGCCTTGATTTGCAATCGGTTGATCGTATCGCTACTTTTGGACCCCAAGGGCAATTTGGTAAATTGTGCATTGGCAGTCGGTTTCATACCCACGTAATGCACACACAACCTTAATTGATGTACGTGATTGAATAGATACAGTAGGAGCGTCCGCGAACGTCAGATCCGGATGAGATTGTGACGAGATCATAATTTTGGGTCAAATCGGACTTGGTCCGATTAGTTGACTCGGCTAGACCAGCTCAGCCACTTAAGTGGCTTAGCTTTCCCTCTTTCTCTCTCTCCTTTTTCCCTTTTCTCTCTTTCTTTTCCTTTCTCTTTCTTTTCCTTCTTTTCCTCTTCCTTGCCTTCCCGTGCCCGACCCTTACCCCTCCTCCTTCCCTTTCTTCCCCCGCGCCGACTTCCTCCTTCTCCAGCCATCTTCCCCGACGACCAGAAGCGGCGGCGACGGTCCCCCTTGTGAGGACCCGCTCCTCTAACCCGGTCCGACCGCGTTGGGTCGAGGGTTTGGCTTGGTTGGTTTTGGCCCGGTTGGCCTTGGGTTGCGATCGGTTGATCGCATCGCTATTTTTGGACCCCAAGGGCAATTTGGTAAATTACGCCTTGGCGGTCGGTTTCACACCCGCGTAGTGCACACACGGCCTTGATTGATGTACGTGATTGAGTAGATCTAGTAGAGATCGCAACTTGGAGCCAGATCGGACAGTTGGTTCGTCTGAACCGGCTAAGCCACTTAAGTGGCTTAACCCCCTTTTTCTCTCTCCTATTTACTTTCTCTCTCTTTCCTTCTCTCTTTCTTTTCCTTTCCTTTTCTTTCCCTTTCTTTTTCTTTTCCTTCTCTTCCTTCCCTGCTTTCCCGTGCCCAAGCCCCTCCTTCCTTCCCTTCTCTCTCCCGCGGTAACCTTCCCTCTCTCCCGCGGCGACCCCGTCCCTTCCCCGGCGGCCTAGAGGCGGCGGCGAGGTCCCCTCCTCCTTCTCCTTCCTCCCCTCTCTCTCTTCCGCGGGCAGCCCTCTTCCTTCTCCGGCGACGGCGACGGCTGCGGCTATGGGAGGCCTCTGACGGCTCTCTGGCGAGCTGGAGACGACGGCGATGACGGGGGACGGTGGATTACGGCGGATTGAGGCTTGGATTTGCGTTTAAGGTAGGGTTTCTACCTATATCTTTGGATTGGGTTAGATCTAGGGTTTGATTGTTTGATCTATTGTCTTATGTGTGTTAATTAGTCCCTCTAAGCATGCTTAGTAACTGATATGAGCTTGGTAGGATTTTATCTTGGATTTATACATGGTTTCCCGAATTTTATTGATGCTCTGTTTTTCTGCGAGCTGAGCCGTTCAAGCTCAGATCGTGGCTCATACGTGCATGATCTCGTTTGATGATCAACACGAGAGTTGTAGATCTTTGAATCTACTTTCAATTACCGCTGATTTCATAATTTTCAGAGTTTTCTACGATTTATGGTGATTATTCTTCGGATCTGCGACGAGATCGAAATTAGCGAATTGATTAGTGAATTCCGGGAAGATTAGCCATTAGATTAATCCGATTCTTGGGCTGCATGTTCATAGTATGTTAATATACGTTTGCCCAAGTTTGATTTCCAATTCGACGTCGTTTGGACGTCGAATTGATAAGATTTCATCACCTCTAACTAGGGATTAATGTAGAAATCCGAAAATTAGTTTGTTAGTGGATTTTCGAAGTTTTATCGTGTTCGATTCTTTGAGATTCATGCGATTGGTATTCCTAGAGATCTCGAGGGCTAGCATTTCTAAATTGTGGTTTTTTTGATAATTAATTGCTTGATTTTCAGCATGTTTAGTTAGATATAAATCATCCTTGTTTAATTAGCAATTAATCACATGTCATGCTTATTTACATGTATACTTAGCTTGTGGTTGAACCAAGGGAGTTGTGCCCCTTGGGATGTTTAGCTAATTAAATGGCCGAAGGTGTGCCCTAGTTGTGTTAATTTGTAATTGTGGCCTGTTGTATATTGCAGATGTGTTTGATTATTATTTGTGTGGCCGGGGTTGTGCCCCCGTTGTAGAAATTGCTGTTGAGGGTTGTGGACGTCGTTGTAATGCCGGATTTTGATCTGTTGGATGTTTGTTGTTATAGCTTTGCCAGATAGATCCTTATTGTTTGAACCCTTGCTATGATTACCCTCCGACAAGCTTGATGCTTCGCCTAGCCCGTGTATGTTGTCTTGGCATATTGTTGCATGCTACTATTCATGTATTCCTGTGCCTGAGCATTGCATGCATTTGATTTGCATTAGAAGCATTAGGCTAGGTGGTAGACGATGGTTTCGATCGTTGATCCGGGGTTCTTGGGTAGCCCGAATCTAGCCCTAGGGCCGGGGTTTGGGTAGTCGAGGATTAGGACGTGATTGTCATCAATGATCATGTTTGATATTATTCGAGGATTATTAGGTAGTCGGACTGGAATATTATATTGTTTGAGGTTTAGAGGTCGTGTCGGCCTCGAGCCAGGTTCCGTGGTGCCGGTGTCAGGTTTAGACTCTTGAGTAGAGGGTGTGCCTACTCAGCGGTGTTGGTTTCCCGCCTAGCAGTGTTGGTTTCCTGCTGGTGAGTAGCAGTGTTGGTTTCCTACTGTACCGGTGTAATCCAGCACGTGACCAGCTCGGTTGGAAGACCGTGACTGGAGCTCTTAAGGGCACGCGGCAACCCAGACCTTGCTTGAGGACGACACTGTTGTGTTCCCTTTCCTTTGTGAGTGACGTAGAGTAGAACCCTACTGAGCAAGCTTTGTTGCTCACTCCTACCTGGGTTGCATCGGCGATGCAGGTCGATGCAGTCCCTTCTTTTTCAGGTAGTTGCGGTGTTGGAGGCGGCACTCCCCTTGGTGGTGCGTGAGATCGAGGATATCATCAGTTTATTCTATTCAATTGATGTACAACTTTAAATGTATAAATTATAATCTGAAGGAGAAATGTATTTGTATTCCAATTTGATGTAAATTGATCAGAGATTGCTGTACTTAGAGGACTTGAATCATTATTGTATCTTTTTACAGTTAATTGAGTATTGTAGTAGTTAATTTGTATTATGTTTTGATGATAAGATAGTTTAAGTTAATTGTGAATATTATAATCATGCACCCGGTTTAAAAGTGATGTTTACATGGGAGGCTCTCGCCGTTTGATTTTAGAGTTTAGGACCCTCATGTCCCGGTCCGGATGGGTTTTCTGGGTCGGGGCGTGACACCCCTCCCCTTCTCCTTCCCTTTCTCTCTCTCTCATGGTTGTCTCTTCCTTCTCCGGCGACGCTGTCTCTACCTTCTCCGGCGTCGGCATCGGACGTGGGAGGACCCCCGACGGCTCTCCGACGAGCTGGAGACGGCGGCGGCGACGTGGGACAGCGCATTGGCAAGGATGAAGCTTGGATTAGGGTTTAAGGTGGGGTTTCTACCTTGATCTTTGGGTTGAGCTAGATCTAGGGTTTGATTGTTTGATCTATTGTTTCTTTGTGCTACTTAGTCCCTCTAAGCATGCTTAACAACTGATCTAAGCTTGGTAGGATTTTATCTCGGATTTAAGCTGGATTTATACATTTTTTTCCCGGATTTTATCGAAGCTCTGCTTTTCTGCGAGCTGAGTTGTTCTAGCTCCGATCTAGGCTCGTACGTGCATGATCTCATCTGATCATCAACATGAGAGTTGTAGATCTTTGAATCTACTTTCAATTTCCGCTAATTTCATAATTTTTGGAGTTTTCTACTATTTATGATGATTATTCTTCAGATCTGTGACGAGACCGAAATTAGTGAATTGATTAGTGAATTCCGGGAAGATTAGCCATTAGATTAATCCAATTCTTGGGCTGCACGTTCCGAGTATGCTAATATACATTTGCCTAAGTTTTATTTCCAATTCGACGTCGTTTGGACGTCAAATTGATAAGATTTCATCGCCTCTAACTAGGGTTTAATGTAGAAATCCAGAAATTAGCTTGTTAGTAGAATTTCGATGTTTTATCGTGTTTGATTCTTCGGGGTTCATGCGATTGGTATTCCTAGAGATCTCGAGGGCAAGCATGTTCTAATTGGTGGTTTTTAGAAGATTAATTGTTTGATTTTTCGGCATGTTTAGTTAGATATAAATCATCCTTGTTTAATTAGCAATTAATTGCATGTCATTCTTATTTACATGTATACTTAGCTTGTGGTTGAACCAAGAGAGTCACACCCCTTGGGATGTTTAGATAATTGAGCGGACCGCTGGTGTGCCACTTGTGTTAGATTGTTTAACTGTTGTGTGTTGCGTGGTCGGGGTTGTGCCCCCGTTGTAGAAATTGCGGTTGACGGCTGTGGACGTCATCGTAATGCCGAAATTTCGATTGAATGTGTTGTTGTTTGTTTACGGCCCGTGGGCGTCGTTATAATATTATATTATTCTAGTTTAGACCCATGCTATGTCTACCCCTCGTCAAGCTTGATGCTTCGTCTAGCCCGTGTATGTTGTCTTGGCATATTGTTGCATGCTACTATTCATGTATTCCTGTGCCTGAGCATTGCATGCATCTTGATTGCATTAGAAGCATTAAGGCTAGGTGGTAGGCGATGGATTCGGTCGTCAATCCGGGGTTCTCGGGTAGCTCGGATCTAGCCCTAGGATCGGGGTTTGGGGTAGTCGAGGATTAGAACGTGATTGTCATCAGTGATTATGTTTGATATGATTCGAGGATTATTAGGTAGTTGGACTGGAATATTATATTGTTTGAGGTTTAGAGGTCGTGTTGGTTCTTCAAGGCCAAGTGCTAAGGATGGTTGTCGATGTCCCTGACGTGTGTCCCCAGGCAGTGGTTTCCTGCTGGGTAAAGGGTGTTCCTACTGGTTCTGGTTCTTTGTTTCCTCCCAGCGTGTTTGGTTGATGTTCTCAGCGTGGTCGGTTGAGAAGAGTAGGATCCCTTGGGGGATCGATAGGGGTTATGGGACCCCGTGGCATCCTTTAGACTTAGGCGGACAAACGACACTGTTGTTGTTTTCCTCCCTTCAGTGTGCCGTAGAGTAGCATAGAACCCTACTGAGCTTTGTTGCTCACTCCCACCTGGACTGCATCGGCGATGCAGGTCAATGCAGTCCTTTCCTTTCAGGTGATCTTCTGGACGTTGGCGCGCCATTCTCGAGGTGATCGTGGACTTGGAGTTTCGAGAAGTACTTGACGATTCTGGAGTTTTCCATTTTGTTAATAGTTGTACATCTGCAGTTTGATTAAATATATAATTTCCCTCTTCGAGGATTTGATTATCTATACTAATTTATGTGATGAGGGTTGGTGGAATTATTGTATAAATAGATGATGTACAAGAACCTATGTCAGTAAGTGAAATGATAATAGTAGAATTGTATTAATGTTGAATTTATAATTGTTTTATTTATTGTTTTAAATCTGTGGTCAATTTATAAACTGTACAGGGATCAAATTGAGGAAATACAATGGAAACTCTCGCCGTTTGATTTTTTAGAAGAGTTTAGGACCCTCACGTCCCGGCCCGGATGGGTTTTCTGGGTCGGGGTGTGACAGGATCGATCTTCACTTCATGCGAAGATCGATCATTTAAAGCAAATTAAGCTGACAGAGAGCGTCACTTGACAGGATCGATTATTTAAAGCACATTTATGTGTGACAGAGAGCTAGATTGGAAGGGATCGATCTCCCTCCATGGAATGATCGATCCACGGGGCGAGACCAACGACACAAGAAGAAGATCGATCTTCCTCTATTGAGATTAATGTGCCCTAATCTTAGGAAGACCTGGTAGAACCTTGGTTACTGATTAAGAATCATGTAGTCTCGTCTATCATATTTATAAACCCTTTAGTATAAATTTAGTTTAATTTCAAGTCTCTATATTTTCCCAACTCATTGGCAGGAGATTAAACTAGGAACTCATTCTCAAGCCTATTTCCCTGTGGATCGACTCGAACTCACTGCTAGCTACCACTAAAGTAGTTAGTTAGTAGTTTTATTATAAATTTGTAATTTTGAGCAGACTTGTTAAGCCACGACACTTTTCAAGTTCTATCATGGTAGTACGAAGAACCACGAGTCCAAAACCGGTAAGCATGCTAAAAACAAACATGCAAATCGACGGATCTAAGCTAAAGAATACAAGGAACCTCGAAACTCTCAAAAACCGGAAAAACAAAAGTAGGTAGGATCCCTACCTAGGCAAGAGCTGCTTCAATCCCAGCTGCTAAGCCTTGGATTGTCCTCAATCGCTCCAAAATCCGGCCAGATCTGAGCTCAAGAACGGTAGATTTCAAAAGGATTCAAGGAAGAAGGTTGTGTCCGCTTTATAGGCAAACGAACTGCCCTATGAATGATCGATCTCTCCCTAAGGAAAGATCGATCCTTCATGACGATCGCGCCTTGACTTTCTGGTACTAAAAGATCGATCCTCTAGCAAGGAAAGATCGATCCTTTAGGTACAGAAAGCTAGACTTGGGCTAAAACACAAGCACAAGCCCGGATCTTTCGATCCCGAGTCCACCTAATCGTTCTAATCAAACACTAACACAAACATGGTCAGTGTGTGCACACAGGGGTGTGAAACTAACCGACAATGCGCAATTTACCAAACTGCCCTTGCGGTCCACAAAGAGCCACAGGGGTAGAGGGACATGTCCTCACAAGCCTAGTTTCTGGATAATTTTTCGGTTCATGATTCCAAGTTTCCTAGAAAAAGTTACAGTATTTTCAATATCAATAACGCAGTCTGAATGGCAAAAGAGAAAATACACAGGAAATGATCGATCATCTTTCCCTATAATGATCGATCATTTTATACAGACAAAGATGACAGAGAGCCATGTTTACTCGGATCGATCTTTTCCCTTAAGAAGATCGATCATCTTCGTAGTTGAGAAAATCGACGATTGAAATGATCGATCATCTTCTGGCGCAGCCAGTTTTATGGGATGAAAAGATCGATCTTCATCCCTAGACGATCGATCATTATATAGCAGTTAAACAAAAATAAGGGTGCAGATCTAATCCGAGTTGCACACTTTTGGAGCCTATAAATAGTAAACTTAGGATTATTGAAAGGGGACTTCTGGAGGACTTCTAGGATGACTTCTCTGGAGCATCTGGAGGAGAGGAAGCAGCGTTAGAGTTTTGTTTTCTTCATCTTTCTTTCTTTATTTTTCCTTGAACACTTGTGCTATCTTCATGATGAACATGAGTGGCTAGTTTCTTTTCTAAGGTACCGATGTAGCATAAGAGAATCATTCTATGTTATTGAATCATGCTTATTTAATCAGTTTATATTCCTTGTTGCATTCATTATTATAACTGAAATCTTAAATTCCTTTATATGGCCAATAGAAGTATTGTAGATTATTTTATGTGAGCTTGGGCGAGGGTTCATTCCCTAATCTTGCAGGATCTATGAAAGAATGAGTTTATGTCAAAGCCAGAAACAATTCTTGGTTCATAATTGTTCTTCAGAGCTTAATTGATTCTTGATTGACACTTAGCTGTGGGTTCATTAGCAAGAGTTAATTGAGGGTACTTGGTGAAGACCGCGGCCGAACGGATCATCATACTGGAAGAACGCACCCTTGGATTAAATTGAGATTTTTTTGATTCAATGCATAGAATGAGGATGTTATAATGAAATCGGAAACTTAGTCTTCATCCATTAGATTTCCATCGTTTTCTCAATTCGTTATTAGATCTTCTATTTTCGGTACTTCTTATTTCTTACTTTACCTTCCTTATTTTCTTTTTTCTCTGTTCTTTAGCGTTTAACTCTAATAATCTTTACAAATCTCTATAGGTACGATACTCGTCTTGCTACTATACTGACCACACCGATTCATATACTTGCGAGATATAAAATTTATTCATCAGCCGGGTCGGCACGGCACATTTGACACCTCTACTTGGATCCATCAACTTCAGGAGGTGTTTGAGGATCCAGAGGGCCCAGTTCTACCTTTACATATTTTTATTGTACATTTATAATTTGAGGATTTTTGTAAATAGACATCTTTCAAGGATTATATTAAACATATAATTTCCCTCTTTGAGGTTTTAACATATAATATTGTGTAATTGAAGTTGGATATGGATCTGCTAGTAGATTGTTAAATTTACTGCTTTACCCCTAGAAGTAAATTGTTCAATTTAACTCTAAATTTTGTAATGTGTCACACCAGATTGGAAGTGAATAGTGGTAGGAACCCTCACGCTCCGGACCGGATGAGTTTTCTGGGTCGGGGTGTGACAGTGCTAGATCTGGCCGGAGGTGGCGGAGGAGCACGGGGAGGGTGACGGAGGAGATGAGGGCGGCGGAGGAGAGAGGGAGCTTGATGGGATCTCGGTGGAACTGGCCGGAGGCGCTTGGGGAGGGTGGCGGAGGAGCTCAGGGAGGAGATGAGGAGGGCGGAGGAGAGAGGGAGCCTCATGGGATCTCGACGGATCTGGCTAGAGGTGGCGGAGGAGCTCGGGGAGGTGGTAGAGGAGCTCGGGGTAGCGGAGGAGATTGGGAAGATGGCCGGAGGTGATGGACTTCGCAACCAGACGGCGGAAAGTAACAACCAACCTTGTAATTGAGGAGGGGTATTTTGGTATTTTGAACAGAGAAAGGTTGTAAACGGTTGAAACAAAGTTATCAAAAACTCTAAGCCGTATCACATTTTTTTTGAAGACTTATCGACAAATTCCCTTTTTTCAAATTGTGCAGAATAGTTAAGCTTTTTCAACGTTAGAGGAGGAAGCACCGGAAAAACCAAATCAAAACACAAACATATATAAAGTGTTCAGACATTCCAAAAATCAAATTAATACAAACATAAATCAAATTTTCAAAGAAAAGTTTTATGGGATGACAAATAAATTAGAGCCTGGTGGCAGTAATGCAACACCAATGACCGCACTATTCATACAATATAAGCACTGTAGCAGTCACACGACGCTTTCCCGTCCAGGTCATATATGGGACAAAATTATTTCCTAAATTACCCGCCCCCCAACCCACCCTATCCACCGACCATTGGGTCCTATCCGCACCAAATGTCGTTATTCTCCCCACACTCGAATTTGACACCTCACTGCTTCGACTCCCAACACCACATATATACCGATCCGTACCCAAACTAACCCTAATATCACAAACCTAAACTACCTAAAGTACCCAATGACCTAAGACCCTTCTACACCAGTGAACCTCCATCAACGGCCTCTACCTTGCAATCGACATCACATGTCTGGCGATTTCGTCTGAAGTCTGGCGATTTCGTCTGAAGTCCGGCGATTTCGTCTGAAGTCCGGCGATTTCACCCCTCTTGTTGCGTCTCCGACCAACGATTTCACTCCTCCGGCCAAGGATCGACCGGATAACTCTCCTCTATAACGTGAGTTTTAGAAATTTGCTCAAATCCGTCAATTTTTGGGTTTTTTTTGCCTACATTACATCTATTTAAAGCATTGTTTTCATTTAAGCTGGAGAGCACCGATGAATCGATATAGTTCACCATAATGGACCGGTAGTCAAATACCCTTTTCTTACAATTAATCGGTAGTCTAGTACCGATGGTTTTGATTTGACTTCAGAAGATTTGTTCTGAGCAATTCTTATATTTATCGATGTTTGCATTTTGTTGCTGGTAGTTGAATACCAATGTTTTGCCTAGGGTTCGGTTCTTAGGTACCGATTCAACTTAGCTTTCATGAGTATCATAATACCGGTCTAATCTTACATGGATTGGTGGTTTGTTTGATTTCCAAACGGTAGTTGAATACCGATGGTTGTGCATACTAATGGGGACTTGTTTACCGTTTTCTTTGAGCTATCGTCGGTACTATATGATAGAGCTTCAAAAGTGTCGTGGCTTAATAAGTCTGCCCAAAATTACTAATATTAACCAATGCTCTATTTAGCTACTAAAAACTAGTAGTAAGCGGAGAGTCCAGATCAATCTACAAGGAAACAAAGGATTGAGTTGAAATGCTTTGTATAGCCTCCTACCAATGAGTTGAGAAAAGAGTTAGAATTGAAATTAAACTAACTTTATACTAAGGGATTGACAAATTCGAGAAAAGGACCATGGGATTCTTAATCAGCAACAAGGGTTCTACTAGGTAATCCTAGGATTAGAACTAGCTAACCAAACTGAATGGTTTTTCTAATGGTTGATAAGTGAATGGCTAATTCTCCCTATCACTCAATAAGGTTCGATTAGGATCCCTCGTCGGCGAGAACAATTATCTAAAATTTGATGACATAATAGTTAGTTCTGATCACCGCTAATGAATCTTCTTATTAGGACTGATTCATCGCTAGAAAACAACCATAATATGGATTTAGGTGTAAAATCAAGATAGTTCTAGCATCTCTATTGGCCAAATCTATAAAGATAGGATAGATGGAGGATTATGAATAGATTATAGTGGTTCTAGCACTATTAGCCTCCTAATCACGAATAAGATCCCCTCATAATACAAGATTTCATGGTTCTAGCATGATTCTCCTATTAGATGAGCCCAAACCAAGCCCTAACATGCATTAGCTCTAGATCTAAAACATATTAGAACAATCCAAACATCCATAAATAAAATCAACACCATGTTTATAAAGAAATTAAGATCAATCCATACAAACCATTCAAGAAGGTATACAAGCCCTAAATCTTAAGAATCCCTAATAGAACCCTAATTACATCATAAGAATTCCATGGTGATGGGTTTAGCTACTCATCTTTAAGGTTTGATCCATAGATGAAAGTTGATGAAGCTTTTCCGCCATCGATCTCCTCCAAAAGAATCACCAAAGAAAAGTTTAAAAGAGGAAAAAGAAAACTGAGATCTAGTCCCAAGAAAGAAGCCCCGTAAGAGAGGAACCCCATCCCTCCAAAACCCTATAACATGCCTATTTATAACCTAGGAAACTCCCTTCCATCGGATTAGATCTGGGCCTTCAATTTCCTTCACGGATAAGGAATGATCGATCTTCATCGGGTGAAGATCGATCATTTAGTCTTCTATCGTTGGTTGTGCCCCGTAAAGGATCGATCGTCTTATAGAAGATGATCAATCATTTGCTTGTATCCTTGGTCATGTCCCGTGGATGAGTCTTTTTAAACATTGCTCTCTGCCACTGTTGATGCACATAAATGATCGATCTTTATTTACCGTAAAGATTGATCCTTTGAACTGGTGCTCTCTGTCAGGTGGTACGTGTACAAGATTAATCATTTCCTGATGTGAAGATCGATCATTGTTCTTCAGCTTGGATTTCTTCTTGATGTCTTGAAGAGATCGATCTTTCCCTTATAGGTGATCGATCATTTTATCATGATATTGCCCAAATGTGCTCATTTTGACTCCAAACTTGATCTAACTCTTACTGAGGTCTTTTGTACTAGAAATAAGGTAAATATAGTTAGTGAAGCATTACTCGAAAACTAACAAAGCCAAATTATAAGGGTGATTTATGCACTTTTCGAGTCTTATCACTATACTACCGATATGGTATAATTGATACGAAATTATACTACTTATATGGTATCATACTACTGATAGCTTTGATTGTTTGAATACCTGAACTGATACTGAAATGTTCTTGGTTGTTCTAACAGCCAAATGGCTCTTATTACACGCATCACATCGAAGGCATCCTCATCAAAGGCATCCTCTTCCTTGGCTTCCCAGCAGCAGCAACCTAGGAAGAGAAGGACAAGAGAGGAGATGGAGGAGGAAAGGACCAAGAGGGTTTTTTTTGAAGACGATGTGGAGACAGAGGATGAGAGCCCTATCCCCCAGTGGTATCCCTGTTGCTGCAACAGAGGATGACGAGCCAATCCCCGGGGGGCTAGTGGCTAAGTTCGTGCTAATTGAGTTTAGGAGTAATGTGAAAGATCTAAAAGTAAAAAATAACGATAAGAATGATGAGTTATAAACTCACTAGTAACTAAATACAATGATTGGATAATATATCTCATCGATTGTAAAGGCCTTGGTGTAGTTATAAATGACATCTTCTATATCGGCAACAGTACAAGTATAACCATGATAGTAACCAAGCAATTAGCACTCATAAATGATGAAATTTGGGTCTCTAATATAAAGTGAAGATTATAGCAGACAACGATCGCTATCATACCATCGATACATTCTCTCCTAATATGTAGAATACTACATTCTATTCTAATCGGTATCATAGCACTGATACATTCTCCTCTAATCGTAATATACTACCGATATTAAACCGGTGACAAGCTACCATTAGTAATTCATATTAAACGGAATCACGGTGTCGTTGGGTCGTGCATGTATATCGGTACAATACTAGCGATTAGACCTGGATAGGGCAAAAAAAAAAAGGAAAACGATGAACTATCAAGAGTACCGGGAGAATGAGGTGGGAATGCACCTTTTCTGGTGCAATATCCTCACATCCTTTCTCTCCATTGTCCATTTCCACTGGTGGGAACAACGTTATTACTCAATGTGTGTTTTCATGATCGATTGTGTGATGAGGGCAAGGCAAAGGTGAGCGAAAGATGGTAACAAAGAAGAGAGGAGTGGAGAAAAGAAAGTACGTGCAGAAAAGAGCAAGACGAGATGTCCGGAGAGGATGATCGGAGAAGATGAGGCATTTAAGACAGGAGTGTAGGGTAGGCAGTAAAACACGAGTCTATACAGGTTAGAAGTGTTGATTGGTGTACATGATACATATGTCACCAATCGGTAGACAAATACCGACACTTTCATCTATCGGTGGATTACCGATGGGATAGATGAAGATATCAGTATCTCACTACCGGATCAGATCAAACAATCGGTAGTTGGCTACCGATACATTCAATCTATGAGATAGATAAAAGAGTCGGTAGTTAACTACTAATAGGTGGCCACATGTACATGTACACCAATTATTATTGATACATGTTATTACACCATATGTTAGGAAGCGGCATTGGACACTCATGTCTTTCTTTTTTTTGATTAGTTGAGCCCTAAAGCTGGGTAACCAAGGAAACAATTACAACAACAACAAAGCCTCAAATGTGGGGAATCAAGAGATTCTCACACACTGATGCTGCCAAAACATCAGCCTCATGATTAAAATCACGAGGGATATGAACAAAAGACAGATTTGAAAATTGAGAAGCCAGCCGCCATAGAGGCAGTAGGGCAGTACCAAGCTCTGGGGGCCACAACAATCTACCAGTTAAATAACGCACGCCCAACAATGAATCAGATTCCAGGACAATTGAGTGGACCCCTCTGCGTCTTGTCTCCTGCAATCCTCCATACATTACAAGGATTTCCGCCTCCACCACCAAGTTAACGATTCCTCTCCTAGCCCATGACCACGTTGGAGATGATCCGTTGGGGAAGATCCGTTGGGGAAGAGAATAGCTGCCAATCCCGCTTCTCTTCCCCGCACGGCCGCATCAGAACAAAGAATAGGGAAAACATCCGGACGAGGAGGGGGGGGGGTACTCTAGGTAGATGGGTAAGTGAGGATTCCCTGATCTGCCTGGAGATGATTCGAGCGAGCTTATCCGCTGGTAGAGCCAGATTGTCGAAGAAGACAGCATTGTGATCATTCCACAACCACCATAGGGTGTAGCCAACCCAGGTTTTATCATCTGCCAGGCTTGATCTTGAGGAGGCTCACATGATGCTCCAAGAATCATGGAAGGAAGAAGGACACCACCGACCAAGAGAAACCCGAGCCCAAACGTCAAGAGAGAAAGGACACTAAAAAAATAGGTGTTGAGGGGATTCCACATCTAGTCTGCACCTCAAGCAAGTGCGATCAATTGCACGGCCAATAGAGAAGAGAAACCCTGAAGTTACGATCTTGTCATGGAAGAAGCGCCCTAAGAAAAACTTGATTCTCGGCCGAACAGAAGCTTTCCAAAGGTTCAGCCACCCCACGCTCGGTTGCTCCCCTATCCAGGGAACTCTATGCTCAGAGAGAATCCGGGAGTAGATCGAAGCCGTCGAAATCTCCCCGCTGGCAGCGAAGCACCAAGAAGGTTTATCACGGCAACCCCCTTGAATCCGGACTCCTCGAATCGCACTGGCTAGATCCGGATGGAAGTAGAGTTGGAGCATGTCCTCACGCCATCTTCCAGTGACATCCAACAAGTCCGAGTCATGTAGATTCCCATGGATATGGTAGGAGAAAAGGGATGGGGAGGAGATAAGGGGATTCTCTAGCACCCAGCGATCATGTAGAGCACTTACCTTCCCTTGCAAAGCTGGAGTCCAGAGCAGACATTCTTGGAGCTTGTGTGCGGCTTTGCAGGTGCGGCGCCAAAGGCTCGAACATCTTGTGGGGATACTCCCAGTAGGTAGATTTCCATCCCACTTGTATTTGGAACAGGTGATCCTCGCCCTGAGGGAGTCTGGCGTGAGACAGACTTGCCGCTCGCTTCATGCGCAAAGATTCTTGCAAGATATCAAACCTACGCAGACCAAACCCTCATGTTTCTGTTTGTGAGGACCTACCCCTCTACCCCTGTTGCTCGTTATAGACCGTAAAGACAATTTGGTAAATTGCGTCTTGTTGGTTTGTTTCACACCCGCGTGTGCACACACTAACCTTATTTGTGTTAGTGCTTGATTAAAATGGTTAGGTGGACTCGGGATCAGAAGATCCGAGCTTGGGCTTGTGTTTTAACCCAAGTTTGAGTTTCTGGATAAGAAGATCGATCTTTCTTGCTAAGGAGATCGATCTTTATTACTACTAAGAAGATCGATCTTCCTTGAGAAGAAGATCGATCCTTCTGTGCCAAAAATTCTTGACGGTGGAGTTGAGAGGACGGCCGCCGTTGGCCGTCGCTCTCCCCTGTCAGAGGGAGAGAGGACTTTCTCTCCTCTCCTCCCTCTTTTCCCCTCCTTCCCTGGCTTTCCCCCATCCTCTTCTTCCTCTTCTCCTTCTCCTTCTCCTTCTTCTTCCTTCTTCCTTCTTCTTCCCGCGGTTCTGTTTCCTCTATTTTTCCCGGTAGCCCCTTCTTCTTCTCCATTCTCCCTCCTCCGGCCACCGTTTTGGGCGTTTCAACGCTCGTTGGATCCGTGGCAACGTGAGGAAGATCCATTGTGTGGTTTGGAGCTTTGTTGGTGACTGGTTAGCGGGGAATCAGCCGAGGTTTAGCGTTTCCAGTAGGTTTCTACATACCTAAGTTAATTTAGGGGTTTGCTTTGGATCTAGCCGTTAGATCTTGTTGTTCTTTGTGTTGTTGGTTTCCTCTTACTTAGTATAATTTCTGGTTTAAGTTTTATAAGCTTTGGTTTAGATTTTAGTAGGATTTAAACATGTTTATTCCCAGATTTCACGGTTTCTGCTGTTCTTGAAGAACAGCCGGTTTGCGGCGAGGTTTCCGATCGGTACGTGCATGTTCTTGGGTTGTGATGAACATAAGAGTTGTAGATCTTTGAATCTACGCTCAGACCCAACTGATTTCATAATTTTCTGATTTTTGTATGATTTCTTATGAATTTCTTACTGGTGGGCTACGTTGCAGCAAGTAAATGGTAAGTTAGTTAAATTAGCGATTTTGATTAGTGTTTTCCCGTTAATCTAGCCATTGGATGTTTCCCAATTCAGGATATGTTGATCCCGACATGTTGATCTACTGGTGTCTAAGTTGGATCTCGAATCGACGGGGTCAATTAGCCTCTAAGTAGAGGATTTTGGTGATTTTTAAATAATATTATATGTTTGAAACATATAATATTATATTTTACTGTTCATCGGAGTTTTCGGGGTTGCTTCCCATTGCAGGAGTCCGCGGTTGACGGTCGCGGTACCATCGTAATGCCGGGACCCACTGTGGATCGGCTTGCAGCGGTTGGTAGTACCGCTGCAGCGATCCGGTTGGACTTGTATGCTATCCTTAACATACTGTTGCAAGCTTACCTCTTATCTGTGTATGTTCATAGCATGCATTCTCTGTTGTGCATTAGTTGCATGATTAGGGCGTGAGTGATCTGTGGGTCACCGTCCAGAGACTGGAAGCTCGGATTTAGACCTAGGACCGGGGTTGGGTAGTTTGGACCCGGTTCGAATTGTGGTGTCCAGTCAAACTTGATGATAGGCTTAGATGACCGGTACACCTGTTGCTTGATGATTGTAGAGGTCGTGTCAGCCTTGAGTCGGATGCTGAGGTGTAGCCGGTGTCCCCCTGTGTTGACTCTTGAGTAGAGGAGTTGCATACTCAGCGGTGCCATTTCCCGCCTGCAGTGACGTTCCCTGCTTGTGAGCCAGTAGTGTTGTTTCCTGCTACTGAGTGTGACCTGATATGTGATCAGCTCGGCTGGAAGACCATGATCGTGGGCCTCAGGGACACGCGGCGGGGTTATGGGACCCCTGTATACACCCAGGTCTTACTTGAGGGCGACACTATTGCGTTTCCCTCTTTCTTCCGTGTGTCATAGTGTAGAACCCTACTGAGGTTATGCTCACTCCTACCCGGGCTGCGTTTTGCAGGTGCAGGCGTCAGTTCTTCTTATGTGGCCCTTACCGGGCAGTTGGTCGGCGGTGCGGCGGCGCCAGGTGAAGTCTGAGAGGTGGTGATCTTTTACTGCTTTTAACCTATGTTAGATAGCCTCCTACGAGAGTGATGTTGTATTTAGATTTTCCCCTCTCCGAGGATATGTATATTAAATTCACTTCGGTTTTGTAATATGAGGTTCGAGGCTTGTAATTTAATTATGTCTCTTTAAATTAAGGGTGTTTGTGATGATTGCTAGGGAGACCAATAGGTTAGAGGGAACCCTCGCCGGTTGGGCTTTCGCGGGTCGGGGTGCGACACCGTTGGCAAGCAAGCAATATCCCAAGCAACCCTTCCGGCCTTCTTTCCGCTCCAAAGGAACGTTCTGTAAATGAACTTTAAGTCTTTGAGCACGTACTTGGGGACGTGAGTGGCCAGTAGCAGGTGGATTGGAGAAGCTTGCAACACATATTTGATCAAGATGATGCGCCCCGCTCCTGCTAACTTGAGAGCAGTCCAGTCATTGGGCTTTTGTTAGAGAGACGCGATCAACTCGGTGAAGGTCTCCTTCTTCAGTCTCCCGCCATCGATTGGAGCTCCAAGATATTTCAGGAACCCCTCCTGATCGCTCACAAACGTCGTCGTTAAAACGTTGCAAACTCAATCAAATATTAAATTTATAATCCTTATTCAATCACTAAACTACTAGGTAGAATAGCGGTGAAGTCGGGAGTCGATCCACAGGGAAAACGTTGGAAACTGAAATCAATTCTCAAAACCCTAAAACTAAGGAAAAGAATCAAAGATAGAATAGAGTTATCTAAACTAATAAATAAAAGAGATAAAAGGTTGATCAATTTGAATCAATGGATAAGTGACTTAAGAATTACTCAATCCACCCTAGTTTCATTATTAGTCTTCTCTAGTTATTATCATGTTCCCTTCTCTCAACATTATGAATCATATGCCTACAGGCTCACATGAATCCCTAAAAGAAAGTTAATGTTCCCAACGGCATAATCTATCTTTGCTTGGCATAGATTGTCTTTGGTCCTACGATTACATTAAATTATACTACTCCTAATGACCTTGGCACAACCTATCCTAACTTAGCATAGCCTATCTCACTAGCAAACCATAAATCACATGAATACCATCCTATAAATCTCTACGATCAATCACAGAAATCATGTAGGACTAAAAATACGTCAAGGAACTCTGTTCCCTCAACTCTATTAACAATATAAAGCAAATTCATAGGATCATGTTTTGAGAAGAATACAAGATTCAAACCAAAGAAAATAGAAAACTATGCTAGGGTTTCATGAATAATCCTAAGTACAATAACTAGCAACTCATCTTTTGGATGAAAGCCATCAGGTTGGAATATGAAGCTGTCACCATCCACATCCTCTCCTTCTTCTTCTTCCTCCTCCAAAGATTGTCAAAAAGATGAGAAATTTGGCTGAAAAAAGGCATTTTAAATAGGGAAACCCTAAATTTGGACCTAAGAGTCCTATCTAGACTTAAACTTTGACTTTTCTCTTTTCGTATTTCAACTCCTATTCAGGATTCCCACTTTAACTCAATTCGGGCGCTAATTGGATTGGAATCTGAGAACATCTTAAACAGGAAAGTTTTAGATCTTCAAGTTTTCTATCATATTCCGAAGAGTTTATAATATTTAGAGTTATAGGGAATATTTGACGAATTTTCTTCTGAACATCGACGGACAAGTTTCTAGCAGCTGTATATCTTCATAGTCTTCAAAACCGGTATTAATCTGGATAGAATCTCGCCAAGTGTCCAACATGAAAGTTGTCCATCTCTGAGTCTTCTACCACATCTCAAAGTTTCAGAATATGTGGACCTTTGTAAAATATTTGACGAATATATTACTGACGGTCGACGAAGCAGTTTATTTAGTTATTTTAGCCGAATTTCTTGCATTTCTTCTCAAATCATGATTAAACCTTAAATCAACTAACAAACTATTAAATACAACTAATCTAGGCCTAACAAAGGTAATTTAAGGGGTTTAATTATATATAATCTGTGACTTATCACCTCCACCTCTCCGATCTTCAAAATACGACTTATGCTCAGGCGTCTGTCTGCTTCCAGGCTCGGGGAGAATCGGACATGGGACTTGGTTTGATTGACTTGCAGACCTGAGAGCATGAAGAATTCCTCCATTATCGTCATGATCCTGTGGGCCTCCTCATATGTAGCTTTCGTCACCAGTAAACAATCGTCCACGAACAAAAGGTGAGAATAAACTTCCAGATCGGCATAGAACTTCACCCCCAACAGACTTTTTCAGGTCGGTTAGAGTATTATTGGTATGAAAATTGAAAAAAAAGCGGTGCACTGTTCCTTCGTGTAAGGGTGAGTATTCGGTATTCGGTTCGGTTTTCGGTACAAAACCGAAATACCGAAATTTATTCGCTACAAAAAAACACGAACCGAACCGAACCGAACCGAATTTCTGTCCCGAACCAACCGAATTTTTCCTATACAGTATTTCTAAAACCGAACCGAACCAAATTTTTTTTTACAATACCGAACCGAACCGAATTGTTTTTTACAATATCGAAACCGAACCGAATTATTTTTTCAATACCGAACCGAATTATTTTTACAATACCGAACCGAAATTTTTGTCCAGAACTTGCACAAATGCTGAAATGACTAGTTCAAGAAATTTAATATCAGTAATTTCTAGTGGCAAAACAATGTAGTTGTAACAAATCAAACAAAATGGAGATGTCACTCTTGTTTTAGTATTCTGCAGTAAAATAGCTAGTGTATAATGTTCAGAAAACATATTACAAAAAGGCCCAGTACAAAAATGTGTTAGAGAAGATGAGATACGCTGCACTTCAATTCTTCCGATCAGTCTGCACTCTGTAGGCCAGGTATTTTCCTTCTTCTTCCCAGTCAAATTGAAGAGGGAAAGTAGCAGAATGTCGAGAATGAGATATTCATGAAAATGGATACCTTGATCTGAGTTGGAAAAGGCAGGCTCAGCTGCCTCCGATCTTCACATTTGAAACCTTTTTTCTTCATAACATGAGATCAATGATGAAGGTGAGATGTGCTACCTCCAGCTGAAAAAGTTGAAGCACTTTCTACGAAAAATAGAAAGGAAGGTTTAAAACATGAAAAGCCATCCTATCTAACATGCCAGCCGTTGCATAGGAGCCATGAACAGTATGAAGATAACAAGAGAGATAAAAATAATTGCCACAAGCATAGCAATTTCTTATAGTAGATGCATGAAACATCAGAACACATAACCAGAGGATTAATTTCATGGCTAATTCTGAAGTCAAAACACGTAGGAGAAGCTCTTTGATCTGTCAAGTGTCAAAGGTGAGATATCAGAGGAACCATGAAAAATAGAGGTGGGAAACTAACTGTATTACGGCACTGAAAAATAGAGGTGGGAAACTAACTGTCAAGAATGAATGGTTAAAGGTT
>OY986968.1:15766495-16025872 GCA_963920575.1 Narthecium ossifragum
CTCGAGCCATGGTTGATAGTATCGGAAATCTAGAAGAATTGATCTTCCACCATAGAAGAACATCAAAAGTCTCACAATCTTTTTCATTATCTTCCCCTAAATACTTATCCAATTCTGATTTGTTCTCTCCCCCTCCAGCCTCTGATTGTATTCTCTTTAATCTAGATAAAACCCTGGCCTTCACTTGATCATCAACCGATTGTTCTTCCTCCCCCGTAGCCAATTCAGATAGATCGGATGGTTGAATTGTAGTTGAAGGTCCACTTTGTGGTGAAACCAACTTATTATACTCTTCAAACATTTTATAGGTGACATCATTTACCCTTTTAGCAACCCTTTCGCCATCTCCAAACTCATACATTTCTTCCAATGCAAGACTAATATATCTAAACTTGTACCTTCGATCAAAAACAACTGGCACAAATGTTAAGATATTCAACTTATCACTATTTGCTCCCCAATATTTCTCAAATTTTTCTTTCATTTTATCGGCCATGATGCGCAATCCAATGTCATTACCACGCCTCCATTCTTGCAACACACCGGATAAAACACTGAGCTCATGAAAAAAGCTGCTTGATGTGATGTAAGAAGTGCCTGACACCTTCAATGTTAGCTCATAAAGTGTCGTAAGAAACGTACCAATCTCCTCACCTTTAGCCAATCTTCTGGAGTAGGCATTCCTTCTCTTCCATTGCCTTCAAGCTCACTTCTAATTTGCGGCTCTAACTCTTCAAATCTATCAAATGCACCTTCAAACTTTTGGGCGGCATCCAACATCATATAGGTGGAGTTCCACCTAGTGCTCACATCTAGGCTCAACAAACTTTTGCTTTGAATCTTTTCTATCTCCACACATTCTTTGAACTTGTTTAACCTCATAGGAGATTGCTTCACATACTTCACAACCGCACGAACTCGATCAACATATGTGCCCATATCATTTAAACCTTCACCAACTACTAAATTTATGATATGAGCCACACATCTCGTATGCATAAAGTCTTCATCCAAGACAGTTACCATCTTCCTCTTCAAGTACTTAAGAGCTACATCATTTGAGCTTGCATTATCCACCGTCACAGTAAAAACTTTTTGAATCCCCCAATCTTTCAAGCATTTCTCTAGTAACCTTCCAATAGCTTCGCCTTTATGACTACTGATTGGACAAAAGCTTATTATTCTCTTGTGTAGTGTCCAATCATTATCGATAAAGTGAGCCGTGAGACACATGTAGTTCATTCTTTGAAGTGATGTCCATGTGTCCGTAGTAAGAGATACCCTTTGGTCATTCTCTGTAAACCACTTCTTCAACTTTGTCTTCTCCTCTTCAAAAATATTAAAGCAATCCCTTCTAATTGTCCACCTCGAGGGCACATGAAGTCTTAGACACGCCACTTTGCAGAACTCCTTAAAACCCTCCGTGTCAACAAACTTGAAAGGCAACTCATTGAGTGTGAGGACCCGTCCCTCCATCCCCTTGGCTTGTTGTTGACCCCAAGGGCAATTTGGGAAATTGCGCCTTGGCGGTCGTTTCACACGGGGTGTGCACACACAGACCTTGTTTGGTGCTTGTGGTTGTTAGAAAGGTTAGGTGGGACCTAGTTTGGAAGTTCTGGGCTTGGACCCGTTTTCCAGCCCAAGTTGGCACTTCTGGGCAGGGAGGATCGATCCTTTGGTCGAGGAGGATCGATCCTACCTGTGCCTGGAAGTCTTTGGTGGTGGCATTCGAAGGACGGCCACGGCGGTGGCAGTCGCTTCCCTTGTCAGGGGAGGGGAGACTTTTGCTCCCCTCCTTCGCCTTTCCCCCGGCTTCGCCGGCTTTCCCCGGCCTTACCCCGCCCCCTTCCCCTGCTCTTTCCTTCTTCTTCCTCCTTCTCCCGGCTCTGCTTCTTCCCCTGTTCCGGCTGAGAGCTTCCGCTCGCCGTTCTTCCTCCTCCGGCCACCTTTCCTGGAGCTTGAAGGCTCGTTGGGTTCGTGGCAAGGCGAGGGAGGTCCTGGGTTGGGCCTTGTGGATCGAAGCTGCGTTGAAGAGGTAGAGTTCTCACTCAAGACTCCGGTTGCTTTGAAGGGTTTTGAAATCCGGTTTTTGTTTTCGATAGATCTCCTTGTGGAGTTGTTGTTTTCCGATTTTGAAGCCTTGAGTGGCTTCGTGATGCTTAAATCTACCAGCCTACCAAGTTTGGTGAGGTTTGGTTGTGCCTTCCGGCGGTTTTCCCGGCCGGAAGTACGCCGGAACCCATCAGGATCGATCCTCCTGGGAGGGAGGATCGGTCCTCTTGTGTTGGCTTGCTGCGCCCAGCGAATTATCGATCTTCTTATGGGGGAGGATCGATCATGGAGCCTGGGTTGGCATGGTTACCCCTTCGTCCCGAGAATGATCGATCTTCCTGGGAGGAAAGATCGATCTTCCTTGGTGCGACTGGAAGGGAGCCCTCTGTCTTGGGAAAGATCGATCTTCCTGGGAGGAAGGATCGATCCTTTTTGTCTCGACAGTGAGGGAAGCTCACTGTTACTCAAGTGATCGATCCTTCCTTGGGAAAGGATCGATCCTTCAGTAGCAGGGAGGGTTTTTCAAGGGTTATGCCCGCGGGGCTTCGCATGTAAGTGGTTGTTTTGACGGTTTTGCCCTTGGGGCTTATCATGTTGTTCATCATGTTTGAATGTTTACAGCTTTATGGTTAACCGAGGGAGTAATGAACCCTCGGGAATGCTTAGTGTAACTGGGCCATGGGTTATGCCCTTTTATCACTTTATGGTGAACCGAAGGAAATCATGATCCTCGGAAGTGCTTAGAATAAATGGGCCGAAGGTGTGCCTTTGCTGTGTTACATGTTACTGCTTTCCTTATTTATATCCTGCCCTGTTTCCTGTGCATTAGACATGCTAGGTTAGACTAGGTGGGGTTGACCCGTGGACTCGGTGATCAAGGGCTAAGTAGTAGGTGTCCTACAATTAGCGTCCGGCCCACCCTGTGTCAAGGACCGTCGGAGGTAGCCCAGTCCTCGAGCAGCGGCTATCGGAGGGACGTACGTTGGACAGGAACCTTGGGGAGGGAAACATCGATGGGATCGATGGACTCCCTGGCTAGGCTTAGTCCTTGGGTTAGGAGTTAGGGGTCCTGTTGGCTCTGTGGCTTGGAGTACTGGGAGGTGGTAGTCTTAACCTCGGTCGTTCCGCCAAGTGTGGAGATCCCACTTGGGGAAGGGTGTCCTACCAGTAGCGTCATGTCCACCCTGTGTCAGGGATTATCGGAGCTGTCCACCCCTGAGCAGTAGTTGTCGGAGGGGCGTACTGGGACAGGAGTCCTTCGGGTTATTGACGGGATATATGGGATCCTTGGCAAGCCTCAGTACTTGGCTTCAAGGTTGGTTCGTTTGGGTTTGCCTTCTCAGCGAGAGTGGTAGAGTAGGACCCTGCTGAGCTGTTGCTCATTCCTACCTAGACTGTGTGTTTGCAGGTGCGGGTCCTCGTTCTCCTCCGGTGCTTCCCCGTCGGCAGTCTCATGGCAGCGTGCCGGATCCTGACCATGTCTGAGGGTCAGGATGGTTTCGTTTGTGCTTTTGCGGAGACCCCGGTGGGTGGTGTAGCTTCTTTTTGGGGACTGTTGATCCCTTGTAGCTTGTTTTACTAAACTCTGTTAACTCTTTTATTACTGTTTTGTAATAAAAGTTAATAGATGTTGTACTTGTTGCTTCCGCCTTGTGTTGTTGTCAGCTGCTTCCGCCAGCTGTGTGTAGTCTCAACTGTTTCTGCCAGTTGAGGCTAGTAGATGTAGGTTTTTCCCCCCTCGTGTCCCGGCCCGGTCTGGGTCCTGCGGGTCGGGGTGCGACATTGAGTATGAGCATCCGAGCTAATGCCTTTCTACAATGTTCTTGATTAAACTTCCATGTGCTAACAACTGATCCTTCCCCATCTTTTTCAAATCATAGTTCCGCTTGTTGGCCACTCGAGCGAGGAAACTTTGGGCATTGAAGAAGGTGTTTCTTCATCCCTATTGTTCCATTTACCCTTGGGTCGGAACGATAAACTTTGGCACAATAGTTGCATTTGCTCCTTTGTTTGCCGTCACCCGGATCGTCGAAACGATCATAGTGTGCCCAAACATCTGATCTTGGCTCCATTGATTTTCTTTCTCCCTTCAATTTTGTCTCTTCTCTCTTTCTTTTGTTATCCATTGTCCTAATCCCTTTATCTGTTGTCTCGTCTCTTGTGGGAATAGAGCTTTCATCAGTGGCATTGATGAGTGCATGAAAGTGCACTCTAAATAGTCTTATAACCATCTCAATTGCTAGATTATTATCCTTAATCAACATCTTTATTACTATTTTTACATCTATATGTTGCTTCACATGGTTGTTTGAAAAATGCAGGAAATTGGGGTTAAAAGAAGCTGAAAAGAGTATATGGATCAACTTCAAAAATTAATCTGTACCTGTTCATGAAGAACCAGATGATGTGCCACATATGGTTGGAAAGCTCTTGAAGTCTAGATTCTGGAGAATTTTACGGTTCATGATTCCGAGTTTCCTAGAGGAAGTTACGGCAATTTCAGTACCGATGGCGCAGTCTGAATGGCAGAAAGGAAAATAAGCTGGAAGTCCGAGCGATCCGCCGATCGATCGGACCACGCAGAATCGTGACAGAACATGTGTTTTTTGGCTGAACATGGTCCGATCAATCCATCCATCCCTCCTATGGGGTCCGATCGATCCGACACCAATGGTCCGATCGATCGGACTCGGAAAAAGCCAAAAACAGCGGATTTTTACTCAACCGATCGATCCAACACTCATAATTCGATCGATCGGACTTGGGAATTAAAGGGTGACAGAACGTATGCTTTTTAGAGGAACACAGTTCGATCGATCCATCCATCAATCGGACTCGGGAATAGCCAGAGACGGAGGATTTTTACGAAATCGATCGATCCGACTCCCTTAGTCTGATCGATCGGACACGGGCGAAGTTAGAAGTTGAAGATTTTAACGCATTCGATCGATCCAGCACCCCGAGAAGGATCGATCGGACGTTCCCAGTGAATTAAATCAACGGTTTAGATCAAATCCGTTGATGGAGAGACTTTGGGGCTATAAATAGGACTCTTTCTAGGGTTTGAGGGGGACTTCTTGGACGTTTTTGGAGGCTCTTTCTGGACGTTTCCCAAAGGAAGAAGATGAAGACATCTCCATCAATGGCCGAGTAATCCGTGGGCATGGCGGACAGATGATCTAGCGAGGATTAGGGCTTCTTCTCCAACGATGGTTCATGTTTTTAATCTTTATTGTTAAATTTTTCTTATGTATTGGATCTTCACAGATTACTTTGTGGTTAAACATTATTATAAATCCAGTCATGCTTCTTTTATGATATTGTGATCCCATAGTTATCTCCTTTGATTCTCCTACCGAGTCTCGTGAGACCTTTGCTATGCATTGCCCGTAGTGACAGCTGGTATTGTGTATTCTTAGGGATCTGGTTAGATAAGGTTGGGGCTCTATACCGTGAGATCTTTGCTATGCATTGCCGATTATGAGAGTTGGTATTGTGTATTCTTAGAGATCCGGTTAGAGTTAGGGCTTTGTCCCGATGAACTTTTGCTGTGCGTTGCCTGTAGTGACAGCCGGTATCGTGTATTCTTAGGTTTGGTTGGATGAAGTTAGAACTATAAAAAGGAACAACCAATCGTAGGAAGAGACATTTATATATTTTGTTAGGTTTATAGTTTCATATCTTCCGGTTAAGGTGATTGGGATGTGAATCCCTTAACTGAGTATTATATGAACCATTGAGAAGAGAAGAACCTAAATCCGAGTGAAGTGATTCCTGAAGCCTAGCCTCATTCAAATCCTGATTTCTTTCGTTAACTTTATCTTACCATTACATCTCCAATCTATTTTTCTTAACTTTCATCGCTCTTGATTGTTTTCAATTCATTGTTATCTGTGTTTCTGGATCTTTCCTGCTTGTCTCTCTGTGGGATTCGACCTCTCTTATGCTGTACTGCACCGCGACCGCTGTGCGTGACACATTTGAGCGACATCAAAAATTGGCGCCGTTGCCAGGGAGACGGTTTAGAAAAGCGCCAGAATCAGATTACAGTGATTGCAGACACCGAAAGCGGTAACTTCGTTCATTTTCTTTAGTCTTTATTTCTTTATTTTGGTTTTGATTTTTTTCTTCTCTATTAGGATTGTTTTCTTTTATTCGGTTATAGTTAGTAAGTTTAGTTTCAATTATTGTTTTTGCTTATTTTCTTTAGTTGGTTTGCATCTTTTGGATTGCGTGTTTGCTGGTGTATGCCTCGGTTTAGAGACGAATTAGGCAGATTTGCTAGACGTCCCGAGGGTGATTCTGAAACTTCTGATAGTGAGACATATATTGATGATCTCTTTGACGCACAGTCACAAACTTCGCATCATACTTTCATTATGGCTGAGCACGAGGAACAACAAGCTCTTAGGAGTTTGCAAGAATATTTGCATCCAACACGCACTGCTACAACTTCATGCATCATGTTTCCACCTAATGCAGCACATGTTGACTTTAAACCTGGCATGATTCAGTTGCTTCCTACCTTTCATGGGTTGGAGAATGAAAATCCATATGTGCATATTAGGGAGTTTGAGGAAGTAGTAGTGACTTTTCATGGCCAACCAGGTGCACTAGATATGATCCGACTTAAGTTCTTTTCCTTCTCACTGAAGGATAAAAGCAAAGAGTTGGTTATATTCCTTGAGGCCACAATCTATAAGATCTTGGGCTGAAATGACACCGATATTTCTCACCAAGTATTTCCCACAACACAAAACCAACGCACTTAAAAGACATATTGCGACCTTCACACAAAAGGATAGTGAAACTTTGTATCAGGCGTGGGAACGATTTAAAGATATGTTGAATTTATGTCCCCATCATGGATATGAAAGTTGGCGTCTTGTTAGTTATTTTTATGAGGGTTTAACTGTTAGAGAACGGCAATTTGTTGAGATGATGTGTAATGGTGAATTTTTGCAAAAAGATCCTGATGCAGCAATTGAATACTTGACTAAGCTTGCTGAGAAAGCTCATACATGGACTGGACCGAATGCAACAGAAAGTACAAACAGGGCCAGACCACCACCGCAGCAACCAGGTGGAGGAATTTATCAGCTGCGGGAGGAGGATGCACTCAAGGCTAAAGTGGAGAGTCTAACAAGGGAGCTGGAGCTATTAAAGACCAAAGATATGATGACAGCCCGGACCTCTCCATACAATGAACCTACAAGGCCGGCTGGGCCGTGTGCAATCTGCCAAGGCGTGGACCACCAGACTGAAGATTGCCCCACCTATGCTGAGATGAGAGGTGGGTACGACGAGCAGTGCAACGCTGTAGGCGGATTCAGGAGGCCGTACACTCCCTACTCAGAGACGTATAATCCAGGATGGCGAGAGCATCCGAACTTCAACTGGAAGTCGAACGCTCCACAGAGCAACGAGCATCATCAACCGCCACCTAATAACCTTTTTCTAACCTTCCTTATAATACATCTGGTTTTCCTAGGCCAACATTTAATGATAATTTACAGGAACTGAAATCTATGATTGTGCAGGAATCTAAGGAAAGGAAGGAGGATATTCAAGAGATCAAGAGCCAGATCACGAAGCTGATCAACTCTTTGAGCGTGCATGAACGAGAGAAGTTCCCAGCTCAACCTCAACAAACGCAGGTATTTAGTGCTGAGTGATAAGACTTGAAAAGTGCACAAATCACCCTTTCAACTAGGTCTCGTTAGTCTCCGAGCAATGCTATTTTAATAGTCTATGATGTATTTCAGGTATAAGAGCCTTCAATGACGATTAGATCATGTTTGGTGCTAAAACGAACAAATAAAGACATGCTAGAGCAAAGGAATGAAAATGGATTGACTTTGAAGATTAACCTGTACTTGCTCAAGAAGAATTAGATGATGTGCCATATATGGTTGGAAAGCTCTTGAAGTCTAATTTCGGGGGAATTTTACGGTTCGTAATTCCGAGTTTCCTAGAGAAAGTTATGGCAATTTTAGTACCGATGGCGCAGTCTGGATGGCAGCTGAAGGGTCCGATCGATCCGACCCCCAGAGTCCGATCGATCGGACTGTGCAGAAACCTCACAGAACGTATATTTTTCAGCTATTCAGCTTCCGATCGATCCAGTTATCACTCCTACTGAGTCCGATCGATCGGACAGCCGTAGTTCGATCGATCGGACTCGGGAAAAGTGAGAAATCGAAGATTTTTATTCACCCGATCGATCGGACACTCATAGTTCGATCGATCGGACTCGAAAATGACCGTTTCCTCGATATTTATCAAGCAAAATCAAGGGGCAAGATTTAATTCGAATTAAGGTGGATACCTGGGCTATAAATAGGCATCTTTTAGGGTTTTTGAGGGTCTTTCTTCTCTCTTGGAGAGGGAGAACAATTCCTTTCTTCTTTTTAACTTTTATTTATAGATCTTTGGGAGGAAATCCATGGCGGGAGGAGATCATCAACCTTCATCTATGGATCAAGTCCTAAAGATGAATAGCTAATTTTTTACCATGGGATTCTTATGATGTAACTAAGATTTCTATTATGGATTTATGAGATCTAGGGCTTGTATAGATGATTGTTTGGCTTATATGGATTGATTTCTATTTTCTTTTATACCTTGGTGTCGATTTATTGCTGGATGTTTGGATTGTTCTTGTTTGCACTTGATTCCGGAGCTTGTGTATGCTAGGGCTTGGATTGGATTCATCCAAATAAGAGGACCATGCTAGTCCCATGGTATCTCGGATGAAATCTTCTTCGTGATTAGGGGTTGTATAGTGCTAGTCCCACTATAGTAGTGCTAGTCCCACTACGTTCCATCCCTAATCCTTCATGCATCCTACTTTTGTAGATTTGGCCATCAAGATGGTAAATCCATCTTGATCTCACACCTAAATCCATATCCGTACTACTACTTGCGATGAATTCATCCTAATAAGAGAGTTCATTAGCAGTGAACGTAACTAATCATTCGGTCACTGATAATTAGATAATTGTTCTTGCCAACAAGGAATCCTAAACAGAACTTGTTGAGTGATAAGGAGAACTAGCCATTCACTTATCAACTATTAGAAAGTCATTCATCGTGTTTGTATGCCCTGATCTTAGGAAGACTTGGTAGAACCTTAATTACTGATTAAGAACTCCATGGTACCTTTTCTCTTATTTATTAATTCTTTAGTATTAGTTTAATTTCAATTCTAAATCTTTTTCCAACTTGTTGGTAGGGATACTTAGATTGAGTTTAGAAGTTTAATTATTTTCCTACGCATTCCATGTGGATTCGACTCGGACTCACTGCTATCTACCCTTAAAGTAGTTAGTTAGTAGTTTGATTATAAATTTGTAATTTTGATTAGACTTGTTAAGACTACGACACTTTTCAAGTCGTATCACTGAGCAAAATAATGTGAAGGAGATGAACGCCATAACTACAAGAAGCGGAAAAACAACAAAAAACCCTTCCAAAGAGGCCACCGAATCTCCTATTGCTATTGAAGAAGAGGACCGGATTGATGAGAACCATGTAGAGACCGATCATTCAGATGGCCCTACACCAGGTGACTTTCAGGTACGTATCCCTTTCCCTCAGGCATTGAAATCCACTAAATTTACTATGGAGCCCAACAGCGAAGTTTTGGAGCATCTTCAGCAGGTTAAGGTAAACCTTCCCCTTTTGCATGTTATTAAGCAAATTCCTACATATGCTAAAGTGATTAAAGATTTATGCACTATGAAGAGACGACATCATGTAAAGAAAACTGCATTTTTAACAGAGCAGGTTAGTGCATTGCTTCAGCACAGGATTCCTCCTAAATATAAGGGTCCTGGTTGTCCTACTGTATCTTATTTCATTGGAAAGCATAAAGTAGGACAAGCTTTATTAGATCTTGGTGCGAGTGTTAATTTGATGCCATATTCTGTTTACTTGCAACTTAGTTTGGGATAGATTAAGTCGACATCTGTGATTTTGCAATTGGCAGATAGATCCACGAAAACTCCACGAGGAGTAGTTGAGGATGTGCTTGTTCAAATAGATAAATTTTATTATCCTGTTGATTTCTTAGTATTGGATACTCAGGCTATAGTAACTGCTGATTCTAGGATTCCCATTATCTTAGGTAGACCGTTTCTTGCTACTGCTAATGCTATAATTAATTGCAGGAATGGCTTAATGAAGTTAACTTTTGGGAATATGACTTTAGAAATCAATGTTTTTAATGTTGCTAAGCAGCCTGATGAGGATGATGAATGCCAGCAGACTTACCAGATTGATCTGCTCACTGAAGAGGAGTTTGCTACATCTGAAATTAATTCTCTTGAATTAGATTTGGATGAAAATGTTGATGTTGATGGTATGTGTAAAAATTTGGAACATTGTTCCTTTGCAGGTCCATTGAATCCAAAGTTTGAAGAATTGCCAGAAAGAGGACAGCCACCAACACCATCATCACTAGAGCCGCCCAAACTGGACCTGAAGCCGCTTCCTCAAGGTTTAAAGCACGCCTATCTTGGTCCAGGTGATACATACCCAGTGATTATTTCTTCGGCATTAACTGCAGAGCAAGGTGAGCAATTACTTAGCATTTTGAATGAGCATAAATCAGCTATTGGATGGAGTATAGCAGATCTGAAAGGTATTAGTCACTTGATATGTTCCCATATGATTAATCTTGAACAAGGGGCTGTACCTCGTAGGGATCCTAAGCGTAGGTTGAACCCTACAATGAAAGAGGTAGTAAAAACCGAAGTGTTGAAATTATTAGATGCGGGGATTATCTACCCCATTGCTGATAGCAAATGAGTGAGCCCTACACAGGTTGTGCCTAAAAAATCTGGTGTCACCGTTGTTAAAAATGAAAGTGGAGACTTTGTCCCCACTAAATTGGTGACAGGATGGCGTATGTGTATAGATTATAGAAAATTGAATGCTGCCACTCGTAAGGATTATTTTCCATTGCCTTTTCTAGACCAGATTTTAGAAAGAGTAGCTGGACATCCTTTTTATTGTTTTCTTGATGGTTATTCTGGATATTATCAGATTGAGATTGCTTTAGAGGATCAGGAAAGAACTACTTTTACATGTCCTTTTGGTACTTATGCTTTCCGTAGAATGCCATTTGGATTATGTAATGCTCCTGCTACTTTTCAGCGTTGTATGATGAGTATGTTTGCTGATATGATCGAGGAATGTATGGAAGTATATATGGATGACTTGACTGTATTTGGTAATACTTTTGATGCATGCTTGCAAAACTTAAAGAGAGTCTTGAGCAGGTGTGAGGAGAAGAACCTTGTGCTTAATTGGGAAAAGTGTCACTTCATGGTGCCCTCAGGCATTGTGTTGGGCCATATTGTCTCTTCCAAAGGCATTGAGGTAGATCGATCAAAAATCGATCTCATCTCAAAGCTTCCTGTGCCAAATACTGTTAAAGATGTTAGATCCTTTCTAAGGCATGCTGGTTTTTACAGGAGATTCATTCAGAATTTTTCTGCTATTGCTCGTCCCTTGTGTAATCTTTTGATAAAGGATACCCCTTTTGAGTGGAATATTGCTTGTCAAGAGGCTTTTCAAGCCTTGATTGGTAAATTGACATCCGCACCTATTGTGCAACCACCCGATTGGAGCCTTCCTTTTGAATTAATGTGTGATGCAAGTGATTTTGCTGTAGGAGCTGTTTTAGGACAGCGAAAAGATGGTAAACCTCATGTTATTCATTATGCTAGCCGAACCTTGAATAATGCACAGATGAATTATTCTACCACTGAGAAAGAACTATTGGCTATAGTCTTTGCATTAGACAAGTTTCGTGCTTATTTGATTGGTTCCCATATCACTATTTTCACTGATCATGCCGCACTTAAGTACCTTCTCACCAAGAAGGATGCTAAGGCGCGCCTAATTCGTTGGATATTAATCTTACAGGAATTCGATATCTCCATCAAAGATAAAAAGGGCGTGGAGAACGTTGTCGCTGATCACCTATCAAGGTTGATGGTGGAAGTAGCGGAAGATGAGCCACCAATTATGGATGACTTCCATGATGAGCAACTCTTTTCAGTTGCACGGCTGCCCTGGTATGCGCACATTGTTAATTACTTAGCAACAGGTGAGATCCCTTCCTTTTGGAGTGCGCAGGATAAGCGTAGGTTCTTTGTTGAGGTAAAGAAATTTTATTGGGATGATCCTTGTTTGTTTAAGTATTGTCCTGACCAGATTATGCGACGTTGTGTCCCTAATTATGAAATCGAAAGCATCATTACATTCTGTCACTCTCATGCATGTGGAGGCCATTTTTCGATGAAAAAGACTGCTGATAAAATTCTTCAATGTGGTTTTTATTAGCCTACTATGTTTCGTGATGTTAATATTTTCTGCAAATCTTGTGATAGATGCCTAACACTAGGAGCTTTATCTAGGAGACATATGATGCCTTTGAACCCAATTCAAGATGTAGAGATTTTTGATTGTTGGGGTATAGACTTTATGGGACCCTTTCCTTCTTCTTTTGGCTATTTATATATATTGTTGGTTGTGGAATACGTGTCTAAGTGGGTGGAGGCTATTGCATGTAGGAATAATGATCATTCCACTGTCATCAAGTTTCTTAAAGAGCATGTTTTGTCTAGATTTGGTACTCCTAGGGTCATTATTAGTGACCAAGGATCCCATTTTTGTAACCGCTCTGTTGAGGCTTTGATGCGCAGGTATGGAGTGACACATAAGATTTGCACTGCTTATCATCCACAGACGAATGGCCAAGCTGAATTAGCCAATAGAGAGATAAAGCAAATCCTGGAGAAGACAGTGAGCCCCAACCGAAAGGACTGGTCCTTGAGGCTATCGGACGCGTTGTGGGCATATCGCACTGCCTACAAGACTACCTTGGGGATGTCGCCGTTTCGCCTTGTTTATGAAAAACCATGTCATCTTCCAGTTGAATTAGATCATAAGGCATATTGGGCTATTAAGTCACTAAATCTTACTTTGGATGCTGCAGGTCAGGAACGGAAACTCCAGCTGTCTGAGCTAGAGGAACTCAGGAATGATGCTTATGAGAGTTCCAGGATCTTCAAGGCAAAGACAAAGGCCTACCATGACAAGAAGATCCTGCGGAAGACGTTTAAAGTCGGACAGCAAGCTTATCTGTATGACGCACGACTGCATCTTCATCCTGGGAAGCTGAGATCACGCTGGACAGGCCCCTTCACCGTTAGTAGGATATTTGAGAATGGGGCTGTGGAAGTTGAAGACCCAAAGGATGGGAGGTTGTTTACGGTTAATGGACAACGTTTGAAACAGATTCCAAAGAAAGTGGACCCTGAGGAGCACACCGTTTCTCTCGTAGACCCTGTCTACGAGGGATGATCTTTCTCCTATCTATCATTTCCCTTTTTGATTAGGTTAGTTTGTTTTAGTTTGTTTGCTTTTGTTTTCATTTGTTTTTGTTTGCTCTCTTATTTCTTAGGATGTTGGACCACCGTTTGCCTTGCTTGAGGAATTCGACCACTATTCTGGAGATGAGAAATTCGGCCACCATGAGGAGCCTTGAGGAGATAATCGATATTCTGTCATGTGGCCTCGCTCTTATTTCGATTTCCTATTATTCTTTCTGCTATATATGAAAATTCAGCCAACACCCTTCTGCTTATTTACACGATTAGCACACATTGAGGACAATGTGACTTTCAGGTTGGTGGGTGTAGGCATACATGATCTCATGCATGCTACCTTATTGAGTTTAGTAGTGTTGAATTGATTATGTTACTAGAAATTGTACTTGAGCTGAAATTTTTATGCTTATTATGCATGTTGCTTTCATATGGATTGACCAATACATTGATTGCATGCGCGATACCCTGAAAGTATAACATCATGTGATTCACACACGAACACTTTATGTGCAGTGGCGATTATACTCACTTGAGGAATGAGCATGCTATTGTCAATCTAGACCATGATTTCAGCATTAGCTAGTATTGAGTATTGCATGCAGAGAAAAAAAAAAAAGAGAAAAAGTTCTGGAGCTTGATCAAGCTGTGTCTAAACAATTATTAAGTGATCTACTGAGTAACCGGGTGTTCTTGCCTCAGGAAGCGGGGAGCTCGCGTAAAAAGGTAGAACCACTTATAGCTATGAAAAAAAAAAAAACTATCAAGTGTTTTGCTAAGTAACCGGGTCTCTGCTCCTCAAGAAGCGGAGAGTACTCACGTAAAAAGGCAAAGTGTCTGATAGTTGAAAAGAAAAAAAAAAGAGAGCATGTTGTACTTAAGGTGCGAGGGTTGGATGATTGGTCATGAAGATAGTAGTGTGTTTGGACTAATGGTGGGTAGAAGTTGCTTCTGTACGTAACACTCATTTGTCACATCACATGTATTATTCTGGATGGTGATTAGCATGTTGTGATGTGTAGAAGTTGATTTCATGTGTTGGTAGTATGTGTATGAGTATAAGAAGTTTCCATGCTCTGTACTGCATAAAACACTATCGACTTGATAAGGTAGAATTTTTATCATGCATGTCTACATCCTTGAACCGTTAGTGTGCTTAATTATATTCTATGCGCTTTGAATTGCTAGAGACTAGCAATAAGCTGGTTGGGGGGTGTGATGAGTGCATGAAAGTGCACTCTGAACAGTCTTATAACCATCTCAATTGCTAGATTATTATCCTTAATCAACATCTTTATTACTATTTTTACATCTATATGTTGCTTCACATGGTTGTTTGGAAAATGCAGGAAATTGGGGTTAAAAGAAGCTGAAAAGAGTATATGGATCAACTTCAAAAATTAATCTGCACCTGCTCATGAAGAACCAGATGATGTGCCACATATGGTTGGAAAGCTCTTGAAGTCTAGATTCTGGAGAATTTTACGGTTCGTGATTCCGAGTTTCCTAGAGGAAGTTAGGGCAATTTCAGTACCGATGGCGCAGTCTGAATGGCAGAAAGGAAAATAAGCTGGAAGTCCGAGCGATCCGCCGATCGATCGGACCACGCAGAATCGTGACAGAACATGTGTTTTTTGGCTGAACATGGTCCGATCGATCCATCCATCCCTCCTATGGGGTCCGATCGATCCGACACCAATGGTCCGATCGATCGGACTCGGAAAAAGCCAAAAACAGCGGATTTTTACTCAACCGATCGATCCAACACTCATAATTCGATCGATCGGACTTGGGAATTAAAGGGTGACAGAACGTATGCTTTTTAGAGGAACACAGTTCAATCGATCCATCCATCGATCGGACTCGGGAATAGCCAGAGACGGAGGATTTTTATGAAATCGATCGATCCGACTTCCTTAGTCCGATCGATCGGACACGGGCGAAGTTAGAAGTTGAAGATTTTAACG
Source organism: Narthecium ossifragum (assembly GCA_963920575.1). Classification (NCBI taxonomy): domain Eukaryota; kingdom Viridiplantae; phylum Streptophyta; class Magnoliopsida; order Dioscoreales; family Nartheciaceae; genus Narthecium; species Narthecium ossifragum. The sequence continues at coordinate 15,781,914 of OY986968.1, forward strand.
CATTCGATCGATCCAGCACCCCGAGAAGGATCGATTGGACGTTCCCAGTGAATTAAATCAATGGTTTAGATTAAATCCGTTGATGGAGAGACTTTGGGGCTATAAATAGGACTCTTTTTAGGGTTTGAGGGGGACTTCTTGGACGTTTTTGGAGGCTCTTTCTGGACATTTCCCAAAGGAAGAAGATGAAGACATCTCCATCCATGGCCGAGTAATCCGCGGGCATGGCGGACGGATGATCTAGCGAGGATTAGGGCTTCTTCTCCAACGATGGTTCATGTTTTTAATCTTTATTGTTAAATTCTTCTTATGTACTGGATCTTCACAGATTGCTTTGTAATTAAACATTATTATAAATCCAGTCATGCTTCTTTTATGATATTGTGATCCCATAGTTATCTCCTTTGATTCTCCTACCAAGTCTCGTGAGACCTTTGCTATGCATTGCCCGTAGTGACAGCTGGTATTGTGTATTCTTAGGGATTTGGTTAGATAAGGTTGGGGCTCTATACCGTGAGATCTTTGCTATGCATTGCCGATTGTGAGAGTTGGTATTGTGTATTCTTAGAGATCCGGTTAGAGTTAGGGCTTTGTCCCGATGAACTTTTGCTGCGCGTTGCCTGTAGTGACATCCGGTATCGTGTATTCTTAGGTTTGGTTGGATGAAGTTAGAACTATAAAAAGGAACAACCAATCGTAGGAAGAGACATTTATATATTTTGTTAGGTTTATAGTTCCATATCTTCCGGTTAAGGTGATTGGGATGTGAATCCCTTAACTGAGTATTATATGAACCATTGAGAAGAGAAGAACCTAAATCCGAGTGAAGTGATTCCTGAAGCCTAGCCTCATTCAAATCCTGATTTCTTTCGTTAACTTTATCTTACCATTACATCTCCGATCTATTTTTCTTAACTTTCATCGCTCTTGATTGTTTTCAATTCATTGTTATCTGTGTTTCTGGATCTTTCCTGCTTGTCTCTCTGTGGGATTCGACCTCTCTTATGCTGTACTGCACCGCGACCGCTGTGCGTGACACATTTGAGCGACATCAGGCATCCTCTTTCATTAATTCTTGGAAAAGTGAGTTAGAGGTAGGAAAGTGAGAGACATCATGGGAATGATGGGATGACATCTAAAAACACAACAACGAATATAGCTTGCACAGGTTATGTTCAGGAGAAGAATTAGGCATGTGAAATAATGAAAGTGATATCTTTTACATCTATCAATTCATACTAATCAAACTAGCAACTTAGTTCATCATTATGTCTTAATCAACAAACCTTAAAACAGTCCAAATTGCATAAACTTCACATCACAATATATCTGATCACAATGATTACTTGGTCTCACATAGAAAATATGACAGATGGCATACAAAAACTAGCCTATAGAAGGAAATATGTTTATGCACTGTAATGACCACACAGGAACCTTGACACCACTACCTCCCTATCAGCAGATATTAGCAATAAAGTTGAAAAAAATTGATTCTTATCGTGTTATGTTTTCTGCCAACTACTACATTTGAAGCAACCAAACTGGGGATCTAAACTCTATGCCACCATGTCATATATTAAACTATCTCATAACAGACGTCCAATGCACCGAAATTGACTAGTATAATGTGCATTTTGAAAACTATGGTTCTTCAGGTCAAAGCATCGCAATTTAGAATTGGTGATACAGGACAACCTTCGAGCCTATCTAATAAAAAAAAAAGGAATTGGTGATACAGGGCACTAGGATTCGAAACGAAGCCGTGATTTCTTCTGTTCTACTCGAGTATATATTTGTGGCAGTTAGGAAAACGAAATTTGTGTGTGTGTGGCTAGCTAGGCCTCAAATGATGTGTAATCTCTTTTATAAATAATGCAATGAATCATAACTGTGAGGGATGCAGCGGACTAAAGCAAAATCAAAACAATGAATCAAAACAAAATCAAAAGAAATGTGAGAGATGCATGGAAAATAGGGGAAATCGGGAAATTCACATGGGTAGCACGTAGCAATAGCAATGCTCAAGAAACAGGGGAAATCAAAAGATATGTGAGGATGTAACAGACAAAAAAAAATCAAAAGAAAGGAACAAAAGAGAGAGGAAATGAAGAAAAGAAAAAGGTGAGGAGAACTAACCCTTAGTGGTGGACCTGGTGGTGGAGTGCCGGCGTGCCGCCGCGTGCGAGCGGGTGTTGTCTGTTGTCGGCTGTCGGAGGACGGGAGGTCCGGGAGGAGGGAGTAGGGACTACCAGTTGCCGGTGCGCCGCAACCCGTGATTGGAACTTGGAGGGCTAGGGCAACATTAGGGATCGGCTGGAGTGGGCAAATGGCAATAGGGCATGACATATTGACAATTTGACATCATCACATCTGGCTTCAATAGATGACTCGACCCGAATACCGAACCGAACATTTTGGCATCGGCTGAACTTGGAGCTCATGCTAGTATATCATCCTTATATAGCAGAATGGTTAGGAAGTGCATTTTTTTTTTGTCCCAATGGCATCTTATGTGGCAGGGTTTATCTTATGTGGCTGCTGATGTGGAGGGGTAGTGGGGGAAGAGGGAGTTAGGGGGGGTTAATGGGGAGTTATGAGGGGGAGATGATGGTTACCCTGCCAAGTGACAGGAGACCCCACTAGTACTGTATATTACATTAAATATTTCGGTATTTCGGTATTTCGGTATTTCGGTACTTAACGAATTTGAAAAATAAAAACTGAATACCGAACCGAATACGGAATTTTTAACATATAAAAAACCAAACCAAATTGAAATATACCGAAAATTCGAATCGAATTCGTCCATTCGGTTCGGTTCTATGATTTCAGTTCGATTTTGCTTACCACTGCCTTCGTGTGGGGGCGGATTGAACGCGCCCACCAAATGGTTGGTGGGGATGATAAAACTTTTTGAATTCCAGCGTCCTTCGTCTCCGACATTGACAAGACGCAACCCTGAAATTATGCCCTAGACACTCACTACACACACCGCTCTTTATGCCTTCAAGAATCAAGATAGGCTTCCTCCAACTCCATCGATCATGGATCCCCAGTCCCCTCCTGGGGTTCTCCCCCGCCTCCCTAGCTCCGTGGAGGATCTCCTCAGTCGCATCCAGCGAGACCAGTCTTTGGATGCCCCCAGCGTCAGCGCCCGCCGTGAGCTTGCCATGCTAGGGGAGGATGCTGCTGTCCAGATCCTTCACCAGATCGCTGCGAGGCGGGTCCAGAACTTCTCCCGCTTCATCATCTACATGGCTAAGCAATCCGATGTTGCACTTGCCCGCAATGCCGTGGGGATCGCATCTCAGGAGAGCGCGTGCGTCTCCGGCCCCCCAACCCCTGACCGAGGTGATTCTTCCTCTAATCCTTGGTTTTAGTGAGGGTTTATGGATTGGCCGCTAATGATGGTTATTTTATCCCAGATAATTCTTGTGCGGAGTCACGGAGACGGGGAGTCTCGCCGAGAAGGACAGTGAGCCCCCAATTGGTAGCGTTGGGAGAAATGGATTTCAGGAAGGCTTTCTTGATATTGAGCTATATTGGCAGGTAAAATCTTAGAGGGTAGTTGAAATTTCTATATTAGCTGCAAAGTAATTGGAACATTTTCGTCCCTTAGAGACTTTTTGGGCATGGCATAGGAAGTCCAATTCCTCTGACTTACTTCCTGAATAAATTTAAGACTTCTCGATTTCCAGTATTTCGAGGTTATAATGACATATGTCATACTTGTTTTTGTGCATGTCGTTCACTTTGGCTGGGAAAGAGCCAACTTTATCAAAATATGCAAAATCAATTTTCTCGGATGCATGTTTTCACCATTTTGATTTACACGTATTTGGTGAATTAGATTGTATCAGATACTCAGTTTCCGATTCTGCACTAATTTGTCATTATTATGAGAAGCAATTCATAAATTTTGTGCTGTTAAATAGGTCCTTGAGTGATTTTAAATATGTTTATAAAAAATAATAACGTGGGCCGTAATTAAGACACGTGGAAGCGATCAAGATTGCTGTTTTGGCATGTCTTGTAGTTGCGATAATGCCCATTTCATGGTCATAAATATGGAACGATAAATAGCATTAAAGTGCTGTTATGACCCAAGCCTACCTCATGATCATCAGTTCATCACTACTATGATGTTTGCTCTGCCGGTTAGTACATACGGGAATTTATTGTGTCAGTAAATAACCGGCATGAAACATGTCTCAGCACAGACACCATGCCTATGCGTTTATTATCTCAGAAGAGGTTGGCGCCGCCGACACAAGTCCCTTGCCAAGCATTGGCAAGTACTGTGCTGGACGAAGACATGCATGATACGCGATACCAGCATGGCAATCTTTGCATGCTGCCATCATCATGGTCAATAAATTATCCTGTTAGAGTTTCTCCTTACCGTTGGCATTATCCTCTTTGTGTATACACCTTTAGCAATCTATGTGCTGAGCTCTTCTGCATTTTGATAAAATTTGATGTTCAGAATTTGTATGTCTGATGCCTTTGCATTGAAAACCTTCGCATCTTCCCTCTTATCCAAGCTAAAACAACTGACCATAGTAATCAGCCAGCAGATAGGAGCATAAATTAGCATAAAAAACATTCAACTTTTACTTCCATTATTCTTTTCCACAAACTTACAACAGGATGTAAATAAGTTGTAAGCTGATATCAACCTTGTTGCTTTTTCAGGAAAAGTCTTGAAGACACAATTTCCATTCATTTGATTGAGAAGCTAAATTGCTGTCCTATGGTTTCCTTCGAGTCTGAAGTTTGGAGAAATATTGGATCTAAATGCATCCCCGAGTCAGACCGGAGAAAGGTCATCTTTATCATTTAAATAACATATAGGTCCTGAGATTGCTTGTTTATTGTTAGTCAGCATCCTTGTATTGACCATGTTACAACTGTAGATCTCTGTCAAAGTTCAAGCTTGTTATCCACATGCAGAACTATCTTATCATAAATAGAGTCTGGAATGGGGACCTTGTTGCCTTTCACTTAGACAACTTTAGGAACCCCACCATCGCAGAAGGTTTTCATTGGCTTCCAACACAAAATGGTGTCGCGGCTACCATCTCAGTCCAGAAAAAGGATAAGGAATCAGAGATTAAGAGGCAGTAAGAAATGGAAGTATGATCTAGTAAAGGACGTTCTGTTTACTTTTTTTTCTTTCTTTTTTTTATTTTAATAAAGTGCAGGTTGCCAGAGGGTTTGACTGTACTTGTCTTACATAGTCATCCTGGATTGATAAACACTTTTCCAAAAGTTACTGATTGTTTTAGAGGGGCTTCATTTCCTTCTCTGATGTGCGAAATGATAATTACTTTGCATGTATTGGAAGCAATATATCATATTGTACATTTAAAAGTTGCTTAATTTTAGCAATCTGGAAATTCAATTGTTTTAAGGAAGTGGATCAATCATACCATGAAATGCTCAATTAATTGTTGCGTTTTCTGTATGTGCAGTTAATTTCCATTACAAAGTCTCTAAAGCCCATTTTTCTTGCAGAGTATTGATTGGGATTCTAGAAAGACACATGTTTATCAATGCCACATAGATCCACAGGGAAATTATACATTTAAGGTTTGCATCAGGTTTCTAACTAGTTGCAGTTTCTTTATGTTAGATATTTTTGTCTTATGTTGATTTTAAGTCTCACTTATCTGAGTAGTGGGATTTAAAGATTGGCATGCTGATCTTTGTGTAGCCATGATTAGTCTTTCTGTACTCACAACCTCACTATAGAAGAGTTTCTTTAGCTGTCAAGCGATAGAAGATAATAAGCCAGTTGCTCATCTTTGTATGTCTTGCTCCCTTTACTTTAGATTTTATATACAAGGAACTATGTTTTACGTGTGTTTTCTGTCTAACGTGAATTACTGGGGTTCTGATCAGTTCCTTCCTGAACTAGTTAAGGTTAACCAACTCTACATTGAAATTGTGTATCATAGTTGAATTGTTAAGTTTCCCGTGCCTTGGCGCTTGATGAAATGTTTCTTTCCTCCCATGGAGCATTATTCTTGCTACATACTTTTAAGGAATTTATTTGCTTGTTACTTGGCCTTCTCGTGCATATGCAAGCTGGGTTCTATCTGTCTCCCCTCATTCAATTTTCTTAACAAAGGACTCACTAGTGGTAAATAACTTGGATATTTCCAGGGCCCCTACCTTCAAGCCACAAAAACTCATCTACAACGAGTCTTGGGAGATGAGAATGTCTTGTTAGTCAAGTTTGAGGAGGAAACTTGTTGGAGGGACAAACATGTTCAAAGTGTTGGCAATCGTTATGTTGCGTATCGTCAGATTGCTAAAGATGGAATTTTTGTGGGCATGCGACATTATCAGTTTTTCGGTATTTTGTTTATGTTGTTTTTTTAATACATGAAATGATATTGAGCTCCTTTGCTTTCAATTGCCATTGTATCATATCTCTAATATAAAGTAAGCACTAATGGTGGAAGGTCAATTATTCAGGTCCAGTAAGTACAGTAGTTCCTTATTTTTCTACTTCTCTGGACAGGACCACAACTGAAGCATTGAATATGGTTAACCTACTTGTTTTTTATGTGTAATGAGAAATTAAGTCTCTGATTCATGGGTGTGACATTATCTAGGAATACGAAGGATCATTGCTTCTATTTGATCGCATCGAAAATTTAATCAACCAAATGACTAAATGTTCTCTCCTTGTCATAGATTTTTTTCCTAAGGAGCTTTTTCTAAACTATAGCTATATCTTGTTTTGTATGGTTATCTATTGCCTTTTTCTTCTCATGCTTTTGAATTTGCATACACAACGGTAAATGTAGGAATTCACTATGTTTATGTGGAAAATATTATCACCATGGGACTCTGTTGAGCTGACTTTGCCCTCCAAACCTTATGCCTCTATATTGCCTCTTAGCTGTAACAACAATCTAAGGCTTGGGGTACTCTATTGTTCATAGGTGGGTGCTACCCCCAGTTAATGTTTTTTTCTTAGATTATGATTCTTTTCAGGTATTTTCTTATGTGAGGGGTCCTTATTTTAACTGATTTCTCAAAAAGGAAACAAAATAGTCTCATCTATTATCATTGTTTTGTTTCCAGTCTTCAAAGATGGGGGTAAAGAAGAAAAAAGGAAAAGCCCTGGTTCGTCTCCTGTGAAGTGTTACTTTGTGTGCACTGAGTTGGGTTGTGCTGTAGATGAAGATAGACCATATATACTCCACAACAAGTCAATAGATGAAGCGCGCAGTGTATTCATGCATGTACATACTGTTACCAGTGTGGCCAAATATATGGCCAGGTTGATTCCAACTCTTCTGATAGATATACACATATAGATAGGTTCATATACTGAGAATGCAGCTATTTATTGTCTGGATCTCGACAAGCTGCCCACACATGTTTACACACATGGTTCTCTCTTCACAGTATACATGTGCTCTATTGATAAAACCTATAATCCAAAGAGGAAGTGGTTGATGTAGGACCCTTATGATAACTGCAGGTTTTCTCTAATCTTGTCTAAAACGATCAAATTAGATGTTGACCTTACCACTGTTCGAGTTGAACGAATCGAAGACATTCCATGCATGGTACGCCCAATGTCCCAATTGTCTGGCTAACTGATTATTTTACACTTTCATCTCTGTCTTTGCAGTTAACATGAGCTCGGCAATGACTATTAAGTCCAAATTTACAGGATGATGATGGAAGCATCATATACAATCAAGATGGTGAGCCAATGATCCATACAGATGGGACTGGGTTTATTTCTGAAAATTTGGCTTGGAAATGTCCAGAGAGTGTCTTTAAGGGACGACAACTGACCTCAAGAGATATTGAGGTTGGCCATTTTATTTTTGACTATGATTTAGTATACTGTCAATAAGTACTTTTCAAAGCACTTTGCACGGTAACATGTGGCCATTGAGTCTGTTTTCAAAGCACTTTGCACAGTAACATGTAGTAGTTGCCACTTTTCTTGCATATGTGCAGCTCTTTTTGCAAAATATTAGATTTTCAAGTACGCTATTGTGACTTTGAGGCAATTAGAGTAGATCAATGCATACTTCATGGGATATTCTAGATAGGTATATTAGTTAATGATTAAAGTCATGAATTTTGTTTGAACAGCTCTGAACTAGTAAATCACATTTCACTATATGATTGTGATAAACCTCATTAGTGAAAATGGGAGTACAAGGTTGGAGCCTAAACTCAAAAAATCCACATGCGAGAAGGATTTTACAAGAAGGCTACCTATATTAAATGGTCATAGAAATTTTTTAAGGAGCAAGTCACACGTGAGTGGGATGTTAGATCTTTTGGAGTCTCCAAATTTTCATGTTTCTTGACTATCACGCTTTGTTCAGTGCACCCATCTAGCTAGTACAACAAGGTGTCTAGAATAATTAGATAGTTCAATTTGCCAAAGGTTGCATGCCCTATAAAATCTAATCCAAAAAAGCCTGCTCCTCAATCTTTGAAACGAGCATTGTTCCAAAATAGCAAATAATGTTGTTACTAAATAGGTCTTATTTTGAATTAATCATGTAAACTGGTCTTTGTTTCTTTGATTCTGTTTGCATCACTGACAATTCTGTTTTGTAATGTAGCATTGTTGCTCTCTAATCTTTTTGATTCTTTATTTTCAGAGACTTTTAGATGGAGCTAATAAAATAGAGATGCCTTCAAACTCTTGGCAGTGTAAATCTCTGGGTGCACCGGTGTGCTCTTGCTATAGCTCCTGAAATATTTTTCTGGGAATTCTAGCTATCATGATCTATTTTTATTAGGGGTGCTGAAGATTATGTTCTTCTGCTCTTAATAGCCGCTGCTTCTTCAAGTCCGCTTGTTCAAAAATGGTTGTGCTGTCAAGGGGACTCTCCTTGTGGATAAGCGGGTTTGCTTTCTACATTCCATGATTTTGAAAATTTTGCTGTCTATTATTGATCAAACATGACCTTATAGCTTAAGGTACTTTGTTTTAGTATTACCAGACTTTATTTGTTAAAATGTATCAAATATCATGTTTCCTTGAGTAAACATTTCTAAGTGAGAGGCCTTTATCTATCTTCCTTCAATAAAAACTCATGGCACATTCATTTCCTCAACAGTTTGGTTGCTGCATGTGTTGGCGCAGAAGCGTCATATCCTCGATCCTTGATTAATGTTTGCAAGTCCTAAATCGATGCTCGAACATACAAACGTAGAGAACCAAACCAAAAGATGCAAGATAATAAAAGCAATAGAAAAGTGGGAGATAGAGATCTACGTGGTTCGGAGACAGATTCTCCTACATCCACGGGGAGAGCACGCTAGAGAATAGGGGTGAGCAGAACCGAATCGAAACAAAAAAACCGAATCGAATTATTTCGGTCCAATCGGTTCGGTTTTGGGTTCAAATGATTTGGTTCGGTTTTCAAATACATAAATAGTTCGGTGTTCTGTTCGGTTCTGGATTTAAAATTTCGGTTAAAATCGAACTTAACCAGCTTAGTGGTCTAATCCAATACACCATCGTTCCGTTTGGTTTATTTTGGTTCAGTCTAACTCATTACAGCCATTACCCATTTACCCATACCATAGTCTAACCAAATCTCAAATCTCACAATCTCACCCACCTCCTTCTCCGTTGCCTCGCCCTCGCTCCTCGTATTCGCCACGAAGACGTCAAAGAGCTCGTGCTCCTCTCGTCCTTCGCCTGAGCTCCACCATCTCCACCAGCTTCCCCAACCCCTCACTCTCTCTGGCGTCTCTGCAAACTCCACGCCCCGATCTCTCAATGGATCCTTCTCTCCCACCATCACCAGCATCGCCTCCGCCTCCAACCCGTTTGGGCCTCCAGGCCGGGGCTCTCCGGCCCTAGCGGGTTCGACGTCGGGTGGTCCATCGTCGCACCGTGGATCTCACCCACCTCCTCCTCCGTTGCCTCGCCCTCGCTCCTCGCGTCCGCCACGAAGACTCGCACTCACTCCTTGCATCCGCCATGAAGACGTCGAAGAGCTCTTACTCCTCCTGTCCTCCGCTCGAGCTTCCCCATCTCCATCGGTTTCACCAACACCTTCACTCTCTCCGCATAGTCCACGCCCCGATCTCTCAATGGATCCTTCTCTGCCACCACCACCAGCATCGGCGCATCGGTTTCGCCTCCAACCCCTCCGGGCCTCCAGGCTAGGGCTCTCCGGCCCTAGAGGTACTACTATTACAACTTGGGACTCCACGATCTCTCCTCCACAACCCCCCTCTTCTTCACCCTCTCTATCCCCCGACCCTCTAGCACCGCTAGACGCCGACAACCAGTGGCCCAACCCTGCTCGGCGTCGCTCCACTTTACTACCACCATCGGATCACCACCCTATCGGCTCCCTCCCTCTCCTCCCTTTCCCTCATCCGAGATCAGCCTCCTCCGCAACACCCCTCTTCTTCACCCTTTCTATCCTCTGCCCTCTAGCGTCGCCAAACACCAGGAACCAGCGGCCCAGCCCCGGTCGGCGTTGCTCCACCCTCGCCGGATCTCCTCTCTTCTCCCCCACTTGCCTACGCCTACCCTAGCTTTTCGTCCTACCTCCGATATGTCCACCAATCTAGCACCTTCAAGGTACCCCTAAAACCACCATTAAACCCCACGGTGCTTCCCACGCAACTCCAAGGCCGGACGCTGTCGGCAGCTGTCCTTCTCCATCACGATGACCTTGCAGTCGGCCAGCAGCCCCCTCTTGTTCACCAAAGAAATCAGTTCGGTTCGGTTTCGTCAATTTAAAACTGAAACATTTTGGTTCGGTTCGGTTTTTTTATTTTGTACCAAAATAATTTCGATTTTTTTGGTTTTGGACCGAACACCAAACCGAACACCGAACGCTCACTCCTATTAGAGAAATCCACTAAGATAAAAAAAAATTACATGATGCTTGGTTGATCTATCACTAATCCTTCTCCCATCAGAGTCCCTCTCTCCTCTCTCCTCTCTCCCCTGTCTCTTTTTCTCTCTTTTCTCTTCTCTCTCTCTTTTCTCCTCTCTCTCTCCGTTTCTCCCAATCCTCTCTACTGCAACCTCTCTTCTCTCACCTTACCCGTACACAACTCCTATCTTTTTTCGTATGCAGCCCCTCTCCTTTTATAAGCCACATACTAGGTATTGGGATTAGAGAGGCTGAGAAGTCCAAGTAAACTTGGACTCTAATTACTTACATGAACTAATCAATTAGTAAATCCAATTTAGACTTAATTAGATCTGATCTAATCAATTAGAGAGTTCCTAATTTGAGTCGCATTCCAACAATCTCCACATTGACTCAAATTCTATGACCTTGAGAAGAGCTTCAATTTGATTTCTCTGTATATCATACCCCCTCTCCCTGAGACCTTCATCCACTAGCGCCGTTGTCTGTGGGCGAAGTTTAGGCAATTCCTAGACTTCTCCCTCGACCATGGCTTCATCTTTATGTCTGACATATCCATTTTGGTGAAAATTGTTCCCATTTGGATCTTCCCATATGACATCAAACCTTTCAAACATACAGCTTTCATGACAACTACTGTCTTGAACTTATCTGGCTTATTTGATGAAATATTCTCTGTTCTCCTGTAGACCCACTTGCAACCTATCGCTCTCTTTCCCTTGGGTAGCTGTATCTGATCCCAAGTTTGATTCATACTCAACAATGCCATCTATGACATGTTGTACTTTCTCTGTTTCATGAGCCAATTCTGTCAACGTCTTTCCTATCAATTGGTACGAGTTTCCTTTCTTATCTCCTTTCATGATCTCCAAGGCACCCTTCTTTATCAATAAGGCACCAATAGATACACTCCATGTGCATCTCTGAGATAAAACTTTTCCTTAACTCTAAAACATGTCTGACATTTCCAAGAGTCCTTATTATACCATCATGCATCTTGATCTTTACTGTTCCTATCCCAACACTCTTACATACATCATCATTACCCGTATGCATAGTCCCTCCATCATGTTGCTTATAACTATCAAACCATCCACACATATAATAGGAACTACCAGAATCCAACTATCCAAGTGATTCGTACCTGATGAGACTGTAAGAATATCTCCATCCTCTTCTATATCGGAAACCACTCTTGCCACAACATCCTTGCTCTTCATTTGTTAGTCAGCAAACTTTTTATAATCTTTCATTCAGTGATCATCTTCTTTGCATCATCTGCACTGAGACTTTCTGACCTTGGACTTTGATTGATCTTTTCCTTTCTTTCCACCTCGATCCTTGAACCTTCCTCTTTCTTGATCTGCTTGTATTGTCATCAACCCTTCACCTTCTTAGTATTTAGGCTTTTGCCTCAGCTCATGTGATAGTAAAGTGCTCGTGACCTCCATCTTCACTGTATCTTTCCCATATACGATGGTTGTCACCAAGTAGTCGAAGGAATCTGGAAGAGATGAAAGAAAAATAACTGCCTTATCTTCATTATCGATCTTCACATCCATTCTGAGCATTTCTGTGATCAACTTGTTGAATTCATTGAGGTGCTCCAGAAGACTTCCATCTTCTACCATACGAAGGCTGTAAAGTTGTTTCTTCATATACAATTTGTTAGTGAGAGACTTCGACATGTATAAGTTCTTTAACTTCTTTCATAAGCCCATGGCCGTCTCTTCTTCAAGAACATTGTTCATCACTTCATTGGACAAAAATAACATTATCAAACTCAATGTCTTCAGATCTTTCTCTGTCCAATCTTCTTTCACAGTTGCAGGTTTTCCTTCATTTCCCAAAAGAGCCTTGTGAAGATCATGCATCACCAGAATCACATTCACCCTCTTTTGCCATAACTCAAAGTTCATCTTGCCATCGAACTTGTCCATCTCAAACTTTGATATCATTGCAGCTTGTCAAACCCTAAAACCTTAAGCTATGGTATTACTTGTTGGCGCGGAAGCGTCGGATCCTCGATCCTTGATCGATGTTTGCAAGCTCTAAATCGATGTCGAACACAAAAGCGTAGAGAACCAAACCAAAAGATGCAAGATAATAAAACCAATAGAAAAGTGGGAGACATAGATTTACGTGGTATGGAGACAGATTCTTTGGAGAGTGCACCAGAGAAATCCACTAAGATAAATAATATTACAGGGATGTTTGGTTGATCTTTCACCAAACCTTCTCTCACTAGAGTCCCTCTTTACTCTCCTCTCTCCCCTTTCTCTTTTTCTCTCTTTTCTCCTCTCTCTCTCTCTCTCTCTCTCCGTTTCTCCCAATCCTCTCTACTGCAACCTCTCTTCTCTCACCTTACCCGTACACAGCTCCTATCTTTTTTCTTATGCAGCCCCTCTCTCCTTTTATAAGCCACATACTTATTGGGATTAGAGAGGCTGAGAAGTCCAAGTAAACTTGGACTCTAATTACTTACATGAACTAATCAATTAGTAAACCCAATTTAGCTTAATGAGATATGATCTAATCAATTAGAGAGATCCTAATTTGAGTCACATTCCAACAACATGGTGGTGGTTCGTTCTTGTGATGCTATTTAGAAAGGCATGGGCTATTACTATTCTCAAAAAGCATCTAATATTGATGAGAGCTTGAAATGTTTTAACAAGTAGTTCTAAATGAACTGGCTTTGGTTTTTAAAACACTTTCTTTGCCTCTCATTGTAGCTTCCTTCCAACACAGTCCAAATCAGACCGTCCATGCTAAAAGTAGAGACTGACCCAAAACTTTCACACTTGCCATCTTGCAACTCTCTGGAAATTGTTGGGACAAGGTATTATTCTGGTGCTTCTAGATTGAAGTTCAATTAAGACATTATTCCTTTCATTACTACTGCAAAAGAATAATATTATGTATCTGATTGTCCTATTGTTACTATGGCTAGTTGGTTGTAATGATTAATCATCTCAAAGATGCAGTCTAATAGATGCCAAATTTGACTGGGTGCTGGGGAGAACTGTTTCACATTATATAAAAAGCATTATCACCTGATTATAGTAAACTCCAGGATCTAATGCTAAATGTAACTATTTTTTGTCGTGAAAACTTTACAAGAAATATTGGTTATTTTGTCTTTTGTCTACAGCAATCCACCCAAGAGAACTTTTTTGTCAAGATACTTGATTTCACTCCTTCATTATGGAGGAGTTCCAAAAGAGTACTTCTTAGAGCTTGTGCGGGATGCTTTAGAAGCTGCACAATGTGCTCGATATAATAAGCAAGCTGCATTAAAAGGTATATTCTACTAGTTGTACCTCCCACTTTGATCTATCCTTTTGTAAGTTGGATCCATTAATGTCAGCTTATCTGCATTTTTTTGTGGGACTTTACTACTAATCAGTGTACTGTATGTTCCTTTATTTGTTTGTGGCATTACAGTTGCACTCAAGTACGGGGATATGGACGACTACCTGGTTCCAAGAATGATTCTTTGTGGAATACCACTTGATGAACCATATTTGCAGTCACGTTTGTTGGTTCTTATGAGAGAGGAGAGAAAGGGTCTCAAGGGGGGGAAGCTTCCTGTTAGTGATTGTTATTATTTGATGGGGACAGCAGACCCAACCGGCACACTGAAAGTGAATGAAGTTTGTGTCATACTGTATGTATCAATGTGATCACATGCATACATTTGCCTATGGTTAAAATGTCCCTGATTGTCATGATATGCTTTTGGTTAATCGTTATTGCTTTTGTATTCAACGTTACCTTTTCCATTTATGAATTCACGCATGTAGTTATCTTCACTTAATTGCCTGCTGCATTTGCTTTTGACTACAATTTATCTTTCTTTGACAATTACAGTGAGAGTGGGCATGTCTCTGGAGATGTTCTTGTATATAGGCATCCAGGTCTTCATTTTGGTGATATACACATTGTAACTGCAACTTACATCAAGGATTTAGAGAAGATTGTGGGAAATTCGAAGTACGCAATTTTCTTTTCCACTAAAGGACCCCGGTCATTGGCTGATGAAATGGCAAGGGGTGACTTTGATGGTGATATGTACTGGGTATCCAGAAATCCTCGGGTTAGTTCTGCTGCTATCCAGTGCATACAGTACATATGCTCTCCAATTGAGATCGTGGACAATAAATTCCTATTGTCACAAAAGAGTTGCATACATTCTAAGATAAAATGTACTTCTGCTCTCTTAAATTGATTAAGTTTCTGGAATTTTCATCAAGTTTTTTTTGGATATGCTTCATGACTTTCAAGAATCCACATTAAGGATATACTTGCAAGATTATTTAATAGATACTTATTTTCTTCAAAGGGTATACATGCCAATACTATCCATATTCTTCCAACTTGGCTCCTTTGTCCTTCGTCCCTTGTCCGAGTTCAGTCTAAAAACTGCAAAGTCACTACAGCAACTCAGCCACCATAAAAACAGGGGAAACATGAGGAGACTGAAGAGTATGATAGAGGCAGTAGCTTTTCAGTTCGTTTAGAATGCATGGCTGGTATTTAATTAGAGCTTTTAGTTCTTCCAAACAATCTAGAATAATACATTTTTCTGAAGTTGCTTTCAAGATTTTGGATGTAAATAATTGACTAATTTATGCTAGTATCGTTTCAGGTCATACTTGACAATTTGCTCTCTAGTTAACTTCAATCTCATATGTCCATGTTCTCAATCATATATTGCCTTTTGCAGTTCTGTGCATGTAGCTGCTCTAATAACCCATCAAAAGCCACTAATATACTTAGGAGTGCTGCTTTATGTTTATACACATTGGTATCATATTGATTGACTACTCTCTTGCTCAGTTATTGGAATATTTTACAGCAAGCAAGCCATGGGAACGTCAAACATTAAAAAATACAATGTCTCAGCCAAAGCCTGCTCAATTTGCTAGCATGGAATTAGAAGAAGTGCTGTTCCAGCAATTTTTAAACAACAGATTCAAACCAAGGTATCATCGTGAGTTCACATCTAATGCAAATTGCTTACTTGGCCGTAAACAAATACGCAAAAACTTTCGAAATATGTGGTGCTTTTCTAGGTCGGCGTGGATTTCTATCTTCTGATATGAAAGCCATATGTTAAAAATGTACATGCACACATTTTGGTTCTTTTGTGGTAAAGAACTATCTCTGTTTCTTCCTCTTTGAGCTGCTATGTGCTCCCTCCCTATGTTTATTAGTAAAGCTGTCTCTGCCAGTCTATTGCTGCCAATATCATGCTGATTGAGTTTTCATTGGTTTTGTCCAAAAATTTAGTTTCGGAATATATGCTGCTTGACTTTTCATTGGCTTATCGGCAACTGCCCTTCATTCTGAACCTCTACTAGTTAATCTGGTTTTTACCCGATCTCTTTTGTGAATGCATAAATGTATCTTTCTTTCTATCCAAACCAAAGTTCGAAGCTTCTCTCGGGTGTGTTGGGATGTTGTTTTGTCCCCAGTTGAGGCGGGAGGGCTGGGTTTGAGGAACCTGGGATCTTGGCAGCGGGCTCTTAATCTTAAGCGGGCTGCGACTTTATTTGAGGAAACTCCATCTGTGTGGGCTGAATTGGTGAGAGCAAAATACAATTTCAGGAGAGCATTACCTCATAGGTACAGCAGTGGATCTTCTTGTCATTGGAAGGTTATTTGCAGAGCGTCGATGGAGTTGCGGGGAGGGATGGAGGTCCGGCTGGCTAGAGAAAGCAAGGCAAGTTTTCTTTTTGATCGTTGGGGAGGTGGGGAAGCTTTGGCGAGGCTACCATGCCCAGTCTTGGTAGACAAAGATGTAGAGAGTCTTCTAGTAAGTGATTTGATGCTTGATGGGGTGTGGAATGAAGAGAGGATACGTTTGTTGTTCAACTAAGACATGGCGGATCGCGTGCTGGCATGTCCGATTGCCGAGGCAGGGGAGGAACGGTGGATATGGTTGCACTCTACGTCGGGGAAGATCTCTTTCAAGTCAGCGTATAATTTTCTCATGGAGCCATCTTTTCAATCTTTTGCGAATGGTTCCTTGCTCCCTAGGGAGGTATGGTTGAATCTTTGGTGCGCCCCAACGTGGGCAAAGGTTAGGATCTTTTTGTGGAAATTATTGCATGGTAGGATTGCAACGTTGGATGCTCTATGGCAAATTTTCAGGGTATCTAGCCGGGTATGTCCAAGGTGTGAGATGGAGAATGAAACTTTAATGCACATTTTTTTTGGGTGTTCTTTTGCTGTGTTCATATGGGGAACAACTCTTCCCGACGTCAGCGTGTTTGATTGGGATCGGTTGGTGGGGATTTTGTCGGTATCATCATCAACGAATGATACAATTTGGAGAAGGAAGTCGGTTGTGTGCTTTGCTTTGTGGTTCATTTGGATTGCAAGGAACGAGCTCATATTTAATGATGTTAAGCTTCGGGTGAATGTTGTGTTGACAAGAATTCAAAGAGCAGTAGAGGAGTTCTGGAGGATCTCGTCCCCTACAGATGTTATTGCTAGAGCTTCTAGATCGACGAGTTTCTATCTTGTTTCAACTGATGCGGCGTTCGGGGTTGCAGGGGCGGGGGTTGGGGTGATACTATGTAGGGAGGATGGCCGGCCTATGATGGCGATTTCGGAGCTGATAAATGCCTACTCCGTCGAGGTGGCGGAGTTGTTGGCAATACGACGGGCGCTTCATTTGGCAAAGGATTTTGGTGGAGTCCGACTCCAAGTTTTTGATCGGTTGTCTGAATGGGTCTTTGTTTTGGCCTCTGTCGTTAACAGAGTTGTTACGGGATACTTGTAGATTGGGGGTTTTTTTTGAGGGGGCAGCCTTTTGTTTTGTTCCGAGAAGATCCAATGAACAAGCGGATCTCCTAGCCAAATTAGGGAGGGACCGGCATTGGACTCGGATGTGGGTCTATGATTCGGAGGGGACGTGGCCTAGCGGCTGTCCTATTATTGTGTAACTCCTTTCTCTTTACTAGCTGAAAAGCTGAATTAATCAAAAAAAAACCAAAATTTTAATTTGGTTTGGATAAAATAAAAAAGCAGTATATAAATAAATACAAATTTTTGTGTGTACCAGATTAAAAGAACTGACATAATAGTATTTATATTATTTTTCCTGATCAGTAAAATCCATGAAAAAAAAGTAAAGATAGAATAATCTTTTTATGGTCAAAAATTCATTCGTCTCGTTTAGTCCACCAGAAGAAAAAGAAGAAAACAAGGGGGCTGTTGAATTTCAAGTATTCAGTTTACATGCTAAGCTTGTACTATCAGGTCTTTTGCTCATGGATGCACCTTTTTTTTCCATGGAATTGATAGTTCTGTGATTTGATTCTGAGACCTACCCTATAAGGACATGGGGTACTATCACTTAAGTTGCTCAGGTGGTCGTAATGTTCGACTTGCAGTCTGTTCACTCTAATAGATGTCATGTTGCAAAACTTATATCCTGTCAACACTTAGGAGAGGTAAGAACAAAGTGATTCTTGAGAAAGATGATTTCCTGAATCATTAGTTCGTGTTCCTCTTTATGTTATTGTTAAACAATATGAGAGAGAGGATTTCTTGAATAAATAGTCCTTGTTCCTTATTATCTTACTTGTTACACTCTTATGAGATGTGTGCATTCGTGTTGCGTGGCTTTAGATACTTCCTCATTTCGGGATTAAACAATTTGGCTGATGTTTCATCTTCAGGTTAGGTCCGGAAAACCCAGGACCAAATTTAACTGTCCCCAAGACGATTAACCCAGATTCTGATATCTGTTCATGCTAATATTATGGTAGCCTGACAAGACTTCTGAATGGTTTTTGTTCCATTTTGTCCAGTTATACGATCAGTACGGCTGCAGATTGTTGGCTGGCTCTCGTGGATCGGCAACTAACACTAGGCGACGAATGCGCTGAGGAAAAGCAATGCTTAATGGATAAGATGCACCGGTTAGTCAACATATACTATGATGCTGTAGATGCTCCAAAAAGTGGGCAGAAGGTTTGTTCCTTTTCTCACTTAAAATTGAGGAACTTCCTAGGTTTTGACAATCCTTCAGTGAAGAGGATATAACCATCAATCTGTTCTGTTAATCCTAACAATTTCAGAATAGAGAATGCTCTGTTTTTTCTTTTCTCTTGAACTTCAATTCGTGAGCATTTACTGAATCATCCGATCTTGTTTTGTCTATTTAGATGACTCACCTGCCATATTAAAGAACTTATTGACGAGTCATTTTGATTGCTTTATAGCTTGTGAATTCTTCCTCGTAATCGTAGTACATGAAAACACGACAGATCTTTCTAACCACAAACTAATTTAGTAAGTGATCACCCACAAGGTCTTATGACTAGAATTGTTGGTTTTCCCTGGTTAAATTAGCTTCGTACATTATGATGATAGTTTCATATGCCTATATCACATCGTTTATATTCAGCTTCTGCCACATCTTCTTGGTCCTCTAAGTATTATCAAACTGAGATATTTTTTTTGCTTATTTGACACCTACTGGATTAGGTTGAAGTTCCTGATGATCTGAAAATTGAAATGTTTCCACACTTTATGGAAAGGGCAAATGCTTATCGTTCAACATCTGTTTTGGGTTTGATCTATGATGCGGTGAACTCATTTCAAATGGAAGATGTCTTCGTGAAGGGTAAGTTTCATTTGAACATCACAATTTTAGAAAGAGTGGAGGTTCAATTTCCTCTAGTGGAAAATCAGCACTATCATAAGTTATGCCAGCATTGTTGTTTGAACATCGGTTAGTGATGGATTTTAGTTTGTCCGATGCATCAAGCAGTCGTTAAGGCCTTTATCTTAGTAAATGAAAGAACTATTTCAGAAACAATTAGACATTTGGACATTGTCAGATCTCTTTTCAATGTATCGGAGACATATCTGTTGAAGAGAACATACTTCACTTCCACTTTGACATCAACGTTTAATGTATATAAGCTTCAGAAATTCTAAAGGCATATTTGGATTATCTTTACTTTGTAGCATACAAAGACTGACATGCAAGATACTATCATTTTCTAGTTATTTTCAATAAGAAGAATCAAATCCAACACATGATATCAGGTTCAATATCATAGACTGCACCACCAAGCCATTTCCTAATGTAGATAGTCTATGAGCCTGTTTCAAATGAAATTCTGACACGGTCAAGTTGTGGAAGAGATAAGGATCATGTTATAGTTTTTGTATGTCAGAAAGTAGAGCCAATTCAGATGTCTTTAACATTTCTGAAGCTTGTTCACATTCGACATTGATACCATCGTGGAAGTGATATATGCTTTCTTTATCAGGTGAGCCTTTGGCGCATTGGAAAGTGATCCGACAATTTCCGGTTCTAAATGTTCAATGATTTCTGAAATATCTCTTCCCTTTCCTAAGTGATGGCTAAAATGACCAAAAATGCCATTTTGGCTTCAAGACTTCTCGATGCATAGTCCAAATTAAAATCAATTCAATAACAATGCTGGGATAACTTATTGACAATGCTGATTTTCCACTAGTCAAACTGAGCAATTCTTTTTATCTGCTTTCAATTGGCAATATTGTAGGAGTTTAAAATTTGCTATCAATTTTTACCAATATGGATAATTGGAGGTGACCTGTAGCTCATTATCATTCTTGATCATGTGAATTTACTAGACCTGTCCTCGCCATATCATTTTTGATAGTGATTTGATAAGTTCTTTGTGCTGGCAGAGATACGAAAGCTTCCTTGCTTTAACGAGGAGGCTTCTCAGTCTTGTTTGGAGCTATGGAGTGGCCGGTACATTGTGTATAGGCAAGAGATGTCGCGGATCATGTCAATGGATCTTGAGTTTAGAGACTCGTTGGCTAATGAAGTCATCCAGAAATATAAACGGGTGAGCATTTCCAAGTTTCTTGTTTTATCAAGGGCATAAAACTTTCATTAACTCTGGCATATCAACGAACAAAGGAAAAAGGTAAGAAATACATAAACATACGAAACAAATAAACTATAGCTCTGATCGTGAATTTTTAACTCCAAAAACAAAAAAAAAACTTCAGATGCTATATGAAGCTGAAGAATTTGAAGAAAGCACCAGGGAAAGGCAGTCGATCTTTGATGAGGCCCTTGCAATATATCAGATTGCTTATAAGTATGCAGGACATGTTCAGGAAGCTGGTCGCTGCAGCTTTCCATGGAAAGTTGCTGGACAGGCGCTTTGTATGCTGTACATGAAGAGACAGGACGAAGCTACTTCCATATTATGTGCAGCATCCACACTCCGAGAAATCTTGGGCTAGAAATCTGTGTAAATGTTTTTGCAATATGTTGTCATGTATCGCAATGTAAGTTAATATTGTGTTTTCGAGGATCTAAGTTAAGCTGTAGAGCCATTTGGTGGCTGTAAGCTTTCAGCTGTATGTGGTACCCTGCAGCAATTTTGCACTAATGTTTTATAGACGTGTATGGATCTCCCCTTCCTGATATGTTCTAATTTTGGTATTATAAATTTTATACTTTTTGAAATTATCAGATGTGATCTCTTGGTTCATTTGAATGTCATATCATTTAAAATGGTCGTATTCTGGATGCCTTTCCTACTTTTAAGAGTCTCTTGGGTTTGTCTCGTTACTATCGTTGAGCTAAATACAATTTTTTTTTCTCATCTTTGGAGTTTATAGTTGTAATAGTTGCAGATAGAGAGAGAGAGAGAGAGAGAGAGAGAGAGAGCAGTTTGGGAAGAGACTGAAACAAAAGAAGCAAGCCTGTTTAAACTGTGAAGTTAGGGGGGGTTTGTTTGTTTATATCAAGCAGTGTCGCACATGATGCTTGGATACTCGACGAGCCCCTGAGCATGAAGCCTTCGTTATTCAATAGCAATAGCTTAATTGAAGATCTGGTGGTGGGGGATTTGATGGAGGATGAAGTATGGGGTGGAGATGCAGTCAGGGGGATCTTCCACCCGGAGCTTGCTGATCAGGTCATGAAGATGGAGATCCTGTCCATTGAAGGCGATCGATGTCGCTAGTCATATAGCCTTGATGGGAAGGTGTCCACTGCTGCTGCCTACAATTCTCTGTGGAGAGAGCACAATGGATGGGGGACGTCAGAGGATGGGGATCCATGGGGGTGCCTTTGGCGAATCAAAGCAGGGCCTAGGGTCAAGCAGTTTCTCTAGAAGGTGATGCATGGGAAGATGGCCGTAAGAGATGCATTGTGGTGGGCGGAGATCTCGTCGGACAAGGAGTGCCCGCGCTGTGGCTTGGTGTCGGAGACGTTGGATCACGCGCTGGTTGAGTGTCGCTTCGCACAGGAGGTGCTTGCGATACTGACTGGGCGTCGACAGGTCGATGGACCATGGCAGGCGGAAGAGGTCTGTGCGCTACTGGTCGGGCCTTCCTCACGCGCGCGGTGTGGCAGAGTTGAAGACGAAGCTTTGTTATGGAATGCGGGAAATTTGGAAAGATAGGAACGCCATTGTCTTCGATGACCACAGTGAAGAAGCGATGGTGGTAATGAGGAGAGCAGGGCGGCTGGCAGGTGAGCTATGGCGCCATAAATCAAAGGTGCCAAGAGAGGCCAGCGAGTGGAGGTCGGGGCTGCATGATCTGGTGATTCAGGTCGATACGTCAAAGGACCCATTGACGGATGTGTGTGCGATTGGAGCAGTTGAGGTAGGGAGGGATGATTGTCCGATTTGGGAGAAAGGATGTCTGGTGCGGGCGGGCTCGGTGCTGGGTGCGGAGATGCTAGCGATTAGAGAAGCCATGAGTGCTGCGTTGGGGAAGAGCATGGCGCGGGTGATCATCGAGTCCGACTCACTTCATGCGATTGACATCCTGACTAGCAAGCGAGCGTGGCCAGCTGAAGTGGACAACATCCTCAGGGAGGTGTGGTTTCTGACTATGAAGATGGAATATGTCATGTTCATATATATACCTAGGACTCTTAATAGCAAAGCCGATGGGCTTGCTAAGTGATGTAGGCAAGCTCAAGCTGTTTTTGAATGGTCCCCTGATAGGGGGATTCTGAGATCCCGGTTGTTTAGAAACTAGCCTACGGGCTCAATTAATCAACAAAAAAATCAAGCAGTGTCGCACTGCTCTTGATGAAGTTGCTTTTTTAATCCCTTGTGTGGCTGGCCATATGCATCCCTGACCTGATGCATCCTTATCAACCTTATAAGGAGCAATAACGGTTAACCTGCATTAATTCATATTCCATAAGTTTCTTTATATATATTCTCTAAGTTTGCTTTATATAAACCTGTATTAATTCATATCAACCTAAGTTCTATTAATATTATCTTATGCAATATGCAAAGACTTATATTTATTTTATATACCCTAAGTTAGACTTATAATATTTTATATTTTATTGGCTATGTTTTATGGTGGCAGTGAACAAAAAGCTATGACCAACCTTCAAACCCTGGACCACCTACGGATCAACACAACCGTCTAACCAGACAAACTACAGGGAGTTTATTAAAATTTTATATTAACAATAACTAAAAACTGTAGTGAGTACTAGTTAATTATAAAAAGCAAATTAGTGGAAACAAACACCCCTTAAGATACGATTGCAGACTACACTTTGACAAGGTTGATATAAATTAAATCTCCAAAAAAATTTAAATTGTAAACCTTGGCTCGAGACAGCATTACAAGACATACCCAGCGAAAAGGAGGTTTCCTGAAGTGAAACTGGTATGGAAAAATATTTCAGAGCCACACCCCTATATAAATTCAGAGGGCAAAATATATTAACCTTTTGCAAAAGATCTAAGACAAGGAGCATAACAACTCATTTACGTGTATACATGTATATTTATATTTAGAGAAGAGACCAGGATGGATATATACATATATTGGTACCTTGCATACGAATACAAGGAAGCAAACAACAAACAATATGCTTCCTTTGCCAAATCAGCATGCTTGCTCGCTCCAAGTCTACCTCCTACAATGACTATTTGCACCATTTGATGCATTTACAAAAAAATATATAGAAAAAACTAGTATCAAAATTCCCTGCCGATATGCTGCACATCCTCCACTGAAACAACCAAATCCTTGCCATGTTAAGAATGTGGAACGAAGCTTTTTGTAGATGCCTACAAGTCTGGTCCTATCTGTTTTGGAAATTCAGCTTCTTGATGCAATAGGCGTATATGAAAGCAAAGAAGATGGCGAAGGCGACTAATACTGTGGCGACGACACCCATAAAATCGGTATGGTATCCAAAATGATTCTCAATATAGTCTTTGATTTGCTGATCTGGCCCTCCAGGTACTTTAATAGTAGCAACAAGATCACCATATTGTGTTGTAATTAGTCCATAGACTGTCCATGCCACCGGGCATAACCAGTAGTACCAGATCCACCACTTAGGAATTTTCTGCAATTCAAACATCCATCAGTATACTCTTCCCCTATACTCGTGAAAATTGACGCTGAAAAGTACTCACAGGTCTAGGGATGAAGAAGCCGGAGAAGAGGTTGAAGACTGAATAGAAGGTTGCGGCAAAGATTGCAGCCACTTGATGGTTTGGTGAGATGGCCACTGTCATCATCCCATAATATGTAAAGTAAAGAAAGGAGAAAAAGGAGATGAAGAAAAACCAGCAGAACTTTGCTGCTGTCCATTGGAAATTCATCATGGAGTATACTATGACTGAATAGTAAAGAGCCTGGACGAACACGTATGGTATCTCCACCACCACCTGTGCCATAGAGAACATCATTTGTACCAATTAATCCCCAGGACAGTAGAAATTTTCATTGAAAATGAAAGTTGTGTTCTTGACATTCAACGCTAGTCATTCTCACACTCTTTTCTGTGACCAAAGTTAGGCAGTAGAGATTGATTTGAATGACAATGGTTACAATATTCATAAAAGTTAATATCATGCTCAATGATTTACCTGAGCAATGGCATAAGGCAGGGCAGAGTACATTCCGGCGGATCTCTCTCGATAGAAAACTGTCCTCTCAATGGAAACCAGAGGCTGCACGGTAGAGCAGTTGTTGATACCCACGAATAGTACTGCTGCATACATTGATCCGATAATAATTCTGAGATCATTCGCACTCTCCCTGTAAAACCATGCAGATATGAAATTTTCAGCTCTCTAAAGAAAGTTATTTCACAACAGGAGAAAAATATATAACCCCAAGTTGCGAAATTTATGCAACAGGTACCTCTTATGGCCAACTCTCCAGAAGATGGTTCCAAGCACAAAGGCTGTGACTAAAGTGAAGAAGAATCTGACAAGGTTGTAATCAGGGCTCCTCCAGTATGTCCACCACTGCTTCCAAAGGCAGGCTTGGAACTGCCCCAAGGTAGATTGAGAGTACTGTGTTCGGAAGTAAAGATCACTTGTGCCTGGGCCTGGTTTGCTGAGCTCATTAACCAGTGCCTTATTGCGCCTAAAGAGTTGTGGCAATTATCACGACGAGATGAAAGTTAGATCATACCCATATGTTGTACCTTAACTATAGGTGCATGATATGTATCAAATAAGGCTAGAATTTTATACGAAGGAGTTTCTGTTAAAAGCTTATCTGTGAAAGATTTGAGCTTTTACTTACTGGTGCAAAGCTGAAGATTTATAGTGCTCAGCAAAGTCAATTCCCAATCGTACTTCCGCAGCAACGGAGCTTGCTTCCAGCATCCATGTTGCAGGGTTGTACTTATCCTTGATTCTTGGAACCCCAGGAATTGCCTGTAGATGTTTAGAAATGACAGCTGTTATGTAAATTTGTCTTCATAATGTGGCTTTTTTTGTGAATTTAAGTTCAAGAAAATGGAAACTAATGTCAAAATGCGCAAAACTTGTTGGAGCAAAATCCTATTTTGGTAAATAAATGATGACATATGTAAAGCCAAGTTTTTAGTCAGTAATAGCAACTAAAAGCCTAGGTTTCCCCCTCAGTAATGAATGGTGTGCTGCTCATAAGAAAATTTCTAATGCTCATGGTTATGTCCATTTGATCAAACAATAGTGAGAAAACAAGTGAAAGATCGACACACCTCAAAGTACTCGATTATTTTATGAGAGTTACGGCCCAAAGGTCCGGAGTATGTTACTTGTCCACCTCTCTTCATCAGTAGCAGCTGTCAGACAAAAGACTTATGTGATACATATGCTTGAACGCAATCAACTATTAGCTACTTCAAAAAAAAAAAGGATATGTAAGTACATGAAGTAGATGTAACAGATCCATTACCTCATCAAAGGCTTCAAATATGTCAATACTTGGTTGGTGAATAGTACATACGACAGTTCTTCCAGTGTCAACTGTGTTCCTGACAGCTCTCATAACAATGGCTGCTGCTCTTGCATCCAAACCTGAAGTTGGCTCATCCATGAAGATGATGGACGGGTTTGCCACAAGTTCCACAGCAATGGTCAACCTTTTTCGCTGCTCTGTTGACAGTCCTGTCACTCCAGGAAGGCCCACAATTGCATCCCTGAGATTGTCAAGCTCTACTAGCTCCATCACTTCATCAACAAATTTCTGAGGCAAGGTGACAGAAAGCTCAGTTGGTCAGGACAGGTTATCATCCGAAACAAGACCAGTAAATAGAAGTATCTTAAGACAGATCTGGATCTTAAATAAAAAATGAAGGGTTAAATGAAGTTAGACTGCAGCAACAGCATCAATCTCACCATCTTTTCTTGTGGGCTGACTTCGTTAGGAAGTCGGAGGAAGGCTGAGTATATCAATGACTCCCTGACGGTGACCTGCGGAGAGTGGACATCATTCTGTTCACAATATCCAGAGATTCTTGCAAATGTCGCCTGGTTCTTGGGGTATCCAGATATCCGAATGTCTCCTTCAATATAACCACCAGTTTTTCTGCCAGCCAGAACATCCATCAGAGTCGTCTTTCCGGCTCCACTCACTCCCATAAGGGCTGTTAGAACACCAGGTCTGAAAGTCCCAGTCACACTCCTTAGCAGCTGAAGCCTGTCCTCAGTTACTCCTTGTTCTTTCATTTCCTGTTAACCAACAGAGTTCGGGGAATTTTTTTCACTAAGCACTAAAGAAAAACGACAATTGTTATCACACAGGGTAATTTATGAGGAAAAGACAAATTCAGATGGACTTACTGGAGGCATGTCCACGAAGTAATTTACATCATCAAATGACATGGCAAGAGGTGTAAAAGGAAGAGCCATTCCTCTCCTGTGAGCAACAACATTTGCTCCATCAGTCAACATGTTCCTAGCAAGGCCATTGGTTGAACCATTTGCGCCGCTGCCCATGCGTGACATCATCAATTCCACTGAGAGAAAAATCACATCACTTCCTTAGTACCCAGAAAAAGTAATAAATTCTGAACTAGTTTGTTGGCCTTCTCATGGAGTATCTTACGTTTGTTGTTTCCATCCTTAGCCGATAAAACATGAGGTAATGAATCCTTGTTTGATTCCATCGCTATGATCCTTGGAAATTGCTTTCGGGCATTGTGTTTGGCTTCCATTTCTAAGGCTGTTTCTTCAGAAGCAGTCGCTTGTGGCTTCCCTAGAGCTATTATCAAGTATAAGAAAAGATAAAACAAGTGAGTATTCACAACCCTTTTACCTGTAATGGAATACCAAAATGCAACATGAAGAGTGCACATAATGAATTTCAATCATTTCCCTAACTGTTGAATGTCAGCAGTTAAGAAAATACTGATCTAAGGAGCAACTTTAGGTACTCACGGCTTAGAAACATGAGCGAGATTGTAAAGAGTACATTAAAGAGCACACTATATCCTAGAAGCGCGCCAGCTCCAATCCAGTACCACCTGCTCTCCGGGAAGACATTGGCATTCTCCAGAATGACAGTCCCTAACTTCCTACCATCATGTGCCTGTCAGCATAACATACATCTCATCAATACTCCATAACAAAGAATATGTCGAATCAAGAGATCTAGCTTTACATTTTTATGCCTATTAAACTAAAAACTTCATTGGCAAGAAAATCTCCAGTTTGAATCAGGGTTCCTAGAGTAAAGGCAGAATCATTATGGAAGATGGAATATGCTATTCGAAAAAAAGAAAACTTACAAGTTGGTCCATCCATCTTGGAGCCAAGAACTCATTAGTAGCGATTGCATTATATCCATAAGTTAAGGGGGACGACCAGTAACCCCAGATCCACCATTTTGGGATTGCATCTGTTGAGAGATATTAGTATGTCATATTTAACTGAGGCCACACAAAATCAAACTAGCAGTGCACAAAATTCATCAGAACTTCATAAGTTATGACAAGGATGGCAACCTTTTGGTAGGATGAAACCGCCAAGAACAAACATGAGAAGCAAAACAAGAGCACCGCCGGTGTTGGCGATCATCATGGACCTGCCCAATCCTGCAATAGCCCTGAAAAGCCCTGCTGCCGTCTGCTGGATTAAGAAGACAAGCACCAGATACTTGAAGAACCTGCAGGCAAGAGGGGAGGGGTGTTTACCAGATGACTAATGAAGGAATTGCAGAAATGAGCAACAGTTCCTAAAGTACCTGCTAGCTTCAGGTGCAAAGCCAATGGAATAATATGTCATGGCAGTCCAAACTATGGACTCCAAGATGGATATGGGGATCCCTAGGATGAAGTTTGGGAGGGTGAAGACCCAAGCTGGGTAGAAGAGGAGGTCCCTTTGTTTGTAAAACACTGGTAGCCTTTTGATTGCAAGAGATAGCTCTGCAAACCCGTTGAACATGTTGACAATCATGCCAAAAAGGAGAGCCCCAATGTACATAACACCATCATCCTCGTTTCTTGAGTGCATCCGAGGCTTAGGGAACACAGACGAGGTAATGGCTGCCACTATGATAATCTTCAACACCAAAGCAAAGGCATGGTGAATGAATGAAAACAATATTAGCTAGAGTGAGCTTTATGTCATGCCGAGGTGCATAAACATACCTGAACTGTTTTGAATATGTACACAAAGGAGTTCCTTTTGATGAGCAGCCACTCCCTTGCAAAAGAAGCCTTGAGGAGCTCTGAGTAGGGAACAGCATGCTTGGTGAAGATGAGAGCAGCACGGTGGCTTTGTGACTTGTCGTAGGGGACTGAGAGTTCATTCTCAAGTCGCAGGCCAACATGAAGCCTCTTAAATCGTTCGGCGAATTCAGAGACAGATATGTACCTATAGGGCTTACTCTTATCCACCCAATATTGTTCTTGATCCTTCTTAGATGTGACCTGTTGCAACCATAGAGATGGGGATGTCTTAATTGTCTGTTCTTAATTTCTTGTGTCTTCTACGTGTTAGGCAGGCAGGAGGATGCCATGGTACATTGCAAACTTTAAAGTTTGAAAAGATGAATAACATTTAACAATTGAACTTGAGGAATCAGTAGTCAATACAAAGAGTTAAGGATGCAAAATTAGCTTTCATTAAACGTCATACTGCGTGTTGTGACTGCTTTAAATTCATGGAAACACTATCCTCCAGTGTATATAAATTCCGCATATAGAACTGAATCTGGTTTCTGTACCCCCTCTTTCTAGAGAAACTTTTGCAAGTCATGCAACTTTTTAAGGCAAAGCTATAGAAATTTTAACTTACTCCAATCTAGGTAAAATACATCATGCAGCTAGACACAAAGCAAAGTGATGAGTTATGAATGTGCAGGTGCCTTTTTGTGCCAATGAAACACAAGTAATGTTATACCTCCTGCAAGAAGTCAGCCGTGCCCTTGCGTTCCGGGCATTTGAAGCCGCAAGCCTCGAAGAACTCGACCACGTACTCACGTGGGCCTTGGTAGACGATCTGGCCCTCGGAGAGTAGGATGATGTCGTCGAAGAGTTCAAAGGTCTCAGGCGCAGGCTGGAGAAGGGACATTAGGATGGTGGCCTCCCCCAGGTGGACGATCTGCTGCAGGCACTTCACTATCTGGAAGGTGGTGGAGCTGTCCAGGCCAGTCGATATCTCATCCATGTAAAGGGTCTTGGTAGGGCCTACTATCATCTCCCCTGCATTTCCATCAATTCCCAAGGCACTGCATCAGTGCACCATGCAATTACACTAGTTTCACACTAATTTGTGCATAGAGAAATGATCAAATGCTATATTCTTCACCATGGCTACATTGTTTGCCCCAGGGTGATCGCCTGTTGTATTTGTTTCGTTTAACTTTTGTTCAGCTAAGCCAAAAAACAAATAAAAAAAAGAAAAAGAGAAAGAAAGAAGAAAGAAAAAGTCGAGCAACACTTCCCCTCAACACATTCTAATTCATGTTTCCTTTTCAATCAGTTCTCCACATATCAATGCATAGAAAAGAAAAATTATATGGATCCCATACTGGCTGATGTGGCTTATCACATGACTAAATCACCTGGACGCCAACTGGGAAACTCATTTTAAGTCAAAATATAGTCTTGTAAGAATATTTATCATGATATCAGAGTATTAGCAGAGAAAATTATGAAGGAATTATAAAGTATGGAAAGCACTAAAATAAATTTCCTAGAATTTTAGTAGTTTTAAAGAAAATAGTTGGGGTAATTGGATGTAATTAACTCAAGGCTCAGGTTGACAGACTTGGGATCAATTGCCAACTAACATCATAGTAATCGAGTTACGACATGATCAGCATGAGCAATACCTAATTACCTACCTAAAGAGCAGAAAAGGCATATCAGCCTGCTAAGTTGACCAAAATGCTTGTTATCGAGTCACGACATGATCAGCATGAGCAATACCTAATCACCTACCTAGAGTGCAGAAAAGGCATATCGGCCTGCTAAGTTGACCAAAATGCTTGTTATCATGTTGGAATTTCAAACATCACCATTCAAAAGTCGTCATTTGCAGAGCTGTCATTTTTTATGTATTTCGATTCCGGTCCTCATTATCATGCTTATATATCTAATCGCTTAGAATTCGTCTCGAGTTGCTATCACTATCATATATTTAGTATGATAAAGTTGCCCTGTTCTCCACCAATATCATCATATTCTTGAACTGTAAGCAATGATAGATGACTGATTCTCTAGAAGGAAAATGAGATCAAACCTGTGGTGACGCGCTTCTTCTGCCCACCGGAGACTCCTCTCTGCATCTCGTCGCCGACGATCGTGTCGGCGCATATATCCAGTCCAAGTATCTACATTTCCACACAAAGCCATTAACAATAATCTAACACAACTATAGACCCCTAAAAATTAGCCAGCATCCTATATGACATACATAGACGCTCTCAACGCTTTCCTTTTTAAGTTACAGACTCCATGAGCTGACCTATCCACAATGACCTAATTGAGGAGCAGCTATAGCCGAAAAAGAAAAGAAAAGAAAAGAAAATCCATTTTTCTCAACTCGGCCAAACTACAATGGCCGACCCAGTCACGCAGAGTTTGGCTGTTCACCAACCAACGCGTATGGCGTATGCCCACCAGCCCACGTATGACGTGACAAAAAAAAAAAAAAAAACTAAAACTAAAACTAAGAACTTGAATCTTTCTAGTGACCTTCCAAACTAAAGAAATGTTTCCATCCTTTGATTTAAATTCATAAACTCAACAGTAGTGGGGAATATATATATATATATATATACATACTCGAAGAGTGTAATCGGTCTGAAGAGTACTCTCCACGCCTTCCATTGCTGTAGCCTGAAAGATTTTTGGGGAAAAAATAACTTCATTACAAAGGAATCAATACGGTTTTGCGTGTATTAGCAGCAGCGGGGCTCTCAATTACCTTCATGAAGAGATCGATCTCGGCTTCGGGAAGTATACCGGCGTCCTTCTCCCTCCTCGCCAGCTCGGTTAAAAGGTCTGTGTAATTAAATATTAAATATTAAATATTATATATATATCCCACGGTAATTAATTATTTATTCACTTGAAAGTATGGTGAAGTGTCATAGAGTAGTAGAGTCGAGTGGAGATTTAGGATGGATGTACGTACCGTATCGGGGGCCGACTCCCTGACACCTGGCAGCGAAGTCGAGGGTCTCTTTGACAGTCATCTCGCCTATGTGGACGTCGTTCTGGCTAATGTACGCCGACGTCTTCTGGGCCACGAACTCGTCCAGCTCGTGCCCGTTATACGTCACCCCTCCGCTTGTCTGCAGCAGCAGCCCAAAGCTCATTAGCATGCATCCATCCACCATACCAACAAGAACAAGAGCAGGAACTAACCAACCTTTAGAGTGGGGTCCAGCTTCCCGGCTAGAGCTAACAAGAGGGTCGTTTTCCCCGAAGATGGAGGGCCTAATAATAGAGTCATCCTGATCAACAAATATTTAGTGTCAATTATGAACATTAAGAGCATTAGAAAAATAGGGGTTAAATATTGATGATGATGTGAAGAAATTACGTGCCTGGAGGATTTGATGATGCCGGAGGCGTCCTTGAGGATGGTGAGGGTGGTCTGCTTGGCCAGGCTGATCCCGACCAAGCCCACCGCCGACTCGAGGATATTCCTGGCCGTATTCACTAGCGTAGGCAGCGCCCGGTTGCCCACGTGGCACTTCGCCTCCACCGTCAGGTGCTCGAACCGCACCTCCACCGTCGGCAACTGGATTCCCACCCTGCATCAAGATTACCGCCACTCCTATAAGATAAGACGACCGACCACCTGACTAACTATGCATGAGTCTGACTCCATCCAAGAGAGTCGAACCACCACCCCAAGCATCACTAAAAAAAATTACCACTAAAGAACAGAGTACACCAACTTCAATATTTCTAGAATTCTAGCTACTAGAACTGATATAATTCGCAAAGCTTTGGAGCTTATCTCTTATAAGCCTAGAGTCCTGGGATGCATATCAGCATATGTATATAGAAATTAACCAATTTATAGCAGCCTTCCGATACATAGTAATAAATTAGCCAATATATAGTAATAATTAAATTATAGGTTGTAGCATTCTATTCTCGAAAACCAAAATAACCAAATAAAAAATAAAAAAATTCCACACCAAAACAGAAAAGGAAAAGGAGAAACAGAGAAAGAGAGAGAGAAAATAACATAAACAAATTCAAAATTGAAAAAGGTGAAACAGGGGAAGTGAGAGAGAGAGAGAGAGAGAGAGAGAGAGGGAGGCGCACTTGTCGATCCGATTGCGGAGTTTCAGGAGGAACTTCTCGTTGTCCTCCTCGGCGACTCTGAAGACGCGATCGATGAACTCGTGCCGATCGGATGCGCCGAGCTTCCGGACGTCGACCTCGCGGTGCTCGTACCGCTGACGGGATCCGGCGGCGGCGTCTTCGATCACGGACTTGAATATGCTGGTGCGGAGGCGGTCATAAGTAGGGAGCTTCTCCAGCGCCGCCCACCGGAGCGCCTCCTCATCGTCGTCCACCCTGCCGCTCCTGTTCCCCGACCTCATCCCAGAGCGCCGGAAAACCTCCTCCGTCCCCCATTCGCCTATGTTCATGTTCCGCCCTATGCTTCTGCTGAGGCTCCGGCTCGCCCGCCTCCCGGAGTCCCACACCTTCTCCATTGTCTCCATCCCTAAAAGTTTAGGATATCCTCCTCCTCCTCCTCCTCCCTCTCTCTATCTCTCTCTATAGATGTTTGAATGTGTATATCTTTGCCCCTCTCTAGATCTTTCTCTAGAGGAGGAGATGGTCTT
Source organism: Narthecium ossifragum (assembly GCA_963920575.1). Taxonomy (NCBI): domain Eukaryota; kingdom Viridiplantae; phylum Streptophyta; class Magnoliopsida; order Dioscoreales; family Nartheciaceae; genus Narthecium; species Narthecium ossifragum. The sequence continues at coordinate 15,815,387 of OY986968.1, forward strand.
GTTGGGAGCCAAGATTGGGTGGGTGCTTTTTATACGGGGGAGGGTGTGAATGGATGAGCACAACATACGAAGACTGTGATGGGGAAGGAGTCCGGGTTTGCAAGGAGTTGGTGGAGCGCTTGACCGCGCGCGCGCGGCCTAAAACTCGAAGGCGGGGGTTGGTGGGGGTCGGGTAGGTGCGGTGTGATTTGCGAGGCGATTCGCGTCGCACTCCTCCTATTGGTTTTTGTGGGCTCCATCATATAGGTCTTCTATGGTCGGTTGACGGTGGGGTTGCAACTGAACGAGTCGAGTTGTTTTTCTCCGAGACTTTGATTAGAGTACATGTTGCATGTGCATGTACACCACTACGTTGGCTAACATCCAACCCCTAAAATGATGTTATTAGGGAGAAAAATAGTGGCTTGGATGTTAGCCACATAGATTGTCTACATGCACATGACATGTACACAAATCTTTTTCCTTTTCTCCGAGTCCATACTGTTCACTCTAGGATAAATATTTTTTGGTGGATTTTAGAGTTTGAAAATTAAGGAGCTCTAGAGTTTGAGGTTGCTAAAATCAAGATTATCATCTCAGCTATTTTCAGAATAAGAAAGAAAAAATTGAGACTTCTAGAACATTAATCGTGTTCAGATCATTTAGATTGGATCGTGATGGATTGGGTTAAGTATAAATTGCCTATGAAAGTAAGGTGGGTCCAATTTAATGAGCTTAAATAGGTAGATTAGGGACTAATGATATCTACATGCGTTCCATCATGTAGGGTGGGATGTCCCAAAGTGGCGAAGGTTGATGGTGTGTGTCAACAGTAAACACTCCAATACCCCAAAACTGCCTCTCTCAAACCCTACTCAGGCCGGTGGGGAGTCATGTTCGTGCCCTAAAATTGAAAGGGTGGGACGTAAATCCCTTTCCTTACGACAGAGGTTAACAAGGCATGCATTGCATACTAATGAGGATGAAATGAAAATAACGAGTCAATTGTTGAGGATTGTGAGTGGTGAAGGGACCTTTACCAGTTTACCTTAAACATGATATCATTGGCTCATTATTTTGGATAAAAAGTTTTCAATCCACCAATCAAAAACCACTATGTTTGGAAGTTTCATAGGGAGGCCAATCCCGGTGGATATCCTAAGGCGATGCCTATCTGGTATGTAGAGAACAGCGAGACTATTCTAGGTGTTGGATATGTCTGATGAAATCTATGCTTTTAGATTTGAGACTGAAGATGACCGGAACTACGTTTAGGCCAATGGGCCTTGGTCGATAGAGGGCTAAATGATGTCGCTGATCCAATGAGAGGGGAGTTTCATGCCTTCAAAGACAAAGTTCAATATGATGCCGGTGTGGATGAGATTTCCAAACTTGCCATACTTGCTATATACAAAGAAATCCCTTACCAAACTGGCGTTGAGGGCAGGGAACCCTTTGATGGTAGATATGCCTACAGCTCTAGCGGCTAGATGCAGTTTTGCTAGAGTATGTGTGGAAGTGAATATGGATGAACCTTTAAAAGTTGGGATTGATGTTGATATTGCTGGTGAAGAATTTTTTCAAAATTTCAAGTATGAAGGAGTCTTGATTTGTAGCCATTGTGGCAGAATTGGCCATAAAAAGGAATATTGTCGGTTTGAAGTTTATGCACCGAGAAGAAGCCTGCAGATAAGGGAGGACAATGGTGATAACCTAGAAGAGGAAGGAGGAGGAACAGTCGAGATGGAGATGGAGATGAAATGTAGATGGGAAAAGAGGGGCCTTTGCAAGAAACTGAAGCAAAGCAAAAGGAGAAGGGAAAGCAGCAGGTACCTTCGCTGGAAACCAGTAGCTCGACGTGATCCTCCGGCGTTGGAACTGACACACGAGGCACTATCCAACGGTTTCTGTGGGAAGAGGGAGGCACTGGTATTGAGATGGAGGCGGAAGTGACACACGAGGCACTATCCAACGGTTCGATGGTAGTGATAGGTGGAGGGAGGAAAATCGAACTCCTACAGTTGGTGTACATCGGGTGATGAAAGTCAGGCTGGAGCCGCTTAGGACTATGGTAGTAGCTGAGAAGGGTAACCCTAACATTGCCAATCGAAACAAGGGGACATGTAGTGATGTAATGTAAGGGGAAAGGGATACTAATTACACTGGTGAAGCAGTCAGAAATCCCAAAGCATATCAGAAGGAGGTCCTAACTGGGATGGGCCCAAGCAAGCTAGGAGGTAATAAAGGGGCTGAAACTCAGAAGCAAAGCTGGGTCAAGAAAGGCCAAACCATCCAGGCCCAAGTGGAGATCCATAGGCTATAGACTAACAGGGACGTTTGGCTCTAAAGCAGAGGCCCAGTGGTTTTGATAAGGTACATGATGATGATTCATCGGACGATGATGAAATCATCCCATCATATTTGGAGGCCTTGTGTGAGAACCTAGGTGTGGATCCTCAAAAATGGAACATGTTAAACCCAGTAATAACTCCTTGGGTACAAAAGAAGAAGACGCGACCAAATTTAATCACCAAGAAAAATCAGGAATTTGAAGATTATGAAGCATCCTCTTCCACGTCAGCATGCTCTTTAGATCGACATGAGAAGGTTGTTGTGCTGCTGCGTAGGGCAGCCCATGAAGCCACCCTAGTTTTTGTCCCCAGGTCAAATTCCTCCCCCCTTGTAGAACTTACTTACACTGTTTTCTTTGCCATGGAGGATGCGCATGGGGTGAACTATGAGGGTAACACCATAGAGATAATGCATAGTGACACGTCACCATGCTAAGAGTTCGCGCGTGGTTGATGAAAGAGGCAAGGAGGACGAAGGCCCAAAAGAGAAGAAGGGACGCTTTGAAGAAGTGGCGGAAATAGCGGGCATCACTCAACCCAACCAACTGTTTTTAAATGAAAGTTCTATATTGGAACTGTAGGAGGGGGGTGGATGGAAAATGTAGTAACCATTTGAAAGGCTTTGATCAGGGAGCACAGTCCAGAAGTGGTCTTCATCATTGACACGTTACTGGTAGAAGAGAGGATGGCTACAGTAAAGAGTAGATTGGGTAGGAATTGAAGTTCTTATCTAATCCCAACTCGAGGTAGGTTTGGAGGAATTTTGGCGGTATGGAGGAGTAGCTTTGATCAAGTTACTTTTCTGCATGAATGTGAACAAGCCTCGCACGGAATTTTCACAATTAAAGATGGTCCGTAGTTAGTGATTTCAGCTCTTTATGGGGCTCCCTAGGCAAAGGGAAGAAAAGAATTATGGGATACTTTGTCAGGTTTTCTTGGAACGGGATGGCCTCATCTCATAGTTAGTGAATTTAATGCTTTAACTTCACCATGTGAGAAGAAAGGGTGGAAAGAGCTTTAAACTCACTACCTTTGTTCGGGATTTTATGCAGTTTATCTCTGAGAATGACCTTATTAATCTCAGCTTCATTGGATCGACCTTCACATGGTGCAATGGGCAGCCACGGAAGAGGCGCATTCATGAGCGTATCAATAGAGCTTTGTGCAATGGAGGATGGAAGAATCTATTCAAATGTTCATAGGTCCGGCCCTTGAGTAGGCAGAAATCAAATCACAATCCTTTGTTGGTTACCATGAAGGAGGAGGAAGGGGTGAATGGCCCATCTATCTTTAGATTAGAGAACCATTGGCTGAAAGAAGGAATGCTCCAAACAATGGTTAAAAGGGTATGGGAAAAGAATTATGAGGACCTGTATCTCTAACCTGAGTCGACCACGTAGGCCGAGTGCTTGGCTTGGTTGGTTTGGCTCAGTTGACCTTGTTGAACGATAGTGTCGATCGTTGCAACTACAGGGGCATTTTGGTATTTTACCATTGCAGAATTGGTTTCACACTCACGTTAGTGTACACACAACCCTTGATATGTTAGGAAAAATGATTTCGGAGGGCAGGAGACTCACCCTTTTGAAGTCGGTGCTCCAAGCCATTTCGGTTCACACCATGTAAGCTACTGTCATCCGGAATTGGTGTTGAAGTGCATCGAAGAAGTGTTCAGGATGTTCCTATGGGGCGGTAAGAAATCTTTTTCAAGGGTAGCATGGTGAGATGTTTGCATTCCATTGGAGAGGGGCGGGCTCGGTGTTAAAGACCTCTCAAGGTGGCAGCGTGCTCTTAGTGCCAAGAGAGTGGCGTTATTGATGGAAGGGAAACAAACTATTTGGGTAAAGATTGTAAGAGCTAAATATAATTGGAAAGGAGTCATACCCCTCCAAATTGGCCGAGTAAATCGCCGTGCTTATGGAGATTGGTTTGCCGAGAAGGCCGTGAATTAAGGGAAGCTGCTCTATGCTCTCCGGGTACGAAGGGTAGATTGGATCCTATGCATGACTGGTGGTTAGGTGAACAACCTCTGAACAAAATCCCTTTTCTAATGGGGGAGCAGCAAGACAAAATATCTTTGAGCACGGAGGAGTTCATGACAGATGGAAGATGGGATAGGGGGAAGCTTAGCTCTGTTTTCCATGCTTCCATGATTGAACAAATTGTAGAAGTTCCTATTCAACGAGATGATAAGTGGAGATGGGTCTTTGATAGCAAAGGCCAAATTACGTCTACCGCAATGCATTTATCATTGGTCTCTAGAGAGGTGAATGAGTCATAGAGATTCTTGCAGGTTACTTGGCGGAACATATGGGCAATGCCGACTAATCCTAGAGGAAGGTCCTTCATTTGGAAACTGATTCGTGAAAAGCTTCCTACGATGGATGCTCTTTGTTGTTTTTGTAGGAATTCGGAAGGATAATGCTTCAGATGTGGTGCATTAGTGGAGGATGTACACCATATTTTTGGGAAGTGTAGTTATGCCTATGTCGTTTAGAGCATCCTCTTTCCGGATTCTATCAATCTCAACCGAGGGTGAGGCATGGAAGACCTGGTGGAAGCGGTTATTAAATCCTCTACGAATAAGGATGTAAGACGGAGGAAATCATTTATGGAGTATGGGTTGTGGCTCTTATAGAATCAAAGGAATGCTGTTATTTGGGATGGTGAGAGAGTTCATCCAAATGTGCTGGCTATTAGAATCAGGAGCATGGCAAGCGAGCTATGGAGGGTCAAGGGATGGAATGAGGAAAAACCGGATTTTGCTGCTACATAGATCTAATTGAAGGGGATGTGTGCTTCAGGTCGATGCCGCTTGTCGAGAAGGGGAGGAGAAAGCAGGTATTGGGGTTTTTTGTAAAGTTCATCCGGAGGATGGTGGATGGAGCCTTCAATCTTGTGTGTTGCTGGTTCGGTGGAGGCTGTGGAGTTGGAAGCAGTGAAACTTGGTTTGAAGGAAGCATGGATTAGACGGAGGAGAAGTGCTATGATAGAATCGAATGTTAAAGGTATTGTTAATTACCTAAGTGGAAGAGAGGTTTGGTCCTAAGCACCGCAAGGTGAGTTACAAGGGATATTAGTGTTAATTTGTCAATTTGAAAGGGTTGCTTTCTCTTTTATACCGAGATCTTATAACCTTGTAGCCAATGGGCTAGTAAGGAATGCTTTGGGACTATCTGTGAGTAGTGTTGTATCTTATGATGAGGGTACGCCTCCCATTGTGGCTGATGTGTGGCTTAATTTTGTTGTATGATATAACCTAACCTTGAACCTTCGGACTAAACTAAGCCAAAAATAAAAATAAAAGTTAATTTGTTGTAAATTAAAGAGTTAGAATAAAATTATTAAAACTAATAAAAAATGACTAAAAAACATATCCGGGCTGGGTCGAAAGCGGGGCGGGTTGACCAAAACCTATCCCCGCCCAGCCCCAACGTTTAACCAGCCCCGTTTAGTCCGCCTCGCCCCGCCAACCTGATAATTGCCCCGTTTCCTCGCCTAAAATGGGACGGGTCAAGCGGGTTACTGGGAAAACCCGGTCATTGCCATCCCTATAACCTTCGAATTAAATTAAGCCAAAAATAAAAATAAATCCAGAACCACAGTGTTACACGACAGCAAAGTCTCCCAAGGGTAGACTTTTCAAGGTGGTTTGGTGGCTTCCAACTTCCGCCCCCATCCATGCAATTTACCCGTTCACGTTTTTAAGCAGCTTTAAACCCATCAACGGATCCAAGATAGAATATCCTAAAAGAGGGTGTTAGGTTCCATGCATGGAACCGTGTATTGGAGGAGTGCATTTTTTTTTATAGAAAAACTAATATTATTCAGTCAGTTGATGGTTAAAAATATGTTAAAGTCTTCAAAGAGATGTCTTAAAAGGGATGGTTGGTTGCATGCATAGCACACACATTGGAGGGTAAAAAATAATCATATCGAGGCCGTTGATGGTTAAAAACATGTTAAATCTTCCATCAACAATTTTTAACCTATAATGTATGGATGAGATCCTTTTAGCACACACATTGGAGGGTAAAAAATAATCATATCGAGGCCGTTGATGGTTAAAAACATGTTAAATCTTCCATCAACAATTTTTAACCTATAATGTATGGATGAGATCCTTTTGAACACACCCTGTCAATTGTATCTTCAAATCACACCTTATTCCATGCATCTTAGCTGTCGATATGAAATATTATATCTGCTGAGATACGATGTTAAATCACAACATTATTGGACGTGGGGTGATAGAAAGAATTTTAATCGGTCAATCCAAAAGCTTAAGCCATTAGGTGAAATCAGTTTAACTTCTTCCACTTACATTTCAATAATCTATGATTTGGTCCACTAATGTTCATACCTACTCTTATCAGCATCAAAATCCAATAGATGAAACTGCTTCATTAAGCTTGAATTGCCAACTAAGATTAGCGTTGTACATGAAAGCCGCCTTCATGAATTACAATTTTAGATTCAAATGAAATGATTCAATTCCCCGTGGGGGATTTATGGATAGTACTATAGTAGAAGGAAGTGCCCATCCTAGCTAATCTTGTTGATCAAGGTAATTTAATTTCATCAGAAACAATACCATATAAACCAAGGAACATGTGGCTGTTGGACCATTTGTCTGGAGACCAAGACAATGGCTTGCAGGCATCATGAAACTGCCAAGAGCAACCTGCTCGTAATCCTAGACCTAGTCAAAAAACAAAAGAAAAAAAAAAGGGGTTGATAGTGATGCTAAAATAAGACAATGATTGGCAAAATACTTTACGAGACTTGCGAGACATTCACCATCTTCTATGAGAAAAGTCTTTAAGGGCGTGTTTGGCGGTGACGAACCGCGGAATGGGATGGAATCTGTGGAATCCGCCGTCCTCATCCGCGGTCCGTCGTTTGGCAGCCGCCATGGATTCTGAAAAAATGGAATCCATGGAATCCGCAAAGCCACGGATTCTGATTTCAGCGTCGCGCGTGGGATCCGCTCCTACATATGCCCGTGGATACCATTCTGCAGGTACCGCCGATCCCGCGCGCCAAATGCCCCCGAAGTAGAGGTAGTCAAGAATAAGATTGATGTGGGGTGACGACGAGAGCAGCGTTGGTACATAGCGGAGGCCTAGTTGAAGGCGATAGAGCATGCGATTAAGGAGGTGCATGCAAGAGGTATTGGCGCAGGGTGAGCGTGAAAAGTGGAGGCCTCTCGACGGGAGAGGCGACCGTCCTATCTGTGGGAGAGAAAATTTGAATTCTCAAGAGGAGAAAACTATTGAAAAACTTCATTGATAAAAAAACTGACTCCGAAACAAACACTAGATCTCCTTTTATAGATTAAGGAGAGAGAAACCCACTTAACTTAAACTGCCTAAACATATCAACTAATCCCAAGCAAACTATTAATCAAACTACTATGAATTAAGGAAAAAGCAAACCAACAAATATGGAAAAGCCCTAAATAAGAAAACTACCAAATATGAAAAGTTTTAATAAAATTGAATTTTCGGACATCAGAAAAAGGAATTTGGGCTCGGACCACCTTGGATCATGGAGAGATTTGGTAGCGCGTTATACGCTTAGGGCGCTTTTGTTTCGCGGGATGGAATAAGGGGATATAATCTCCTAGGCACCGTTTGGTTGCGAGATAGTCTATCCCGGAATTAGAGAGGATAGGGATTAGTATGCTGAGATAAATTGTGGGAGAAAAGTTATTCTACTTTGGTTTTTGGTTGAAAAGTAAGGATAATGAAATAATGATTACTTGGGATAAGGAAATAGTGTTTGGATGAAAAATGTGGAATATGAATAAGGATTGGTGATGTGGAAAGTAAATTCTACTTTTGAATTTTTTATGGGACATATGGGTGGTTTAATTAATAATATGATAATGCATATAATATTCACAGTGGCTTTAATAAATTACTTAATAATATGATAATACATATAATATGATAAAGCATATAATTTAATTGATAATATTTTCATGTTTTATTAATTTTATGATGCATATATTCACCTTAACTTTTGAATAACATATTCGACATAATCAACATGAATATATTATAATAAAGTATAATATTACTACCCACCCGTCATGTTCGATGCCTCCACCAACAAATCCCTCTTATATCAACACCCGCTTATTCATCTCCGGTGGACGCCCGCTTCTTCGCCATCATCGACATCGATGTCCGCCCGTCCTCCACCGGGTCGTATGGCTCACGGTGTTGAGGGCGTTCTTGCTAGCGCCGTGGTTGCCGGCAACGTACACGTGGCCTCCACCTACGGTAGACGCGAATAAGGATCGTATCGTCACATGGCATAGCATGGTGACGTGACACGGTCATACACATCAATGCATCCTCATGCGGGCCCATTTAGATTCATATAATAATATTATGTTAATATATATTATTAAAATAATATAAAATAAATAAATTTTTGCATGATGTGGACCAATCATGATATGACACGTGACATGTGGACCCACTTATATTAATATTTTATTATAATAACATATGAATAATATTATTTAATACACTGCTCATATGAAAATGTTTGTACGCGTGCAAAAGTTCTTAAACGCTCATAAAACATATACAAAAATATTATTTAATATACTATGCACATGTGAACCCACTTATATTAATATGTTATTATAATAAAATATTAAAATAAGTGGCCACGTGTCATACCATGATTGGTCAACATAATGTAAAAAAATATTATTTTTTATATATTATTTTAATAATATATATTAAAATAATGATAAAATATTAATATAAGTGGACCGTATGAGTTTTTATTGATATGCATGACTATTTTTATATCTTGTCTTGCTTGAAACGTCAAATTTTTTTTACTCGATGAGGATAGAAATGGGGATAGAAATCGGACTGAATTTTTATGAGACATATTGATAGTTTAATTAATTATATGATAATTCATATAATATTCACTTTGACTTTAATCAATTACTTAATAATATTATAATACATATAATATGATAATGCATATAATTTAATCCTGAGATAGCAACTATCCCGAATCCTATCGAGGATAAAGTTGGTGTTTGGCTGTTATTCTGAGATAGGTGCAACCAATGTATCTCGGTGCCAAACAAGATCCAGGAGATCTTCCGGGAATGTTCTCTCAAATGGCTTTTTTTATCTGTTTGGTAGGCTCGGGAATAAGATATGAATAAATGACATGAAAGTTGAGAAAAGTAATAAAACATATGTCAAAAGGAAATTTTGTCTCTTCTCATAAAATATATTTATCTAACATTGGAGGGTAATTAAGATTTCCGCTCAGATCCCAACTTTTCATCCACTGGTGATAACAAATCCCAACCCCCATTTAATCCAATGTACATGGGGATTATTATTCCCAATGGTCCCATTGCTAAAAAAGTGCATCAAATGTGAGATTAGATTGGTCAATGAGATTACTAATCATATCCCAATTCTAATTCCATCAAACAAACGTGCCATTAAGGAGGTAGTCAGGAGTTTGATTTGTGTTGGGCCAAGGTGCCAGCACATAGGCGCCCTGGAGTAGTGTAGTGTAGCCTAGTACTTAAAAAATAAAAATACTAACAATAATAATAAGTTTAGACAATTGGTGATAACACCGGGTTAATAATTTTTTTTTACTAAAAATCCCATTTGATAGGTTTATTTGGCTGATGTAATTAAAAAAAGAATAAAATGCCCTTGATAGTTAAATGTAATTAAAATAATACTAAAATGGCATAGTGGTGGCGGCGTCTCACGGCTATGAACGGCGCGATGGATGGTTGCCGGAGTTGGGATCCAGAGATCCAGGGCTTGATCGACGCCGGGGAAGGAGAAGGATTCCACTGTCCCGATCACGACCCCGACCTCCTTCTCCTCGGCGTCCTGCGCCACATCCGGCGTCCCTTGCGCCCACCCAACATCCTTTCGTCATCGCGAAAGTCACCATCGGTGCTGCTCCAACCACCTGAGGACCTCCTTGCGGCCATAGGAGAACTTCCTGTGACCTTATCGACGGACTCCAATCGTCTCCAACCCCCCATGACCTCGTCACGACGCCGTCCACCCTCTCTGTCGCCCTCCATCTCCGACGGAACCCTCAACCTGAGCTCCTCCTCTCACGGATCCGGCGCCGCCACCACTCCATACTGCCACCTCTGGCCTCCTCGACCTGATCCGGTCCCAAATTTGGATCCCTCCTCTGACCAGATCCCTCTGACCCGTCTCCGACCCTCCTCTGACCAGATCTTGCAGGGATGCTAGATATGGGGTTAGATGGAGTTGAGGGGCCATGGAGTGGGGGTTTTGGGAGGTGGCGATGTCGGGTTCAGACGAGGTGGAGCTTGGCGTGGGTTTCCGAGGATGTGAAAGGTAGCCGATGGTGGCGGAGGTGGCGACAATGGAGCGAGAGAGAAGGGAGTCCTCCAGGATGGTGGAGCACCAGAGGTCTCTGCTAGAGGTGCTGGAGTAGGAGCGGGCGGTGCTGCTGGGGGGAGAATGGATGGTGTTGGATGCTCGTTGCGACGGCGGAGGAGGACGCGAGTGGGCTAGCGGCGGAGGTGGGGTGAATGGGGCATTGGCGAAGAGAGGGCTCGAGAAGAGGGAGGCGAAGGTGGAGATCGATCGTGTGGAGAAGGAGAGGCTGAGGGAGGGGACAACCCACGTGGAGAAGCACAAGAAGAAGAAATAATGAGTTCCTATTTTCTCCACTTTTTTCATGAAAAATTAATGAAAAACGTGGAAAATATGTGAAAGTGAAAAAAAATTAAAGACGATTCACCTCAGTGAGCCGACCCAATCCAAGGTATGCCGGACTTCCCGGCTCCCACGATAAAAATCAAGAAAGATAAAAATGTTGGAAAGATAAAAATGGAGTTAAAAAGATAAAAATGAATTTAAAAAGATAAAAATGAATTTAAAAAGATGAAAATGAATTTAGAAAGATGAAAATGAATTTAACAAGATGAAAATGCTTGTAAAAAGATGAAAATGAATTTAAAAAGATAAAAATGCTGAAATGCAAGTAAAAAGATAAAAATGAATTTAAAAAGATGAGAATAAATTTAAAGAGATGAAAATGCATTTAAAAAGATGAAAATAAATTTAGAAAGATGAAAATGAATTTAAAAAGATGAAAATGAATTTAAAAATATGAAAATGCTTGTAAAAAGATGAAAATGCATTTAGAAAGATGAAAATAAATTTTAAAAGTTGAAATGAATTTTAAAAGATGAAAATGAATTTTAAAAGATGAAAATGTAGGAAAGAAAAAACGCATTTTCATCTTTCTGATCTATTTTCATCTTTGTTGATCTATTTTCATCTTTCTCATCTATTTTCATCTTTCTCATATATTTTCATCTTTATGATCTATTTTTATCTTTCTGATCTATTTTCATCTTTCTGTTCATTTTCATCTGTCTGATCTATTTTCATCTTTCTGATTTATTTTCATCTTTGTTGATATGATCTAATCCGGTCCAAACTGGGCCAATATGGTTGTAATTTGGTCAAGTCTGAATTGCTGGATCTGGGCATGATCAGATTGAGCTGTGATTGAGCCTGATGGGCTGGATCTGACTGGATTTGGATCAGATCAGACTCAGATTGTTTGGTCTGGCTGAACTGGTTCAAGCCACTTGGTTTGGTTGAACCAGTCTAGGTTGAAGGGAGGTGCTCGTCGGGGAAGAAGGCAACGAGCAGGGGGAGGGGAAAGGCCGGCGCGATGATGGCCGGATCTAGTTGGGAAATGGTGGCGGAAGGGTCACGAGGGGACGGGATGCTGGATCGGGGGGTGGATGGCGATTTGGAGGTCAGAGACAGTGGCGTTGGGAGCTGGCGGGGCCGGATCCGAGAGGAGGAGCTTTGGTTGGGGTTTCCTTTAGCAAGGAGAGGCGCGGAGGGGGCGGGCGTCGTCGGGTGTGGTCGTGGCGGCGTCGTAGAGGAGCTCGGGAGGGAAGGGGACGACGAGAAGTGACGTTGTTGGGTGGTGGTGGCGCCGAATCCGAGAGAGGAGAAGAGCTCGAACGGCGATGGAGCTCGTGGACGAGGTCGAGTGGGCTTGGGGAATGGCGTCGGGTGTCGTTGGACGAAGTGGAGCCGTTGGATCTGGGGGGAACGGAGAAGATGGATGTTGCGGCGACGAAAGGTAGGTTGCGACGGCGATGTGGAAAGGGTGCTCACCGGTGAGGGGGTTGCTTCGGTTTTGGTGGCTGAAAGGAAGGAGGAAGCTTCGGGAGCTGCTGGAGACATGACGAGATCGCTGGAGATGCTACGGGATTGGCAAATGAGCTGTGGGCCGGTTGGAGGAGAGAGGAGATCGCCGGGAAGGGGTTGTCTCGTCGGAGGAGAGAAGAGAGAGAGGAGAGAGAAAAGGCTAAATAAAAAATAAAAATAAAATAAGGGTATTATTGTCTTTTTGATGTGATTTAGGGTTATTCATCTACGAAAAATGAGTTTGGGGTTTTTTGACAAGTAGCATGTGGTCTTGGACAATAAGAGGGCTAGATTTAGGGTTATGGTCTAATACCCCTAATAAGTTTGGTGTGGAGGGGGTAATTATAAGGACATAGTCCCTGATAAAAAAAAACGAGTTGAATTACCAACCACAACAAACAACAAAGAAAGGGAAAAATATAAAATTACGTAGGCTAGCCCATATATAATAAGGTATATATTTCTGATCAACGGTGAAAAACATATAGAACAGTTGAGAACCTAACCTCCAAAGACTCAGAGACGCCAGCCACCAACCAAAGTCTTTGGCTGTTTCAAATCATTGGCTACCCGTAACCTATTTGACCACCAAGCGCATGCCAATTCCTAGGAGTTCACACGATGTATTGAGCACGTTTTCTTCAATTAGGTGGTCAAAGCCAACATGGATCACATGCAGTGAACTACCTAGCTAAATATTGGTCACCATGTTTAGTCTATGAGATCCTCTAGGGAAGTCTCTTTCACTTGATTTGTCAAACAACAAGGGAAGAGAATCTAGTGATCTCAATTGAGTCTCATTTCTCGATCGGCCGGCCACCTAATCTTGACGAACCACAAGAAATTAGACTTTGCCGATCGATGATCCAAACATAAAGAGTGAATGAAATGGATTATATATGCATCAATCAACGCAGTGAATGAACTTTCAATTTTTTCACGCATCGATCGTATGTATTTTGTTTTCTTTATAAATCCCCTTTCATTTGCTTTAATTGCTTAATTTGCAGAAAAAGCCAACGGAGAGTTGGAAATTAATTGATTCTCTGCAGCTTAATTCCAATGAGGATGACCCTCTTCTGCAACTTTTTTCTGCAACTTTTGACTGCTGGGAATATTTATCCTAGAGCTTCATTTTGGTCACTGTCAATCCTCCAAGTTGCTAAGATGCGCTTCTATGTATCATAGATGTGCTTCAAGCTATTGTTTTGTTATCTGCTAAAATTTGTTATGATGCATAAGACAGACACGCACTGAAGTTAATGGCATACATATAGCTTCTATTATTGCTCATTAGTCTTAAGTTTTTGAGACAATTGTTGATTTAGCAGCATATGTAATACCTCATGCATGAATATGCTTTTCCTAGTTAGGCTACTATGCGACATTAATGTTGTGCATTTGTAGGCTACGTACGTGTGAGCGGCCATATATTTGAACCCGATCCCATTAGAACTAATCCGAAGTCAATCGTGTTTAAACGAGAGTAATGTTAGGATAGGTGACCTCATATGAAGTTCTCGTGTTACAATACCTAAGTCAGGATAAAAATCTCAATTATAATTAAAAAACACTCTCTCAGGCTACCCACGAAACAATAGTGCACCGGAAGTCTACATCCATCATTAGTTCTTCTTCAGCAATACACATGGAAATCTTGCCTCCATCCTTTTCAAAAAAACAAGAAGAGTTTCTTCTTTTCTAACTGAAAAAGACTACTCAATGTCAAACAAACCTGACAAAAGAGGAAAAGATTCTGCAAAAGTTTCAACACTTTCGACCCCACAAATCCAAAATTTTCACTACAGGAGCATGAGTAAATTAGCTTCCATCAGCCATGCTCGTCTTTTCAAAGATATGAAGAGGAGGAGACCACTGACAATGACTTTGTGACTCAGAAGTCAAATTTTCCTATCCATCTACTCAACCTACATTCTTTGTATATATATAGCATGAGCAGCTATATGATCATTGGCCTATGCTCTGCCAGCAATTGAAAAGAATAAGGAAGACGATAGCCCACGTATATCTTTCTTGTCGTGTTTATTTATATATATAAAAGAGTGGGATCATAAATTCTTATTCAAAAATGATGTCCTGATCAACGCTGATGAATTGGCCAATGCTTTTTTCCTTCTTTAATTAATCTGACAAGTATGGTAAGACGTCCATTTCTCCGGGAGGAGGGAACCTTTTCAGAAAGGTCCTTTTTGAGTTGATCAAGAACTCGATGAAGACATGAGGAACAATATAATTACAATTTTAAAGTTTTGTGAGAACTTTATTATTTTTTTTTCAAGAACACTGCTAGAACCTTTCAGAAATATTAGTGAGTTAAGTATATAACCAAGAAAAAAGAACAGAAAAAGCACACTTGGAATATCCCTATAGATCTTACGCACCGTCTTTAATTTTCAACTTTATTAAGACTAAGATGCTCCTCTTATTTTAAACACATGTGCAGCAGGTTGCTCTTGTGGTTCTAGAAGTGAAGTGCGTGTTAATTAGTTGAGGTTGTCAACTTAATTACCTAAGCATCCCGTACAGGTGACATCCAATTTCCTTTTATTTTCTGTAAAATATCTTAATGTTCACGTCTATAATCAGGATTACACCAAAATTATTTTCAGAATTAGTTTTAAAAAATATTAGATAAATATTGAGGTAACAGTAATTAAGGACTGAGAGCACCATTGTCACAGTTCCTAAACTCAGATTGTGAAGCCATTAATTTCAGGCGAGGACGAAATGGAAAACTCGATGCTCTAGTTAATAACAGATTTGGATAGCTCATGAAAATTGTCTACTACAAATCTACCATGCTATGCTCATCAGTATTTGAAACTTTTAACGGTAGGAATTGAGAGTACATTTACTTTAGAGTTATATCTGTTGGTTTGTGAGTAGTCGCCCATGCTGGCTAGCTAGACCCACTTGCTAAGCCCATGATCTTCTCATTGAATAGTTTAGATACAGTTATCTAAACCGCTGATTCATACGGTTGCTAATATTAGAAACCGAAAGGAAGAGAAGGTCTGGGGATAGAGAAAAAAACTAGTCTCTATGTGAAGAGGGGATCAGTGGGAGAAAGAACTGTGAAGAGGAGTTCAAGGAGAAGAAGGAATTTGGGCTGTGGACAGACAATCATTGTTCTTGTAACCAGATCACCTGAATCGCGTAGAACAGATCCGAAGATCATAGGCTAACGAATAAGTTCCCGCCATTGCTTTGTATTCATACATAGATGTCTACACCGGTATCAGAGCCTATACATCTGTTTTCGTGAATCTGTGTTGTTTTTTTTTCTCCTCTCCGTCGATATCGAATTCGATCGGTGGCAAGAAGGAGAAATGGGAATTTAGTCGGTGGTAGGGGTGTCCAAAACGCCCGGCCCGGTACGGGTCCGGAGCGGACCCGTCAGGGCCGTAGCCCGGTTCGGCCTGGGTGTTGGCCCTGGTGGATCGGGCTGATCCGGGTTCAGGGTCGGACCAGGGCCTCTTGGTCAAAAACCTGGTCCGGTCCGGGTTTTAAAGCCCACGTTGTGAGGACCTGCCCCTCTTTTTCCTTTGGCTTGTTGTGGACCCAAGGGCAATTTGGGAAATTGCGCCTTGGCGGTCGTTTCACACTGGGTGTGCACACACAGACCTTGGTTGATGCTTGTGTTTGCTTAGAAAGGTTAGGTGGACCCGGGACCGGAAGTTCTGGGCTTGGGCCCGAGTCTCAGCCCAAGGTTGCCGTTCTGGGCAAGGGAGATCGATCTGCATGGCTTGGAGATCGATCTCTCTGTGCCTGGAGGTTGCCGTTCTGGGCAAGGGAGATCGATCTGCATGGCATGGAGATCGATTTCTCTGTGCCTGGAAGTCGTTGGCGGTGGCGTTCGAAGGACGGCCACGGCGATGGCCGTCGCTTCCCCTGTCAGGGGAGGGGAGACTTTTGCTCCCCTCCTTCGCCTTTCCCCCGCCTTCGCCGGCTTTCCCCGGCCTTAGCCCCTTCCCCTTCCCTTCTCCTTGGCTGCGTTTTCCTTCTTCTTCCTCGCGAGAGCCCTGTTTTCTTCCCCTGTCCCAGCAGCCCCTTTTCCTCCTCTGTTCTCCCTCCTCCGGCCACCGTTCTCGGAGCTTGAAGGCTCGTTGGAACCGTGACGGCGTGAGGAAGATCTTTGGCTAGGCTTCGTGGATCGAAGCAGCTCTGTGGAGGTAGGGTTCTTACTCAAAACTCCGGCTTGCTATGAGGGTTTGATATCCGGTTTTGATTTCGATGGATCCCCTTGTGTAGTTGATGTTTTCCTGTTTTGAAGCCTTGAGTAGCTTCGTGGCACTTGGATCTATCAGCCCACCTAGTTTGGTGAGGTTTGGTTGCGGTTTCCGGCGGTATTCTTCGCCGTCCGGCCGCCGGTGAACCCAATCCAGATCGATCTCATGGGATGAGATCGATCTCGTTTGGGGCGGGCCGTCCCGCCCGAGCGAGAGCGATCTCCCTGGGAGGGAGATCGATCTCTTGGCGGTCGGCTGGGGTTGTCTCTTGCGTCAGCTACGAGATCGATCTCCATATGGGTGGAGATCGATCCTGTTGGGGTGACCAGGACTGGTGCCTATCGCCTCGAGGCAGATCGATCTCATCCCTAGATGAGATCGATCTCCTTCGATGCTGGGAGGACTGTTATTGTTTTAAAGGCTGTTTTGCCCGCGGGGCTTCGCATCTAAGTGGTTTTGACGGTTCTGCCCCTGGGGCTTATCATGTTACTCATCATGCTTGAATGCTTATCGCTTTGTGGTGCAACTGAGAGGGTGATGCCTCTCGGGATGTGTAGAATAAATGGGCTGACGGTATGCCCTTTACCGCTTAGTGGTGAACCGAGGAAGTCATGATTCTCGGAAACCTGAGCTCGGGCCTAAGCCCCCACTAGAACTGCTCAGCTCTGGCAAGAGGGTTCGCCGACACCGCACCGGCGAATCTGGCAAGTCTGGTGAACCTAGTAGCGTACTGCACTACTGACTGAGTACCCTGAGAAAGGGTCTGGTACTCACGGACAAGGGCTGAGCGCGCACTGCGGGGAAAGTACGCACCGAGAAACGAAGAACGAAACACGGCCCACGATGGGTCACTCCCGTCCCTGGCGGCCTGGAAAGAGCGCCACCAGTCCAAAGCGTCCCCGTCGAGCTGGAACGCGGCAAGTCTGACCCGAACTCGGTCAGGACGCGACTGACTCCCTCCAGCCAGTCGTCCGCCACCGCTGGGTCGCCTCCAGTACCGCTGAACCTAGGCAGGTTCAGCCTCTGGAAGTCGACCACCGCTGTCGCAACAGCACGCTGGTCGAGTGGAGGAGAGACCTCCTCGGCGATGAACGAAGCATCCTCCTCCACCACGACCTCAATCCTCGGCTCTGGCTCTCGTACAGGTACACGGGGCACGACTGCGTTGGCCCCTAAGGCCCGTCGGGCAGCGCGCTGGTCGCGTGCGGTACCCTGACCCAACACTGGACAGCTAGCCCGGCTCCCTGGCATCTGCACGTTCACCAGAGACGACAAGTGTCCACCAGTAAGAAAACAAAACACAACAACAATCATTAAAATAAAAGCATAACACACATGAGCACAGTCAAGCACACAGGGATGCTCTACTCCTGGAACTATCCCAAACCGCGCTCAAAACCTTAACCGCAAGCCTAATCCTACCCCTGGGACCTACAGCCTGCTCTGATACCAAGTTATCACACCCCGACCCAGAAAACCCATCCAGGACGGGGCGTGAGGGTCCTATCACTATTCAACTTCAATCGGCGCGATACAATGCGGAAAAGATGGATAATTTAAATAATTGTATTCCAGAGGCGTACAGATTCAATTCATATAACATCAAGTTGTATAGTTACAAAATTCCATTCTAATACTTCCAATACACAGATATAATACATGATTCCAAAATCCTCCAAATGTTTACAACATATACATATATATCAAAAGGGTACAACAATTAATCCTCCAGCAACCTCAAGCGCCTCTGGATGTACTCGCGCCGCCAAAGGCCGATCCCGCCGGCTCCACAGACGAAGAACTGCCGCCTGCACCTGCAAACGCAGCCCGGGTAGGAGTGAGCGATAAGCTCAGTAGGGTTCTACTCTACGGCACACTGAAAGGAGGAAAACAACAACAGTGTTGTCTCCCAGCCTAAGTTTAACGCATGCCACGGGTCCCATAGCCCAGTTGATGTCCCAAGGGCTCCTGTCATGAAACCTCTCTCCTGAACAAATTACCAGGAGGCGAAGGAACAGTAACATGCAAGATCACCCTTACCCAAGCTGGAATACCAAGCCTTGGGGAACCACGTCGGGAACACATCAACATCCATCCTTAGCACTTGGCTTTGGAAGACAACACGACTTCTAAACCTCAAATACTGATTCAAGTCAACTATCGCAATCCTCAACCACAAGAGACTCGATTATACAGGATCACACCCTACCCCTGACTACCCAGCCACGGCCCTAAGTCTAGATCCGAGCTACCCGAGAGTCTCGGATCGGCGACCCAAACCATCGCCCGCCTAACCTCAAATGCCTCTAATGCACACAATGCATATGCCTAGGCAAACATCTATCCTAGATGTCTCTACATGTCACATCATCAGTTATAAGTTCCATAGATATACAATAGCCCCCGGCACTCGCCGGCAAGAGGCTAAGGTTCCACAATTCCTCATTAGCTAGCACTCATAGCTAGCTAATGGCCAAGCACACCATTAAGCAATAACTACATCCAAACGTATATCCAACGCAATCGCAACCATAGGTTTTCTCAAAAAGGAAAGAATACACGAATCGATCCTCAAAACCGATGGAAATCCCTTGAAAACCCCATAAAATCCACATGCATACATCCCAACACGTTTAGATGTTAATCACCAATCAAATCCATCCAAGAAAAGCCAGAAAATCAAGTCCAAGGGGTTACGGGCGATGTCATGGTCGATCCGGGGATCGACCGTGAGACCACGGACGATGCCACGGTCGATCTGGGGATCGACCGTGAGACACAGGCGAAGAAAACCAAGGGCGACGATCGATCCACTCATCGACCCTGAGAAGCCCAAAACCAAACAGCGCCTGACGGTCGATGCGACGGTCGATCCGACGGTCGACCGTCAGGTAAATGGCAAAAAGAGAAGATCCCACGGTCGATCCATGCATCGACCCTGGGAAGCTAAAATCCTGACAGAGCCCGACGATCGATGCAACGGTCGATCCGACGGTCGACCGCCAGGCCCAGAAAGGGTAAAATGATACTTGACGGTCGATGCACCGATCGACCGTCGTGCCCCGAAGGAGCGTATCAACGCTTGACGGTCGATGCATCGATCGACCGTCGAGCCTCTGGCACAGTTCCTCAGAACAGTGCCGGAAATCCAATTTCTTGGATTCAAGTATCAAATGAAGATGGAATAAGATGAGATTTTGCAAGCAAGTGTATTTAGTAATGGAGAAGCTAGTGGAATGAAGAAATCCAGGTTTTGATGGTTAAATCTCCTATCTAGGTCCAAATGGACGAAAACCGACAAAACGGCGATAATACGGAAATCATCCGATAAAATACAGAAATCCACTGATAGGAATACTAGAAACAAGCCATACTACACATGCATTGAACCACACAACATTCTAACATGTATTCCTATAGCGAAAGCACATAAAACTTATCCTAGGAGAACCCGATTCAAGGATCGAGGTAGAAACACCTACTTGAGCAAGTAAGGTAGCTCCTCCACGCGTCCCGCTGGTCAAGCCGTCAAGATCCGAGCTCCGAAGCCCAAGTCTCCAAACCCGAGCTCAGCCGAAGGAGAGAGAGGGGAAGAAAAAGACAGGAGAAGAAGAGAGGGGAAGAGAAGAAAGAGACGGGGCTTTTATAGAAATTCCAGATCTATCTCAGCCGTCCAATTCGATCTTTCCCGATCGAGCTCCGATCCTCCGATCGGACGCACCCTAGGGATTCTAATCAAACACATACATCAATCCAAAGCAGTGTGTGGAACGCGGGTGTGAAACCGACCACCAGAGGACATATTTACCAAAATGCCCCCGGGGCCCAAACCGCCACACGATCGCCCGATCGTGCCCGACGCGGAGCCAAACCAACAGGAAACCGGCTCTCGACCCACGCGGTCGAGCCAGGTCTGAGGGACGGGCCCTCACAACCTAACAACCTTAAAAAGAATTTCGTCCCGAAATTCAAGGTTGAAGCCGGGGGAAAAAGAAACATCTAGGCATCATGGATTTGGTGCCGGTTGATGATGCTCGTTGCTTTGTGGAGCGTTCGACTTCCAGCTAAAATTCGGATGCTTTAGCTATCATGGATTATACGTCTCTGAATAGGGAGCGTACAACCTCCTTAATGTGCCCATGGTGTTGCACTGCTCGTTATACACACCCCTCATCTCAGCATAAGTGGGGCAATCGTTAATCTGGTGGTCCACACCCTGACAGATCACATAAGGCCCAGCCGACCTTGGAGGTTCGCTGTATAGAGAGGTTCGGGCAACCATCATATCTTTGGTCTTTAGTAGCTGCAGCTCCCTTATCATGCTCTCCACTATGGCCTTCAGTACATCCTCCTCACGCAATTGATATATTCCTCCGCCCTATTGCTGCGATGATGGTATGGTTATGCTGGTACTATTTGTTGCACTCGGCCCAGTCCATGTATGAGCTTTCTCAGCAAGCTCTGTCAAATACTCAATAGCTGCATCATGATTCTTTTGCAGAAATTCACCATTACACATCATTTCAACGAATTGGCATTCTCTAACAGTTAATCCATCGTAAAAATAACTAACAAGACGCCAACTCTCATACCCGTGGTGAGGACACAAGTTCAACATGTCTTTAAACCGTTCCCATGCCTGATACAGAGTCTCATTGTCCTTCTGTGCGAAGGTCAAGATTTGTCTCTTAAGTGCATTGGTCTTGTGATGTGAGAAATACTTGTTGAAGAACATCTGTGTCATTTCAGCCCAAGATCCTATCTGTGAGGACCTGTCCCTCTACCCCTGTCGTTCGTTGTGGACAGCAAGGGCAAGTTGGTAAATTACGTCTTGTAAGTTTGTTTCACACCCGCGTGTGCACACACTGACCGTGTTTGTGTTCGTATTTGATTAGAACGGTTACGTGGACCCGGGATCGAAAGATCCGGGCTTGGGCTTGTGTTTTAGCCCAAGTCTAGCTTTCTGCACTTGGATGATCGATCTTTCCTTGTTAGAAGATCGATCATTTAGTGTCAGAGAGTCAAGGTGCGATCGTCATGAAGGATCGATCATTCATAAGTCGATTCGTCCGTCTATAAAACGGACGCAACCATCTTCTTTGAATTCTTTTGAAATCCTCCGTTCTCTAGCTCAGATCCGACTGGATTTTGGAGAAATTGAGGATGATCCAAAGCTTAGCAGCTGGGATTGAAGCTGCTCTTGGCTAGGTAGGGATCCTACCTACTTTGTTTTTCGGTTTTTGAGAGTTTGTGAGTTTCCTTGTGTTCTTTAGCTTAAATCCATCAATTTGCATGTTGGTTTTGAATGCAAGTACTGGTTTTGGACTCGTGGTACTTCGTACGACTAGATCCCAAGGTTTTATGGGATTTGGTAGAGTTTTCTGATGGTATTTCTCGCCGGAGGTTTGCCTCCTTCATATTGGTCATGATGAGCCCGAGCAATGATCGATATTGTGGTAGAGAAGATCGATCTTTGTCCAGGGTAGCATGGGATGCCCTCTATCGCGATGATGATCGATTCTCCTGAGAGGAATGATCGATCCTCTTTGACTCGACAGGAAAGATGCTCTCTGTCGCTTGGAAGATCGATCTTTTCTTAGGAAAAGATCGATCCTTTATGTGACAGAGAGGAGTTTTCATTGGCTTTGCCCGCGGGGCTTTGTATGTACAATTTTCTTACAGCCTTCTAATTTGTACATATCCTTAATCATGCTAGTCCCATATTAGGGGTAGTGGTGAACCAGGAGAGTGATGACTTCTGTGATGTTTAGAATAAGTGGGCGAGTAGCCCTACAACTTTCCTTAGTCTTGCATGTCGGCGTGTGCCGAGGGCTTTATCTGTGTGGTTTGTTAGCTGTTATTTGCGCGGCTGCTTCCCGATACAGGTTGCAGGTGAACTGGCTGTCAGTTGGTGGTGGTACCACTGCAACAGTTCTTGACCTTGAATACTTGTTCACCACCCGGGGCCAACAGAGTACCGAGACTAGACCTTGCTTATGTTAACATCACATGTGCTGCATGCTTGCCTGTTTTATATGCGTATATTCATTACATGCATTTTGTTGTGCATTAATTGCATAAGGTTAGGCGTGGGCGATCTGTGGGTCGTCGTCCCGAGGCTTGGAAGCTCAGATTTAGCCCTAGAACCGGGGTTGGGTAGCTTGGTCCTGGTTTGAATTGTGGTGTACAGTCGAGTTCGATGATAGGCCTAGATTTCTCGTACACATGTTGATTGATGATTGTTAGAGGTCGTGTCAGTCTCTAGTCGAGTTCTGATGTGTAGCCGGTGTCCAGCTATGACGACTCTTGTGTAGAGGGTGTGCCTACTCAGCGGTGCCATTCCCCGGCAGCAGTGCCGGTTCCCTGCTTGTGAGTCAGCATTGTCGGTTCCTGCTTACTGAGTGTGGCCCATCATGTGACCAGTTCTTTTCAAAGATCATGATCGTGGACCTCAGGGACACGCGGTGGGGTTATAGGGCCCCGGTATACACCTAGACTTTACTGGAGAACGACACTGCTGTGTTTCCCTCTTCCTTTTGTGTGCCGTAATATAGTTTCCCTGCTGAGCTTAGTGCTCACTCCTACCCGGGCTGCGTTTTACAGATGTAGGCGTTAGCTCCTCTTCGGTGGCCCCTACTGGGCAGTTGGTTGGACGTGCGGCGGCGCCAGGCGGAGTTTGAAGAGTGGTGATCCTTTACAGGTTTCAACCCTTTGTTAGCTAGTCTCCTATGGGAGTATATACATGTTTGTGCTTGATCTTCCCCTCATCAAGGTTTTGTATATTAAATTTGGGATTGTAATATGTGGTTTGAGTTTCTGTTAATTGTAGTTTGGTTAATTGGGGGTTTTGGATGAATATCTTAGGGAGACTAATAGGTTAGAGGGAACCCTCGCCAAATTTTCCACGGTTTGTTATGTTTCGGTTCGCGTCGCCCGACCCGGTTGGGCTTTCGCGGGTCGGGGCGCGACACTATCGATCATGGCCTCAAGGAATATAACCAACTCTTCGCCTTATCCTTCAGTGAGAAGGGGAGGAACTTAAGTCGGATCATGTCTAGTGTACCTGGTTGGCCATGGAAGGTCGTTACTACCTCCTCAAACTCCCTAACATGCACATATGGACTTTCATTTTCCAACCCGTGAAAAGTAGGAAGCAACTGAATCATGCTAGGTCTACATGTGGTGCATTGAGTGGAAACATGATGCATGAAGGTGTAGCAGTGCGTGTTGGATTTAGATACTCCTACAGACTCCTAGGAGCCTACTGCCCCTCATGCTCAACCATATTCAAAGTATGTTGTGAAGTCTGTGATTGTGCGTCAAAGAGGTCTGCAATGTGTGTGTCACTATCAGAGATATCAGAATCACCCTCGGGGAGTCTAGCAAATCTGTCTAATTCGTCTCTATAACAAGGCATACATTGGCAATCACGCAATCAAAACAGAAATAAGAAAAAGGAAACAAAGAATAAGGAGGGGAATGAAGTTACTGCCTTGATGTCGTCAATCATAGTTGATAAGTCACAAAATATATACAATTCACCCTCTTAACTTAGCTTTGTTAGCTCTAGAGCAATGCATTTCTAATAAACTTTATGGAGTTTCAGGTACAAACACGCCTAAGGCGGCTTGGATCGAAGTTGGTGTTAAAAAGGGCATCAAGAGCACAAGTTGAAAAGTCAGATCAATCCCTTTGTCTGTGAGGATTGATCCGTTTTTAGTATTCCAGAAAGCAAATATTGAGGGAATCAATCCGCCCAGAAGAAGGGATGGACCCCAACGTCGCTGATGTGGCGTAAGTAATGGCCCAGATTTAATCCCATGGAGGTAAGCTAAGATGGAGAGAGATTTAATAAGGGTTTTTAACCCAAAGAGGCGAGCTGGACGTGGGGACAGCCAGCTGGACAGCAGTGGACAGCCAGGGGCTCTCTTGGAGAGAGGGTCTGCTGGGCTCGAGGGGGGGCTGTTGGCTGCCCCTCTTGGGCTGGTTTTTGGGGGAGAAGAAAGGGGGTTCTCTAACCTTAGAAAGAGGCATAGAAACCCATCTCAAGGGGAGGCATGAAGGGAGGATCATCTCCAACCTCCATGGATCCATCCAAGATGAGTAGCTAGCTTCCTTTCTCTTGGGATTTCCATGTAGTTGTAGGAATCTTTTGTGGTTTTCTTAAGGATTTTTTATGTGTAATCTATGGGGATGATCTATTGTATGATTTTGAGCATGATTTCTCTATCTTTTGTAATGAGATCTTATTCTTGAATGGATGAATGCCCTTTATTGGTATGAGTTAGAAGCTTGTGCATGATGGGCGTTTGTTGTTATGCTCCAATGAGTTGGATGTGCTAGAAACACATCCAATTACATTGGGAGGATATATAGCCCTAGATTGGAGTTTGGGGATGCTAGAACCATCCCTATCCCTCTAATTAGAGAGTCCATTCTATCCCTTTTTTGCATTGGATTCGAGGTGCTAGAACCATCTCAATCCAATGCCCGATTTCATACAATACCTTTTTTCTTGCGACGAATCGATCTTAATCGAAGGTTCGTTAGCGACGATAGAAGTTAATCACTCATTCGTCGACTTTGTGAATGTGATTTTGCCGGCGGAAGATTCTAAGCCAACTTCCGTTGAGCGATAAGTGAGTCTAACCACCCGCTTGTCGACTTCTAGATTTTGATCGTACTAATTGGATTATACACATTAATTCCTTAGGAGGCTACCATAGAACTCACAATGAAATGGAAATCCCAAGGCTTCTCCATATTAGTTTTATTTCCCTTTATATAGTTAATTACTTTAATCATCATTAATCCAAAACCCAAATTATTTTAGCTATTGTTGGGAGTTATCTATCAAGTACGTTAATCAATTCTCATTTCCCTGTGGATCGACCCGGACTCCCACTAACTATGTAGTAGTTAGTTAGGATTCGGTGAATATTGTAATCTCGACGCCCTAGTCACTTTTACGACGAGTGGTTTGGGCGCGTCAAGTCTGATGATTCTGGCGCTTCTCTGAACCATCTCCCCGGCAAAGACGCCAAATTTTGATGTCGGTCAAATGCGTCTCACATAGCGGTCGCGGTGCAGTATAACATAAGAGAGGTTGATCCCACAGAGAGACAAGCAGAAAGGAACCAGAAAAATAGACAACAATATATCAAAAATAATTAAGAGTGTCAATTCATTTAACTTGGCTTTGTTAGCTAAAAGGAATGCATTTCTAATAATTTTGCATGCTATTTCAGGTACAAGAGTTTACAAAGAGAGTTGCATCGATTCCGGGCTTAAAAGACATAAATTACACAAAATCTGTCATATTCGGATTGATTTAGACCCAGTCTGGATGGATCCAGACTCGATTCGGATCGATCCAGAAAAGGTCTGGATCGATCCAAACCTATCCCGAATCAAACCCTTTCGAGAGCCTCTTTTGCAATTTTACACAGTGGATCGATCCAATCCTTTAGAAACCCCAAGATCTACAGTTTGGATCGATCCAAGACCGGCTGATGCGTAAAAATGGATAGTTTGGATCTAATCCGATCGTCCATGACTTGGGGCCTATAAATAGAGGTTTTGACTCTTATTTTAGAATCTTTTTCTCAGCCTTCTTCCCTCCGTGAGCTCTAGAGAGAGGTTAGAGAGAGATTGAGATTTCTCCTCTAAATCTTAGTGATTTAGTGCTCTAAAGGCAGAATTTGATGGAGAAGATGGGTCAAGCCTCCTCTTCCATGGATCTCCTACCCAAGATGAGTAACTAAACCCCTTCTCCTTGAAAATTCCTTGATGTTTTACGGTTCTTTCTTAGATTTCTCTTGGATTTATTGATGTAATAACTTTCTCGAGACACGTTTTGTATGAATTCACATGTAATTCCATGTTTCTTTAATGAAATTCATTGATGGAATGCCTTTTCTTGCATGTGATTGTGTAAGAATTAGATGCTTGATAGGTGTTTGGTCAAATCCCTCAAAGATTAGATCATGCTAGAACCATGATCAATCCTCTTGGAGGTTTGTGGATCTTAGGATAGGCCCTTGAGGTGCTAGAACCACCCTATTCCTATCTTAGATGTAGAATTGGATTGATGTATTAAAACCACTTGAATCCAAGACTTTTTTCATACGAAATCTTGATTTGTTTTCCGACAATTTGACCTTAAACCGGCAGTTGTTTAGCTATGATTGACTTAAAGCCTCAATCATCGAACTTAACCTTGTCATCCACATGATAAGGTGATCCTAACCCGACGCCTCATTAGCGGTGAGCAATATTAATCCTACGCTCATGGACCTTTGATGTTAGTTGTCTCAATAGATGTTATTCATGTTGATTTCTAGAGAAGATATCTCAACCCTAATTCGGATTTGGAATTCCCTAGGTTTCTATTTCTTGATAAATTCTTGCTTACTAGTTGTTAGATTTCTTTAGTTAAAAATACTTGAAACAAAATTTAACGTCACTATTGTAGAGTTTATATCTTGTACATCAATTCGACCATCTAATAATCTGAGGAATCGACCCGTGCTTCCACTAATTACGTTGTAGTTAATTAGTAGTTCGTTAAATTGTTTTGACCGATTTTGATATACATAACGACATATTTCAAGGTGCATCAGCTTGCGCTTACACCTGCAAACGCAGCTCGGGACACAACCTGGGTAGGAGTGAGCAATAAGTTTAGTATGATTCTATACTATGTCACTCACAAGAAAAGGGAACTATAACTGTGCCATCTTGATGAGTGCATGAAAGTGCACTCTGAACAACTTTAAAACCATCTCAATTGCTAGATTATTATCCTTAATCAGCATCTTTATTACTATTTTTATATCTATATGTTGCTTCACATGGTTGTTTGGAAAATGCAGGAAATTGGGGTTAAAAGAAGCTGAAAAGAGTATATGGATCAACTTCAAAAATTAATCTGTACCTGCTCATGAAGAATCAGATGATGTACCATATATGATTGGAAAGCTCTTGAAGTCTAGATTCTGGAGAATTTTACGGTTCGTGATTCCGAGTTTTCGAGAGAAAGTTACAATATTTTTCGTACCAGTGCGCATTGCTGAGTGAATAGTGACGGTCGACCGTCGCATCATCCGCGGCATCGACCGTCGCGCCCGAAAATCATCACGGTCGACCGTGAGACCTTCACGGTCGACCGTCAAACCCTCAAGATCGACCGTGGAGTTCAAAAATCCTCAAGATCGACCGTAAGATGCCACGGTCGACCGTCGCATCGACCGTGGCATCGACCGTCAGCCTCTGTCAATGAAAATACTTCGCAGGGTCGATGCGAAGATCGACCGTCGCTCTTTCGAATTATTATGAACAGTTGCCGGTCGACCGTCAGGGTCTCAGGGTCGACCGCCAGATCAGCCAGGGGCGTATAACGGGTTTAAACTTAACCCGAGTTTGCTAATTCTTGGACCCTATAAATAGGAAACTTAGGGTTACTCAAAGGGGACTTCTTGGACGTTTTTGGAGGCTCTTTTCTGGGTGTTTCTCAAGGGAAGAAGATGAAGGAATCTCCATCCATGGCCGAGTAATCCACGGGCATGGCGGACGGATGATCTAGCGAGGATTAGGATTTCTTCTCCAACGATGGTTCATGTTTTTAATCTTTATTGTTAAACTCTTCTTATGTATTGGATCTTCACAGATTGCTTTGTGGTTAAACATTATTATAAATCCAGTCATGCTTCTTTTATGATATTGTGATCCCATAGTTATCTCCTTTGATTCTCCTACCGAGTCTCGTGAGACCTTTGCTATGCATTGCCCGTAGTGACAGCTGGTATTGTATATTCTTAGGGATCTGGTTAGATAAGGTTGGGGCTCTATACCGAGAGATCTTTGCTATGCATTGCCGATTGTGAGAGTTGGTATTGTGTATTCTTTAGAGATCCGATTAGAGTTAGGGCTTTGTCCCGATGAACTTTTGCTGCGCGTTGCCTGTAGTGACAGCCGGTATCGTGTATTCTTAGGTTTGGTTGGATGAAGTTAGGACTATAAAAAGGAAGAACCAATCATAGGAAGAGACATTTATTTTATCAGATTCATAATTCTATATCTTCCGGTTGAGGTGATTGGGATGTGAATCCCTTAACTGAGTATCATATGAACCGTTGAGAAGAGAAGAACCTAAATCCGAGTGAAGTGATTCCTGAAGCCTAGCCTCATTCAAATCTTGATTTCTTTCGTTAACTTTATCTTATCATCACATCTTCGATCTATTTTCTTAACTGTCATCGCTCTTGATTGTTTTCAACTCATTGTTATCTGTGTTTCTGGATCTTTCCTGCTTGTCTCTCTGTGGGATTCGACCTCTCTTATGCTGTACTGCACCGCGACCGCTGTGCGTGACACATTTGAGCGACATCAAAAATTGGCGCCGTTGCCGGGGAGACGGTTCAGAAAAGCGCCAGAATCAGATTACAGTGATTGTAGACACCGAAAGCGGTAACTTCGTTCATTTTCTTTAGTCTTTATTTCTTTATTTCTTTATTTTGGTTTTGATTTTTTTTTAGTTGGTTTGCATCTTTTGGATCGTGTGTTTGCTGGTGTATGCCTCGGTATAGAGACGAACTAGGCAGATTTGCTAGACGCCCCGAGGGTGATTCTGAAACTTCTGATAGTGAGACATATATTGCTGATCTTTTTGACGCACAGTCACAAACCTCACATCATACTTTCATTATGGCTGAGCACGAGGAACAACAAGCTCCTAGGAGTTTGCAAGAATATTTGCATCCAACACGCACTGCTACACCTTCATGCATCATGTTTCCACCTAATGCAGCACATGTTGAATTTAAACCTGGCATGATTCAGTTGCTTCCTACCTTTCATGGGTTGGAAAATGAAAATCCATATGTGCATATTAGGGAGTTTGAGGAAGTAGTAGCGACCTTCCATGGCCAACCAGGTGCACTAGATATGATTCGACTTAAGTTCTTTCCCTTCTCACTGAAGGATAGAGCAAAGAGTTGGTTATATTCCTTGAGGCCACGATCTATAGGATCTTGGGCTGAAATGACACATATATTTTTCAACAAGTATTTCCCACAGCACAAAACCAATGCACTTAAGAGACAGATTTCGATCTTCACACAGAAGGATAGTGAAACTCTGTATCAGGCGTGGGAACGATTTAAAGACATGTTGAATTTATGTCCTCATCATGGATATGAAAGTTGGCGTCTTGTTAGTTATTTCTATGATGGTTTAACTGTTAGAGAACGCCAATTTGTTGAGATGATGTGTAATGGTGAATTTTTGCAAAAAGATCCTGACGCAGCTATTGAGTATTTGACAGAGCTTGCTGAGAAAGCTCATACATGGACTGGACCGAGTGCAACAGAAAGTACAAACAGGGCCAGACCACCACCGCAGCAACAAGGTGGAGGAATTTATCAGCTGCGGGAGGAGGATGCACTCAAGGCAAAAGTGGAGAGTCTAACAAGGGAGCTGGAGCTATTAAAGACCAAAGATATGATGGCAGCCCGAACCTCTCCATACAATGAACCTACAAGGCCGGCTGGGCCATGTGCGATCTGTCAAGGCGCGGACCACCAGATTGATGATTGCCCC
This sequence comes from Narthecium ossifragum, assembly GCA_963920575.1. Classification (NCBI taxonomy): domain Eukaryota; kingdom Viridiplantae; phylum Streptophyta; class Magnoliopsida; order Dioscoreales; family Nartheciaceae; genus Narthecium; species Narthecium ossifragum. The sequence continues at coordinate 15,845,801 of OY986968.1, forward strand.
ACCTATGCTGAGATGAGAGGTGTGTACGACGAGCATTGTAACGCTGTAGGCGGATTCAGGAGGTCATACACTCCCTATTCAGAGACGTATAATCCAGGATGGCGAGAGCATCCAAACTTCAGCTGGAAGTCGAACGCTCCACAGAGCAACGAGCATCATCAACCGCCACCTAATAAGCCTTTTTCTAACCCTCCTTATAATACATCTGGTTTTCCTAGGCCTACATTTAATGACAATTTACAGGAATTGAAATCTATGATTGTGCAGGAATCTAAGGAAAGGAAGGAGGATATTCAAGAGATCAAGAGCCAGATCACAAAGTTGATCAACTCTTTGAGCGTGCATGAACGAGGGAAGTTCCCAGCTCAACCTCAACAAACGCAGGTATCTAGTGTTGAGCAAAATAATGTGAAGGAGATGAATGCCATAACTACAAGAAGCGGGAAGACAACAAAAAGCCCTTCCCAAGAGGCCACCGAATCTCCTATTGCTATTGAAGAAGAGGACCGAATTGAGGAGGACCATGTAGAGACCGATCATTCAGATGGCCCTACACCAGGTGACTTTCAGGTACGTGTCCCTTTCCCTCAGGCATTGAAATCCACTAAATTTACTATGGAGCCCAACAGCGAGATTTTGGAGCATCTTCGGCAGGTTAAGGTAAACCTTCCTCTTTTGCATGTTATTAAGCAAATTCCTACATATGCTAAAGTGATTAAAGATTTATGCACTATGAAGAGACGACATCATGTAAAGAAAAAATTGCATTTTTAACAGAGCAGGTTAGTGCACTTCTTCAGCATAGGATTCCTCCTAAATATAAGGATCCTGGCTGTCCTACTGTGTCTTGTTTCATTGGAGAGCATGAAGTAGGACAAGCTTTATTAGATCTTGGTGCAAGTGTCAATTTAATGCCATATTCTGTTTACTTGCAACTTGGTTTGGGACAGATTAAGTCGACATCTGTGATTTTGCAATTGGCAGATAGATCCACGAAAACTCCACGAGGAGTAGTTGAGGATGTGCTTGTTCAAATAGATAAATTTTATTATCCTGTTGATTTCTTAGTCTTGGATACTCAGGCTATAGTAACTGCTGATTCTAGGATTCCCATTATCTTAGGTAGACCGTTTCTTGCTACTGCTAATGCTATAATTAATTGCAGGAATGGCTTAATGAAGTTAACTTTTGGGAATATGACTTTAGAAATCAATGTTTTTAATGTTGCTAAGCAGCCTGATGAGGATGATGAATGCCAGCAGACTTACCAGATTGATCTGCTCACTGAAGAGGAGTTTGCTACATCTGAAATTAATTCTCTTGAATTAGATTTGGATGAAAATGTTGATGTTGATGGTATGTGTAAAAATTTGGAACATTGTTCTTTTGCAGGTCCATGGACTCCAAAGTTTGAAGAACTGCCAGAAAGAGGACAGCCACCAACACCATCATCAATAGAGCCGCCCAAACTGGACCTGAAGCCGCTACCTCAAGGTTTAAAGCACGCCTTTCTTGGTCCAGGTGATACATACCCAGTGATTATTTCTTCAGCATTAACTGCAGAGCAAGGTGAGCAATTACTTAGCATTTTGAATGAGCATAAATCAACTATTGGATGGAGTATAGCAGATCTGAAAGGTATTAGTCCCTTGATATGTTCCCATATGATTAATCTTGAACAAGGGGTTGTACCTCGCAGGGATCCTCAGCGTAGGTTGAACCTTACAATGAAAGAGGTAGTAAAAACTGAAGTGTTGAAATTATTAGATGCAGGGATTATCTACCCCATTGCTGATAGCAAATGGGTGAGTTCTACACAGGTTGTGCCTAAAAAATCTGGTGTCACTGTTGTTAAGAATGAAAGCGGAGACTTTGTCCCCACTAAATTAGTGACAGGATGGCGTATGTGCATAGATTATAGAAAATTGAATGCTGCCACCCGTAAGGATCATTTTCCACTGCCTTTTCTAGATCAGATTTTAGAGAGAGTAGCTGGACATCCTTTTTATTGTTTTCTCGACGGTTATTCTGGATATTATCAGATTGAGATTGCTTTAGAGGATCAGGAAAAAACTACTTTTACATGTCCTTTTGGTACTTATGCTTTCCGTAGAATGCCATTTGGATTGTGTAATGCTCCTGCTACTTTTCAACGTTGCATGATGAGTATGTTTGCTGATATGATCGAGGAATGTATGGAAGTATATATGGATGACTTGACTGTATTTGGTAATACTTTTGATGCATGCTTGCAAAACTTAAAGAGAGTTTTGAGCATGTGTGAGGAGAAGAACCTTGTGCTTAATTGGGAAAAGTGTCACTCCATGGTGCCCTCAGGCATTGTGTTGGGCCATATTGTCTCTTCCAAAGGCATTGAGGTAGATCGATCAAAAATTGATCTCATCTCAAATCTTCCTGTGCCAAAGACCGTTAAAGATGTTAGATCCTTTCTAGGGCATGCTGGTTTTTACAGGAGATTCATTCAAAAATTTTCTGCCATTGCTCGTCCTTTTTGTAATCTGTTGATAAAGAATACCCCTTTTGAATGGACTATTGATTGTCAGAAGGCTTTTCAAGCCTTGATTGATAAATTGACTTCCGCACCTATTGTGCAACCACCCGATTGGAGCCTTCCTTTTGAATTGATGTGTGATGCAAGTGATTTTGCTGTGGGAGCTGTTTTAGGACAGCGAAAAGATGGTAAACCTCATGTTATTCATTATGCTAGCCGAACCTTGAATAATGCACAGATGAATTATTCTACCACTGAGAAAGAACTATTGGCTATAGTCTTTGCATTAGACAAGTTTCGTGCTTATTTGATTGGTTCTCCCATTACTATTTTCACTGATCATGCCGCACTTAAGTACCTTCTCACCAAAAAGGATGCTAAAGCGCGCCTAATTCGTTGGATATTAATCTTACAGGAATTCGATATCTCCATCAAAGATAAAAAGGGCGTGGAGAACATTGTTGCTGATCACCTATCAAGGCTGATGGTGGAAGTAGCGGAAGATGAGCCACCAATCATGGATGACTTCCCTGATGAGCAACTCTTTTCAGTTGCAAGACTGCCCTGGTATGCGCACATTGTTAACTGCTTAGCGACAGGTGAGATCCCTTCATTTTGGAGTGCGCAGGATAAGCGTAGATTCTTTGTTGAGGTAAAGAAATTTTATTGGGATGATCCTTGTCTGTTTAAGTATTGTCCTGACTAGATTATGCGCAGGTGTGTCCCTGATTATGAAATCGAAAGCATCATTACATTCTGTCACTCTGATGCATGTGGAGGCCATTTTTCGATGAAAAAGACTGCTGCTAAAATTCTTCAATGTGGTTTTTACTGGCCTACTATGTTTCGTGACGTTAATATTTTCTGCAAATCCTGTGATAGATGCCTAACACTAGGAGCTTTATCTAGGAGACATATGATGCCTTTGAACCCAATTCAAGCTGTCGAGATTTTTGATTGTTGGGGTATAGACTTTATGGGACCCTTCCCTTCTTCTTTTGGCTATTTATATATATTGTTGGCTGTGGAATACGTGTCTATGTGGGTGGAGGCTATTGCATGTAGGAATAATGATCATTCCACTGTCATCAAGTTTCTTAAAGAGCATGTTTTGTCTAGATTTGGTACTCCTAGGGTCATTATTAATGACCAAGGATCCCATTTTTGTAACCGCTCTTTTGAGGCTTTGATGCGTAGGTATGGAGTGACACATAAGATTTCCACTGCTTATCATCCACAGACGAATGGCCAAGCTGAATTAGCCAATAGAGAGATAAAGCAAATCCTGGAGAAGACAGTGAGCCCCAACCGAAAGGACTGGTCCTTGAGGCTATCAGACGCGTTGTGGGCATATCGCACTGCCTACAAGACTACCCTGGGGATGTCGCCGTTTCGCCTTGTTTACGGAAAACCATGTCATCTTCCAGTTGAATTAGAACATAAGGCATATTGGGCTATTAAGTCACTAAATCTTACTTTGGATGCTGCAGGTCAGGAACGAAAACTCCAGCTGTCTGAGTTGGAGGAACTCAGGAATGATGCTTATGAGAGTTCTAGGATCTTCAAGGCAAAGACAAAGGCCTACCATGACAAGAAGATCTTGCGGAAGACGTTTCAAGTAGGACAACAAGCTTATTTGTATGACGCACGACTGCATCTTCATCCTGGGAAGCTGAGATCACGCTGGACAGGCCCCTTCACCATTAGCAGAATATTTGAGAATGGGGCTGTGGAAGTTGAAGACCCAAAGGATGGGAGATTATTTACGGTTAATGGACAGCGTTTGAAACAGATTCCAGAGAAAGCGGACCCTGAGGAGCACACCGTTTCTCTCGTAGACCCTGTCTACGAGGGATGATCTTTCTCCTATCTATCATTTCCCTTTTTGATTAGGATAGTTTGTTTTAGTTTGTTTGCTTTTGTTTTCATTTGTTTTTGTTTGCTCTCTTATTTCTTAGGATGTTGGACCACCGTTTGCCTTGCTTGAGGAATTCGACCACTATTCTGGAGATGAGAAATTCGGCCACCATGAGGAGCCTTGAGGAGATATTCACTTATTCTATGAGGTGGCCTCGCTCCTATTTCAATTTCCTATTCTTATTTATGCTGTATATGAAAATTCAGCCAACACCCTTCTGCTTATTTACATGATTAGCACACATTGAGGACAATGTGAATTTCAGGTTGGGGGGTGTAGGCATGCATGACCTTATGCATGCTACCTTATTGAGTTTAATAGTGTTGAATTGATTATGTTACTAGAAATTGTACATGAGCTGAAATTTTTATGCTTATTATGCATGCTGATTTCATATGGATTGACCAATACATTGATTGCATGCGTGATAATCTGAAAGTATAACATCATGTGATCCACACACGAACACTTTATGTGCAGTGGTAATTATACTCACTAGAGGAATGAGCATGCTATTGTCAATCTAGACCATGATTTCAGCATTAGCTAGTGTTGAGTATTGCATGCAGAGAAAAAAAAAAGAGAGAAAAAGTTCTGGAGCTTGTTCAAGCTGTGCCTAAACAACTATTAAGTGATCTACTGAGTAACCGGGTGTTCTTGCCTCAGGAAGCAGGGAGCTCGCGTAAAAAGGTAGAGCCACTTAGAGCTATAAAAAAAAAAACTATTAAGTGTTTTGCTAAGTAACCGGGTATCTGCGCCTCAAGAAGCGGAGAGTGCTCGCGTAAAAAGGCAAAGTGTCTGATAGTTGAAAAGAAAAAAAAAAAGAGAAAGAAAGAGCATGCCATACTTAAAGTGCGAGGGTTGAATGATTGGTCATGAAGATAGTAGTGTGTTTGGACTAATGGTGGGTAGAAGTTGCTTCTGTACGTAACACTTATTTGTCACATCACATGTATTATTCTAGATGGTGATTAGCATGTTTTGATGTGTAGAAGTTGATTTCATGTGTTGGTAGTATGTGTATGAGTATAAGAAGTTTCCATGCTCTGTACTGCATAAAACACTATCGACTTGATAAGGTAGAATTTTTATCATGCATGTCTACATCCTTGAACCGTTAGTGTGCTTAATTATATTTTATGCGCTTTGAATTGCTAGAGACTAGCAATAAGCTGGTTGGGGGGTGTGATGAGTGCATGAAAGTGCACTCTGAACAACTTTAAAACCATTTCAATTACTAGATTATTATCCTTAATCAGCATCTTTATTACTATTTTTATATCTATATGTTGCTTCACATGGTTGTTTGGAAAATGCAGGAAATTGGGGTTAAAAGAAGCTGAAAAGAGTATATGGATCAACTTCAAAAATTAATCTGTACCTGCTCATGAAGAATCAGATGATGTACCATATATTATTGGAAAGCTCTTGAAGTCTAGATTCTGGAGAATTTTACGGTTCGTGATTCCGAGTTTTCGACAGGAAGTTACAATATTTTTCGTACCAGTGCGCATTGCTGAGTGAATAGTGACGGTCGACCGTCGCATCATCCGCGGCATCGACCGTCGCGCCCGAAAATCATCACGGTCGACCGTCAAACCCTCAGGATCGACCGTGGAGCTCAAAAATCCTCAAGATCGACCGTAAGATGCCACGGTCGACCGTCGCATCGACCGTGGCATCGACCGTCAGCCTCTGTCAATGAAAATACTTCGCAGGGTCGATGCGAAGATCGACCGTCGCTCTTTCGAATTATTATGAACAGTTGCCGGTCGACCGTCAGGGTCTCAGGGTCGACCGCCAGATCAGCCAGGGGCGTATAACGGGTTTAAACTTAACCCGAGTTTGCTAATTCTTGGACCCTATAAATAGGAAACTTAGGGTTACTCAAAGGGGACTTCTTGGACGTTTTTGGAGGCTCTTTTCTGGGTGTTTCTCAAGGGAAGAAGATGAAGGAATCTCCATCCATGGCCGAGTAATCCACGGGCATGGCGGACGGATGATCTAGCGAGGATTAGGGTTTCTTCTCCAACGATGGTTCATGTTTTTAATCTTTATTGTTAAACTCTTCTTATGTATTGGATCTTCACAGATTGCTTTGTGGTTAAACATTATTATAAATCCAGTCATGCTTCTTTTATGATATTGTGATCCCATAGTTATCTCCTTTGATTCTCCTACCGAGTCTCGTGAGACCTTTGCTATGCATTGCCCGTAGTGACAGCTGGTATTGTATATTCTTAGGGATCTGGTTAGATAAGGTTGGGGCTCTATACCGAGAGATCTTTGCTATGCATTGCCGATTGTGAGAGTTGGTATTGTGTATTCTTTAGAGATCCGATTAGAGTTAGGGCTTTGTCCCGATGAACTTTTGCTGCGCGTTGCCTGTAGTGACAGCCGGTATCGTGTATTCTTAGGTTTGGTTGGATGAAGTTAGGACTATAAAAAGGAAGAACCAATCATAGGAAGAGACATTTATTTTATCAGATTCATAATTCTATATCTTCCGGTTAAGGTGATTGGGATGTGAATCCCTTAACTGAGTATCATATGAACCGTTGAGAAGAGAAGAACCTAAATCCGAGTGAAGTGATTCCTGAAGCCTAGCCTCATTCAAATCTTGATTTCTTTCGTTAACTTTATCTTATCATCACATCTTCGATCTATTTTCTTAACTGTCATCGCTCTTGATTGTTTTCAACTCATTGTTATCTGTGTTTCTGGATCTTTCCTGCTTGTCTCTCTGTGGGATTCGACCTCTCTTATGCTGTACTGCACCGCGACCGCTGTGCGTGACACATTTGAGCGACATCACATCTCTCTCTGCCAAGCCTAAGGTGTAGCTAACTACATTAATAGAAAAGTAAACCACGACGAGAATCACGCTAACTCTGAGCGCTCCTCGAGGTGTGCCCAACATGGATTTCAATACATCTCCAATGCAACCCAAACCCCAAGACTGGTGAGAAACCGCCCCAAGGCGTAACAATATTTAAACGACCTTAAGCCTTGGCACAAGAGAAACGACAGGACCTCTAAACGTCAAACATTATAATTTGTAGCCAGCTAAACAACTTCTTTGATAGCAAAAGATTATCATAACAATTCGCTCTAAACCTTGTTACCCAGCCTCGGTCCTAAGGCTAGATTCGAGTTGTCCAAGGCCCCGGATAGTCGATCAACCCATCGCCCACGCCCTAGCCTAATGCTTCTCATGCAATCAAATGCATGCAATGTTCATGCACAAATATAAAAGTATGAGCATGCAACAATATGTCAAATAATGTACAAGTCTGGGAGTAGCCTGCAGCTCGCCAAAAGGGTATACATAGCAATGGTCTTAGGAAAGTGAAATATTTATTCTACACATCCCAAGGGCATAACCCTCTTGGTTCACCCACATGCCACACACAGGGCCTACGCAATATAATAACATATAAATAATGGAAAGCTCGATTAATTGAATTAAAGCAAACGAACTACTACTAACTTCGAAAAATCATAACTTCCAATCTAACCGTTCGATTGACGTTAAACTTGATATGCCCACTCAATGACATACGCTAAATGACATATCCAAAGATCAAATCAATCAGATAAAGAAAAACTACTTAATTTCACTAATTAAACTGACTGCTCTGTTCTGTGTAGCCTTGCCATTTAAGTCACTAAACATCATGCATAAATCCGAAAATTGTTAAACCAATTGGGATTGAAAACTAACTTAGAGATATACAACGTTTATGTTGAATATCAACTGAGATCATTTACATACAGCTCTGTAATCTAGCTCAAACATAGCTGTTCTAATTAAAACAGAAATCTGGAAATAAATCAAGGAAAATCCCACTTAAATCAAGTTTAAATCCAGCCAAAATCCAATCATACTTCAAACATATATTAATCATACCTAGGAGAACCATCTACCATAGAATGATAAACTAATTAAGCAACCAATTAGCTAAGAACACATAAACAAGCCATAAGTGAAGAATCCTACCTAACTATGCAAATCCTTGATTAATCCTATATTAATCCAAGCTATGTAGGTATAGATCTGCTCCTCAACTTGCTCGCAATCACCCCAAGCCTCTCGATCAAGCTTCAATCACGAAATCTAAGGATTGGTGAAGAGGCGGTGCCAACGTCGAATCCAACCAATCGTTCCCTGGAGCGATCGATCGGTTTAGGCTGACACTTGTCCCAAAGACAAGCTTCCGCGCGCCCGACCTCAGATATTGCGATCCCAAGCTCACCTAAGGTTCTAACATGCACCTTTATCAATCATAGAGCTGTGTGTGCACTACGCAGGTGTGAAACCAACCACCAAGGTGCAACTTATCAAATTGCCATTGGGGTCCAAAGTCAACAATGCGATCAGACAGATCGCACTCGACGCAGAAACAAGCCAATAGGGCACGACCCCGACGTAAGCGGTCGAGCCAGGTTAGAGGAGCAGGTCCTCACATAACGACTATTGATTGAAGATTCTGTGATCGTCGAGCCGCAATCAATACCAAGGTGGCATTGTTGGTTATGGGAAGAGCCATATGGACTTAAGGAATTTCAAGTTAGATGTCGAGGACTGACTTAGGTTGATACGCGTTAAAATTTGGACCATAACAAATTTGGGTCGACGCACAGGACAAGACTTGACTTGCACCCCGCCCCAAAAGGGATGGCTTCCCCCTTGGACGAACCACACAAGGGGCCGGGGCCCCACTTCCCTGAGCCCCAACACTATCCTAGTTAGTTTATTTATCACCTTTCTAATTTGCTTTTCGATTTTACTTGCTTACGTTGTAGTAGGATTTTTTATTTTCTTTCCTAGTTAGGTTATTTCTTGAGTAGGAAGTCATTAAGTCGGATTTCTACTCCACTTAGGTCTATTGTAATTTTCCTATATAAAGGCCCCCCATACCTTCGAATGAAATCATCCACAAATAACAAATTAAAAGCTTCGGCTTCTAAGCTCGGTCCCCTTGACGAAGGGATTGTTCGAGGGAGTTCGCTCCCAAGTCACCCCCCTCTTGTGCTCCTGACGAAGTTCCACCCACCACGATCGTCGGCGCCCTCATCGACGATCCCTCCTCCTCCAATTATTACTCCTCTTCCCTTTGCTTTGATCTAGTTCCTGTCTTTTCTCTCTTTCTCCCTCTTCCTGCCCCCGGCATCAAGTCGATCATCAGTCGTCGCGCCCGCCTGGTGCAGACACCACCGTGGCCAAGGCTGCTCCCTTCCCCCCTTCTCCTCTCTTCTCCCCTCTTCTTCCTCTCGGCTCTCCATTCCTCTACTGGACCGGCACCCACCAGCCCTGGCCACCGCGCCTGGGGCCCAGCCGCCGTGCCCCCTCCCTTCCTCTCTTCTTCCCTTCTTCTTCTTCCTCTCTTCTTCTCTTCTTCTTCTTCTCTTTCTTTCTCTTCTTCCCTTCTTCCTCCTCCGGCCGTCTTCACCTCCCTTAGCCCGGTCGCCGACCTCGAGCCATCGCGCCCGTACGAGAACCCGAGGCCAAGCCATGTTCCCTTCTTCTTCTCCCTTCCTCCGTCCGTCGACCTCCTCCCTCGGTCCAGCACCGCTAGCTTGTGCCGCCGCACTCGTGGAAGGAACTGCGGCCCAAGCCATGTTCCCATCGGCTTCCCGCCGTCGGTCACCCAAGCCATTTATCGTCCGCAAAATGATGTCGTTAAATTGTACGCAAAACACAATTTAGAAATTTAAACCCTTATTCAAACACTAAACTATAGGGTAGTATAGTGATGAAGTCTGGAGTCGATCCATAGGGAACAGTTGATTTAAATAGAGAAATCAGAATTAAATATCAAAGCTCTAATCCTAAAGCAATGAATGGTTTATTGGGTTTTAAAACTGATTAATTAAAACTAATTAAGAAAGAAAATAAAGAAAATTAAAGTAAATCAATGATAGAAGACCCTAGGGATTACTCAATCCACTTTAGTATTACTTCCTGTATTCTCTAGTTATCCTCTTGTCTTCTTATCTAGATATTATAGATTCATAGCTTCTTAAGCTTGCATGAATCCCTAAAAGATGATAAGTGTTTTCCGAATGCATACTTTATCTTCGATTAGCATAGCTTGTCTTCGGGGTAACCTAAGCACAACCTATCATCACTAAGCGTAAAGCATCTCATCGGGTATTCACAAATCACATGAAAACTATCTTATAAATCTCTACAATCAATCACAGAAATCATGTAGGCCTCAAAGTACGTCAAGGGAACTCTGTTCTTTCATCTCTATTATCATTAAAATCAAATCCATAATATCATCTCTAGAAAAAGAATACAAGATTCAAATTAGAAAATACAAAGAAGTTATCCTAAAGCTTTATAAGATCCCTAAGTCGAGAAATTAGCCACTCATCTTGGGGATGAAAGCTATAGATTTGATGAAGAACACTAGAGATCGACACCTCGGCTCCACTGTCTTCAGAAACCCTAATTCTCTCTATGATGATGATGAATTTTTGGCCAGAAAACCTCTTTTCATAGAAAGATACTAGGCCAAAGCAATTGCAATTCCAATACAACTCAATTTCTAATCTTTTAAAAACTTGGACTTCTGCCCGACCGATCGATCGTCCATAGGACCGATTGATCGTCCGGGAGAACGATTGATTGGCCGACTCTTGTTTTTCAGTAACTTTGTTTTGATAATTCTCTAACTTCTGTAAGGAATATGTCAAAGCTTCTGACATGAAAGCTGTTCATCTTAGCGTCTTCTAGCCGATTGATCGTCCGACACCACTGCCACCGCCTCCGGCCGTCCTCCCTCCTCCCTCTTCCTCCTCTTTCCTCTTCCAGCCAAACTCCTAACCCAACCCCCACTCCACCTCAAACTCTGTTAGAACCGGTTTCGAACCAGGTCAGCTGGACCTGACCCGATCCGAATCCAAACTAGGCTGGCTATGACCACTGCTTCATCATCCACTTTGATTACCAACTTTAATAGTGCATCGGCAATTTTACAGCCAGCCAGAATGGTGACTGCTATTGATACTGCTGTAATGGTTGTTCCTTAATCCACTATTACTCTGACTGATGTTCCAACCACCATATCATCAATTGCCCTACCGCCAACAACCATAGTTCCTTTGAACCCATTTTCAGCCATGCATTGACTCTACCATAGTTACTGTTCTAAGCAAGCTTCCTTCTCGGCCATTGCTTATAAACTTTATGTGACTCGGGAATATTTTTATTTTAAGTTTCTATCATCAAATTTTGGAATGGCCGATACTGAAGTTTCATTTCTATTTGCATGAACAACTTGCACCGCTAATGTATCGTATGGATGATGTTGAAAAGGAATGGAATGCATCTATCTCAGAAGATACAGTCACTCATCCAAAGCCAAAGGACGATCGTGTGATGTTGGTTGATTTTCATGCAGCAGTTGTCAAGTGCATAGACGTCTTGAATAGAGATCCTAATGAACTGCTCATCGCTGCTCGGCGTAAACAACTTGATGAGGCCTTGGCTGTTTTTGAGAATGTTCCGGAGGGCGAAGTACCTACAGTGATTGGTCATGGCTGAATGTCAGACCTGCTCACTATCAAGAGCATGGATGAATCCTTTGAGAATGACGAACAATACGCCAAAATACAAATTGATGAGATCGACCTTGTCGGGAGCACCGAGTTATTGTTAAGAAGTCTACGAGCGATATATTGGAAAAGTTCAACCAGAACAAAGGCGAGAGTGGAGTGAAAGAATCAACCCTTCGATCTTGAAGAAAAAATAAATACCCTCCAAAAAGAGATAAGGCGGGTGAAGAAGGTCCAAAAGAAATATATGGTTGATGAATGTAACCACTTGGTTGAACAACTTGCATCATCCCCTGGCCCAGAAAGATCCAGGCCGAGGGATGAACCAACCTAAATTGAACCAAACTAGTGGCGCAAAATTCAATCGATACAATAATAAATTACAACTAAGAATTGAATAAAATAGACATAAAATAAACAAGTAATTATTACAATCCTCAAAATTACAATATTTGAATGATACAAACTTTTTTAAATAGATAAGAATAAAAATAATACAATTCATCCCCGAGTTCAACAAATTATACATCATGATTCAAAACTAGAAATAAAGCTGTAGAAGAAGCTACTTGAAGCCGCAAAGCCCTCGATCTCCCCGAAAATGCCACGCCACCATCTAGAAGACCACCTAAAGAAGGAACTGCATTGGTACCTGCGTCGCCGATGCAGCTCAGGTAGGGTGAGCAACAATGCTCAGTAGAGTTCTACTTTATATCGCATAGAAAGAAAGGGAAATAAGAACAGCGTCGTTCTCTGCCAACATCCAAGGAGTGCCCTAAGGCCTCCACCAGCCTCGCCAATTCCCCGAGAGCTCTTTTACTGGTTAGCCTCATCCAACGGTGAAATAAGGAAGATGATCTTCTATGGGTGTGGACATAGGTATCGCACATCGCCGCTGCAGTCACCACAGACCCTCATCGCTTAACACCCCTCTTACGGGAACACAAGTCAGGGATATCGACAACCACCTTTGACACTTGACGCTGGGAGAACTGACATGACCACTACAAATCAAGTGACATAATATAAGGTTGACTACGACAACAACCCCAAAATAATAGCAAACATGATCAGATGACAACAATCACGTCTTAAATCTCAACTAACCAAATCCCGATCCTAGGGCTAGATCCGGGCTACACGAGACCCCTGGATCAGCGATACTCCCATCGCCCACATCCTAACCCTAAATACCTCTAATGCAAACATCCAAGCTATAAAATAAGCATCCAAGCTCTTAGAGAGCTCACTAACATTCTACAAAATGAAGTATGCCAATAATGTCATATAGCCAAACCAACGATCAAGCTATCAATAGCCAAGCCATACATAGCATAAGAGTTTACCTCATGTCATCTCTTTTTGGCATTCCATCGAAAAACTCATGAGCTGAGTGTATAGTGTAGGCATTCGACATTAAACATCTCATGATTGAAAGCATACAAGCCTTCATACTTCTATTAGCCAAACCATGCATGATTCCAAGGTATTAACATAACATACAACATATTATGACACACATTCGGCCTCTAACAAACATTATAACAAACACTATAAGGGCGGTACACCTTCGACTTTACATTTATACTAAACATTCCCGAAAGGCATGACTCCCTTGGTTCACCCACAAAGCCACACATAGGGCTCGGTCAATATGCCTTAATAGATATAGGTACTAATATATAGAGCATGTAACCAATTCTACATAAATTCCCAACTTGCATGAAACTTAGCAATCAACTAAACATTTCATAAATCTCACATAAATGTTCCAAATTTGATGCTAGCTCTAGTCATTAATATTAGAATCATACCCAAAAATCAGATTGAAAGAAGCTTCGAAAACCATCAAAAACAACAAAATATACTTTCTCTGCGAACCTTGGGATCGATCCCATTAGGTTGGGATCGATCCCAACTGAGCAGACTTGGGTCCTCTACCCGTCTAGGCAGATCCGGAAAAACTCGAACTAAAACCAATCAAATCTCCATTAATCAAACTCCAAACGACATGAAACTTGAAACTAGGGTAGAATAGATAAAAGAAAACATACTAGAAGTTAGAAATCACACAAATCACATAGATTCAAGCTATTGGACCCTAAACATGGAGATTAGGGGTAGAAACCTACCTCTAACAACTAATCTCTTCCAAGCCTTATTTCCTAAATTAGCACCCTTCAAGCTTTGGCCCTCCAAGATTTGATGGTTTAGTCCCTCTCCAAGTGTCCAATGCTCTCTAACTATCTAATAGGAACCTAATAGGAGGAAATTGGGGTTTTCTAAAAGTTCATCGTATTTATATTAGATGGCGCCACATGGAAACCATTTAAGACATTAGGGGTTATAAAGATGATAAATGGCATAAGGAAATCATCAAAGGGCTAAATTAGGGTCTAACAACCACATACATCATCCATAAGGCCGTGTGCACACTAACGCGTGTGAAACCCAACTCCACAAGGACAAATTACCAAAATGCCCCTAGAGTTACAACTATCAACAAGATTGCAAAACAAGGCGAACCAAGCCCTCGAGCCTGACCTACGCGGTCAAACAACGTTTAGAGGTATGAGTCCTCGGAACTTGCCCAGAAAACTAAGGAGTTAAGAGAACTGAAAAAAGCAGAAGATGACGTACCTGACCGACGCTTGTCAAATCCCAATCGGCTAGAAGATCACTCAATGTCGTTGGGAACATAGGGATAGTGAAGCTCTAAGAGGGGGGTTTATCTTAGGCTTTATACGATAAAATCAATTAAGGAAATTGAAATAGGATGAGTCTAATTAAATCATACGCATGCTAAAGATAAGAGCAGATATTATATTTAAGCAAGGGATATGAGATGAGAGTTAGAGAGATTGCACCAGATTTATAGTGGTTCGGCAAACCTTGCCTACATCCACTTCACTCAAGGTTCTCCTTGAGGTTCCACTACTTGCAAGACCTCTTACAAGTTGTCCACCAAGCTTCCGGGTGCTTGGTAACTTATCCACCAAGCTTACGGGTGTTTGGTAATATTATAATCTCTCTAATATCTCTCTAGGATATTTCTCTCAAAATCTACTTCACACTTGAAGTAGTTTTATAAAGGTTTAGCTCACTAATAAGAGATAGAAACTTGCTAGAATATTATTACAATAATCCCTTAGCTCCCTCTAAGTGCCAGCTAAGTTTGCTACAACTTCACTTTTATAGCTGAGCTTCAAAGCCCTACAAATAGCCTCCTAACGGCTAGTTTCTGCTCCTGCAACGGCTCTTTTCTGGGCTCACGGTCGACCGTCGCATCGTCCGTGACATCGTCCATGACATCGTCCGCCAGGCTTTCCTTGAGCCACAGTTGATCCACCTATCGACTGTCAAGCCTCACGGTCGACCGTCCCATCGACCGTGACATCGTCCGTCATGCTCTGTTACGAAAACCGCTTCCTACGGTCGATGCACCGATCGACCATCGCTCCTTTGAGCCAAGTCACATAGGCCACGGTCGATCGGTCCATCGACCTTCACATCGACCATCAGCCTATTTTCCCAAGAACATCTTCCGTGGTCGATCCACGCATCAACTGTCATACCCCACGGTCGATCCATGCATCGTCCGTCGCATTGACCGTCAGTACAAAAACACATTAAATATGATTTTAATGCTTTCCAAATTAAGGGATACTAATATTAAACCATTGTTTTATCATCAATTATATATTGACATCATCGAAACAATATTAGGGTTAACAATCTCCCTCTTTTTGATGATGGCAACCTTTAAATTGTGATGATAAAACCTTGAAGGCTCCCTCTTAATTTGTGCATCCATTTTCCTCATAAAATATGTTCTAAAGTGAATTTCACTGAGGTATGCAAGTCATATGTCACTAAAAAGATATATCAGGCTTGATTATAGATCAAAAGATATGAAAGTGCAAAATATGACCTTTGTACCTCTTTGTATAGAAACATGAGACATAATATTTGAGCATGAATTAAATTCTCATGACGTCTTCAGTAAATCCTTTAAATATCAAACGGTTTCAAGTATGTAGAATATAAGGTTTTAATAGCGTTCAAAAACTGATATCACAATATTTCTCCATCTTTGACATCGTCAAAAAGAATTGATAGAGGAAGAAAAATTTCTTAAGAGAACCAAATAGAAAGTTTTAAAATCAACCGTGAAGGTTTAAAATCATCTCAAAACAGGATACTAAATGAAGATTTACAATAAAAAACTGTCATTTGTAAAAAGTAATCAATTCTTCACAGAAAAGACTTTCTTAAACCATTTTTAAACATGAAATGGAATAAGAAGATGTAATGGAGGAGACATATATCGAAAATTAAGACACACCTCCTTTACCTTTTAACCCAAATTATTATCCTTCTTTAAATACCTTGTGCCTCCACTTGTCAATTTTATTTTCTTTTACTCCGAATGCAGTTAAACAAAGATTTGCAGTTTCTTCTTCTTCTTCTTCTTCTTCGGAGGTGGAGCTCAAGTCACTTTCTTCCTTGGCCTTCTTCTTCTTCTTTGAAAATTTCTTGAACTTTGGATAATCCGACATGTAATGTCCAGGCTTTCTACACTCATAACAAGTAATCTTATTTAAGTAAGAAGAGGAGTTTCCTTTTTCACCTTTGGGGTTTTTCTTTCCTTGATTTTTGATGATTCGTTGGATTCTTCTTGTGATCTTTTGCATCTCCTAATCATCATCTTCATCGCTTGAGTCAGATGAGTCTTTGTATGTTGACTTGAAAGCAATGGTTTTCTTTTTCTTTCCTTCTCCATCATTGCTCCTCTTCATGTTCATCTCATATGTCATGAGAGAACCCATTGGCTCATCAAGGGACAGCTTAGTTAAATCTTTAGCTTCTTCGATTGCTGTCACCTTGGTATCCCATGTCTTAGGTAGACACCTAAGGATCTTTCTTACCATCTCATCATTAGAATAACTTTTACCAAGAGAATCAAGAACATTTATAATATCGGTAAAGCGAGTAAATATTTCATTTATATTCTCATCATCCTTCATAGAGAATAGCTCATAATCATTAACAAGCATACTAATCTTAGACTCCTTGACTCGGCTTGTTCCCTCAAAGGTAACTTCAACTTTTTCCCATATTTCCTTAGCCGTTTTACATGCAGAAATTCTATTGAATTCATCAGGGCTAAGGGCACAAAATAAAAAGTTTTTAGCCTTGGCATTTACTTGAAGTTTCCTAAACTCAGTAGGAGTATATTCATTCTTAGATTTTGGAACTTCTTTTCCCTCAATGATTTTTAAAGGGATAGAATCTTCATCTTTTATTATTATCCATGCATCATAGTCTATGGATTGAATGAAAATTTCCATTTTTGTTTTCCAATAGGTGTAATTTGTTCCATTAAAGTAAGGTGGCCTATTGGTAGATTGTCCCTCTAGGATTTCCATCTGGATTTAGGATCCTCTAAGGTCTGTTACACCACAAAAATAGAGACCTTTCTCTGATACCAATTGAAGCTCTAAGAGAAGGGTTTATCTTAGGCTATATACAATAAAATCAATTAAGGAAATCGAAATAGGAGGAGTCTAATTAAATCATATGCATGCTAAAGATAAGAGCAGATATTATATTTAAGCAAGGGATATGAGATGAGAGTTAGAGAGCTTGCACCATATTTATAGTGGTTTGGCAAACCTTGCCTACATCCACTTCACTCAAGTTCCTCCTTGAGGTTCCACTACTTGCAAGACCTCTTACAAGTTGTCCACCAAGCTGCCGGGTGCTTGGCAACCTATCCACCAAGCTTATGGGTGCTTGGCAACCTTACAATCTTTCTAATATCTCTCTAGGATATTTCTCTCAAAGTCTACTTCACACTTGAAGTAGTTTTATAAAAGTTTAGCTCACTAATAAGAGATAGAAACTTATTAGAATATTATTACAATAATCCCTTAGCTCCCTCTAAGTACCAGCCAAGTTTGCTGCAACTTTCCTTTTATAGCTGAGTTTCAAAGCCCTCCAAATAGCCTCACAACGGCTAGTTTCTGCTCCTGCAACGGCTCTTTAATGGCTCTTTTCTGGGCTAACGGTCGATTGTCGCATCATTCGTAACATCGTCCGCCAGGCTTTCCGTGAGCCACGGTCGATCCACCTATCGACCGTCAAGCCTCACGGTCGACCGTCCCATCGACCGTGACATCGTCCGTCATGCTCTGTTACAAAAACCGCTTCCCACGGTCGATGCACCGATCGACCGTCGCTCCTTTGAGCCAAGTCACATAGGCCACGGTCGATCGGTCCATCGACCATAACATCGACCGTCAGCCTATTTTCCCAAGAACATCTTCCGCGGTCGATCCACGCATCAACCGCCATACCCCACGGTCGATCCATGCATCGTCCGTCGCATCGACCGTCAGTCCAAAAACACATTAAATATGATTTTAATGTTTTCTAAATTAAGGGATAATAATATTAAATCATTGTTTTATCATCAATAATATATTGACGTCATCGAAACAATATTAGGGCTAACAAATAGAATAGTAAAGATCACTTTCGATCTATCTGCTTCTTCTTTGTCTTGAAATACTTAAAACAATATGAGTCTACAATATTTTAAACAACTTTTCTTATCTCTTGTCGGTTATGTGTTTTATCAATCCAGTACATTTTGAAGACAGTATGTTGACGAATTGTGGTTTTCTAATCATTTCATTTGCAGTAAATATTTTCATGCTCCCAGATTGATGGAACATACTTCTTAAGATATTTTCCATTAATCATTGCTTTGTGTAGACCACCATTGATTAAACTACGTTGATAAGCACCATTGGGTAAAATTTGATCAACCAAAAAAGGTTCGTCCCAAT
Organism: Narthecium ossifragum; assembly: GCA_963920575.1. Classification (NCBI taxonomy): domain Eukaryota; kingdom Viridiplantae; phylum Streptophyta; class Magnoliopsida; order Dioscoreales; family Nartheciaceae; genus Narthecium; species Narthecium ossifragum. Next base: position 15,864,651 of record OY986968.1, read on the forward strand.
TTGGTGCCAATTTTTCATACTTGAGATCTTTACGATCAACAGATTAGATAGTTTTTCAAACTAAATCACCTTCTTTGAAAGTTTTGGCAACTACTTTCTATTGTAAATTTGGGCCACTTTCATTTTTAAGCTTTCAATATTTTCCGACGCAATGACTCGCCGGTCATCCAAATCTAAAAAATTTTAGATCAAAGCTTCTTCATATTCATCTCTGCTTAACTCGTTCTCTTTTGTCACTCTGGGCGACATTGCATTTATTTTAGCTAGTAATACCACTTCTTGGCTATACACCAATTGAAATGGTGTAAATTTTGTACTTGACTTGGGTGTCATCCTATGAGCCCATAAAGCATTAAGTAATGACTCATGCCATCGCCTTGGATTATTGTTCATCATTTTTTTAATGACCAATTTAATAAATTTGTTGGACGTTTCAGTTTGTCCATTTGACTGAGCATAGTACGGGGTTGAATTTGCTAGTTTGATTCCATATCTATCAAGAATTTCTCTCGTATTTTGACTAACAAACGTTATCTCTTGATCAGACAATTGATTGTAGAATACCAAATCAACATATGATATATTCCCATAAAAAATTAATAACTCTGTCATCATTCACACTTTTCAGAAGTATTGCTTCTACCCATTTAATAAAATAATCTGTTTCTACTATGACAAAAGCATGTAACATGGACGATGGGGGATGAATTTTCCATATGACATCGATCACCCAACATCTAAATGGACAAGGCTTAGTTATGATTGATAATTCGGATGCTTGACCTAGTTGTAGGGGTCCATTTTTTTATACGCAACACATCCTTTGGCATATTTGACACATTCCTCCCACATGTGTGGCCAATAAAAGCCGTTACGTATTATTAGCCAACATATTTTTATGCCTGACTGATGTGCTCCGCATGATCCTTCATGCATTCAGCCATTACGTGTTTGGTTTCTTCAAGACTATAACATTTAAGTAATAGCCCATCAGGTCAACATTTATATAAAATATCATTCAATAAAACATAATTAATTGCTTTAAGTTTTAAGCTTTTGTCAACATTGGGCATCGGATCTTCTAAACACTTAATAATATGACCGCGTCAATCGGTCTGGATATCAATGTTGTGTATTTCTTTAATATTTTTGTAGGCTGGCCATTCTAAAGCATATTTGATTATCCCAAGTTTATAATAGGCCATGTCCCCCAAGTGTTTTGTGACTTTATATCCTTATACTATTTGCGCCAAAGTATTTGCCTAATCGTTATGTAATCTAGGCACAAATTGGATGTCAAAGTCAACAAAATGATTTAATAACGTTAGCGTTATTTGATGTAAAGGTATCAACATATCACTTTGACATTAGTATGATCCGATTATGTGATTGACCACTAATTGGGAATTACCTTTTAATACAACAGTGGTTGAGCCCAACTCTAACAATATTTCAAGACTGATAATTAAAACTTCATAGTCAGCCTGATTGTTAGTACATAGTTGCTCTAAATTAAAGACAAATGCATAATGTCGGCCAACTAGTGAAATGATTGATAATTCTAAACTTGGACCATTAACCGTTCTGGATCAGTCAAAGTACATTACCCATGGCGTTTGAGCGATTACATTAATTTCTTTTGCAAGTTCCTGTGGAACATCAACACATGGGTGGTCAGCCAAAGAATTAGCAAAAGCTTGGCCTTTGACAGCTTTCTGATATACAAATTGTATGTTAAATTCAACTAAAGTTAAAACTAAATAACCAATTCTTTGATGCAAAATTGGCCAATAGAGCAGAAACTTCATTACATTAAACTTGGAGACAATGTACACACAGTTACAAGCCTTAAGTAGGCTCTTAACTTAGTACACATAAATACAAGACCAAACAAAGTTTCTCAATGTCCGAGTAGTTCCTTTCATAAGATAACAACTGTCTAGTCAAGTAATAAATTGCTCTCTCTACGTCATCTTTTCCTTCTTGTGCAACAATATATAGTTTGAGCGGTTCACCCGTTTTGGCACAACCATGACTGGTGGCATGATGAGTTACTAAATATTCATAATTAAACCCCTTAATTTACCTTTGTTAGGCTTAAAGTGTTTGTATTTGATAGTTTCTTAGTTGATTTCAGGTTTAATGAAGATTCAAATTAGAAAGTACAAAAAAGGCTTAATATGCTGAAATACACTGCTCTGCCGACTGTTAGCATAATATTCACCAGACATTATTCTTAGATCCAAATATTCTGAAATTTGGGTGACATCTAGAAGACATCAAAATGTACAACTTCCATGTTGGACACTTTCAGAGATTCCTGATGGATTGATAGCAGTTTTGAAACAGATGAAGATATTTAGCTGCTGGAAGACTGGTCCGTCGACGCCCAGGAGAATATTCGCCAAATATTCTAGATAAGTCTAAATATTGTAAACTCTTCGGGAAAGGACGGAAGACTTCCAAATCTACATCTTTCGTCTTGGACTCATTCCCAAATTCTGGACGGATTGAACCCACTCGCGATTGGAAGAAGCTGTCTGGGTTGAACCTGGAAATCGGAGTTGCACTTGAGGTCTAACTCAACCCTAAAACCCTAATTCCGGGAATTAAGATATAAAAAGGGTTTTGTGGCTGGAAAACGGAAGGCCTCGAGAGAGAGAAAAAGAGGGATTCAGATTGGAGAAGAAGACGGAGATGCGGTGTGGATCCCTAACCTTCTTCATCGGAAACATGGCTCTCATTCAAAAGATGAGTGGCTAATCTCTTTACTTAGGGATCTCATGAAGCTTTAGTGTAGCTTCTTTGTATTTTCTAGTTTGATTTTTGTTATCTTTTCAAAGGCATGATCCTATGAATATGGTTTTATTTTATAAAGAGTTGAGGGAGCAGAGTTCCTCGATGTACATTCAGACCTACTTGATTGATGTGCTTGATGGTAGAGATTCGTAGGATGGTTTTTATGTTGGTTTTGTGTATGCCTTTGAGAAAATCTATGCTAGATGAGGATAGGTTGTACTCAGATTAAGTTCGAAGACAATCTATGCTAAGTTTGGATAGGTTATGCCTTAGGGAAGCAATAGCATTATTTTAGGGATTCATGTAAGCATAAGAAGCTGTGAATCCATAATGTCGAAATAAAAAAACAAGAGGATAACTAGAGAATACAGGAAGTGAAACTAAAGTGGATTGGGTAATCCCTAGGTTTTCTCTCATTGATCTACTTCAATTTCGTTAATCGCTTTCTTAATTAGTTTTAATTAATCAGTTCCTAAAACCCCAAATCAATCCTTCTTCGCTTTAGGACTAGAGTGTTGAGAGTTAATTCTGATGTTTCGTTGTTAGTCAAAGTTTTCCCTGACGACCGACCCCGTATTTCACCATTATTCTATCTTATTAATTTAGTGTTGAAAGAAAGATTTCTAAATTTCTAAATTGCGTTTTGCAAACGTTTTAACGACGACGTTTGTGAGCGATCATGGCATCACCATATAAGTTTTTAGGAAATCAAATGCCTTTTGATGTTGCTCTTCTCAGACAAATTCGTCTTCATTTTTTAGTCGCAATAAAGAGGAGAATATTTGTGTTTCCTGCACAATTGGATATAAACCGTTTCAAAAAATTAACATATCTAAAAACTTTTGTAGTTCTTTTTTGGTTGTCATTGGTTTAGCATCTGTCACGCCCCGACCCATATAACCGATCCAGATCGAGACGTGAGCCACCTAAATCTGTTTACATCATCAATTGGCACACAAGTATACAACTGCTATGAATTTAAACAATTTAATCCTCAAGTACATAAAAATTTTGGCAAAATCTCCTTTATAATTATGGCACAAGAAACCTGTACATTTCATAAGATTACAATTTCAACGTATTCAATGGTCACATTATAAATACTAATTATTACATTTCTCAAATGTCTACATCAATAATATGACAACCTTTCTCAAATACAATTGAATTAATACCCATAAAATTCTATTCTCGAATACATCATGTTATACCTCGATTTATACATCAATTTGTACATCATTGATTAAAACTGTAAATTATCTGTAGACGAACTCCTCAAAGCTCCAAGTCCTCGATCATCTCGACATATCGCGCTATCTTCTAGAAGAACACCAGAAAGAATGAACTGCATCGACCTGCATCGCCGATGCAGCCCATGTAGGGTGAGCAACAATGCCCAGTAAGGTTCTACTCTACGTCGCACTTAAGGAAGGAAAACTACAATAGTATTGTCCTTCATGCCAAGTCTAAGGTGCCACTGGAAGCATCACGCCTCGTCGATCCAGAATGGGCCCCTAAATAGGGTCACCCTCACCCAAGTGGCGAAACAAGGAGGGCGGCCAACACGAGCCCGGACCCAGGGTCGGTGCATCGCCGCTGCACTCACCGCCGGAGCTCTCACAGTACACCACCCCTTGTACGGGGACACACGTCATGGACATCGACATCCACACTTAGGCCCTTGGGACAAACAGACAATACGACCTCTATTCCTCAATAACAATATAATATTCCAGTCCGACTACCTAATAATCCTCGAATGATATCAGACATAATCATTGATGACAATCATGTCCTAATCCTCGACTACCCAAATCCCGGTCTTAGGGAGATCGAATCCATCGCCTACTACCTAGCCTGAATACCTCTAATGCAAGCATCATGCATGAGCTTATTCCAACAACTAGGCCTAGGTGTCTCTACATGACAAATCATCAGTCAATTGTCCAACATGATATACCGTGGTTATAGAGTAGGGTTTAGCATTACAGAGCTATATAAAATCCATCCATGGCATTCATACATCTAAACCATATATAATATCATTCGATAAACAAGAGCACACCCTCGGCCCAATTAGTATAAACATTCCCAAGGGCATTACTCCCTTGGTTAATCCACGAATAAAATATAAACGGGCGCACAGCCGGCCCTAGGCTTGAGCATGATATACAACACACAATCGGATAGTTGACGAAAGAGCGTAAAAAATTGCGAAGTTCACATTAGTTAACAGGAATCGAACAGAGGGGGGAACACGCTATAATAAAATGCAACTAACATGCTTGGCATACATCTACCATGATCGCAAGAAGAGAAGAGAACTACTGTTACCTCCATTATTGTCATCTCAATCAAGCATTCCAAAATGTTATTGTAAATAATTTGGATTAAAACCAAACTTTGCAGATCTCATCTAAAGACCGCTGAGATCAACCCTACCAAAAATCCGCTCAATTAAACAATTAAAAACCACTTAAATACTCGGATTAAGGTGGCTGCTCTGTTCCTGCACAGCCAGCTCAAATAGTTCACCCGAAATTCCACAGAGCTCCAAAATTCATGAAACCACTTGCAATCGGCAGCTAACTCATCCATATATAACTTCTATGTATAACATAAACTCCGATCATACACGTACGGCTCTATATCAAAGCTAGAACACCACTATTCTGATTAGAACAGTAAAATCCGAGAAAACCCCCATAAAAACATGCTCAAATCCATGTTAAATCAAATCCAATTACTACCAACTTTAAATAGTTGGTAAGTAGTCCCATAAACATCATCCAGTACACTTGCATGGAGAACAAATCAAATAAACGACAACAAACACTATGTTCACATACCCGAGGCTAACCAGTTTCAAAGGAAAACAGAGCTGGTAAGCACCAATTGACCAGAGACCATACCAATCTACTCCTCTAGATCCAAAACAGAGGAACCCAACTGGAAATCCACAACTCAGACACTAATCCAGCAACCATCCGAAAACAGAGGCCACGAAACAGGGGATGAAAATGGGAAGACACAGGGGAGGAGGAAATCCAGCAATCCGGTAGAGAAGAGGATATCATGGCATAGGGACTCACGGCATGTCACAGTAAGGCATGGCATAGCATTGGCATCGTCTGGAAAGACGAGGATGACCACCAGAGAACAGGGCATCGCACCAGGGGGGAAAGGAGAATACCAGAGCATAGCAAAGCATGAAAATGAATCACAACAGGGGGAAACTAAGCACCGCAGAGGCATGAAAACAACAACATATTCAAGATCAACCACAGCGGGGGGAAAAATAGAGGAATCGGAATCCTAGCACCTCAAGCAACCCACGGCAGCAAGGAGAAATAGAGGAAATCCGAAGCAACTCAAGCAATCCATGCCAGCAAGGAAAAGCAGAGAAAATCCCAAGCAACACAAGCAATCCATCAGAAGCCAAGAAATCGAAGGGGAAATCCATAGAGCAACTAACAATCCACACCAAAGGCATCAAACCATATTCTACTATAGTAGCAGGTTTAGGGAAGTAACCCTACCTCTAGCGTCGAGCTCGCGTTCTCCTCCCTCTTCTCCGGCCGTGAGTCGTCCTCTCTGTCCTCGTCGGGTCGCGATCGCCCTCAAGCGCGGATGACCAAGCTCCGTCTCTCTGATCGCGGTCGTCGCCGTCGGCATCGCCTCTCTCCCTCCCTCTCTCTCTCCGCGAGATCGGGCCGCTGCTCTCTCGCTCTCTCTCTCTCTGAATGGATCGCGGCGGACTAGTTCCCTAACACGAGAACAGGGCATCTAAAGGGGTTAAGTGGAGGCTTAAGTACTAATGGCTTAAGATTAGATCCTGGCCGTCCGATCGGCCAGATTTGATCCCATAAGCTCAAACCTTGATCTAATCAAGATCTTCCAGTCTGGGATTCCCCTGATGATCTAATTAAGCACATACATCACCACATGGCCGTGTGTGCACAACACGTGTGTGAAACCAACTCCGCCAAGGGAAATTTACCAAATTGCTCTTGGGGTCCAAAAACGGCGATGCACTCAACCGATCGCAAGGGAAGGCTAACCGAGCCCACCCAACCAAGCCAGACCCTCGACCTAACGCGGTTGGACAGGGTCGGAGGAACGGTTCCTCACAGCATCCATAATTAATCAGGCTTTATTTTTATCAAGGTCTACACCGCGCTGATGGTTAAGAAAACCAAGGAAATTTCCAGCTTACACTCCAAAAGCATATTTCAAAGGGTTTAACTTTAACTTATATTCTCTCATTCATTCAAAGGTTCTAATTGATTGACCGAAATGATCGGTCGCTTTTTGTGATTTAATGACAATATCATCCACATACATTTCAGTGAATTGACTGATAATGTCATGAAAGATCATGTTCATTGCTTGCTGGTATGTTACACAAGCATTTTTCAGGCCGAATGGCATAACTATCCATTCGTAACTTCCTATTGCTCCAGAATATCTAAAAGCTATCTTATGAACATCTACATCAGCAATATATATATGGTTATAAATAGAATATTCATCCATAAAAAAGTATATTTCATGTCATGTTGAATCGACCAATGAATCTACTATTGGCATTACGAATTCATCCTTTGGAGTTGCTAAGTTCAAATTTCTAAAGTAAATACATAGCCTAAGTTTACCATTCTTTTTCATAGCATATACAATATTTGACAGCCATTCAACTTATCTGATCATTCTGATAAACTTAGCATTCAATAATCATTCAATTTCTTTTTTAATATCTAGGATTATATTTGACGCAAATCGCCTTGGGGCTTGTTTGTATGGTTTGAAATTTGGTCGAATAGGTAACTTGTGCTCTACTATACTTCTATTTAGGTCAGGCATTTCTTCACAATTCCAAACAGAGCAATCTTTGTATGAGCGTAAAATATTAATTAACTCATACCTGCTATTGTCGTTCAACACTTTACTGATGAAGGTTGGCCGATTCTGTCTTTCGTCACCAATATTGATTTTTTCAAGTGGATCTTGAGCTTGCATATATCATCATTTTCCATTTAGGACTTCTTCCATTTCCTCCACTTTAATTTCTTTTAGTTAATTATTTCGTTCATGTCTTGACGCACAAACATTTCCAGCTGATAAGCCATTAATTTGGCTTTAAAGGCCGAAACTACTACTTGATTTTGCAATTCTCTTTAGTTCATTTGGAAGATTTTTTGGCCACTGATCGGCCATCATCAGCTCCAAAGACCACGGAAGTTGGTCTCGCAAGATTAAACATATCGGCCACACAAGCTCTGACAATTTCATCATTTTCAGATACAACTCTTAAGTTGTCGTTTACTTTCATGAATGTCAAAGATCCATAATTATAGTCATAAAATGAACTTTCTACTGTTTGGGTGGTTGTGCTAAATGGCGTATTATCAGCCATAATATTGTCAACGTTACCTCTTTGTTCCAAAAGATAAACACTGATGAAGGGAAGAAGGAAGACCCTAACTTGAATGAATCCAATCTCGGCTAAGCAGCACATTATAACTCGTATTTCAGTCCATAACAAAGCACATTGTCATCCTTATTATACTCCCCACTTTGATGTCCAGTAAGAGAATGCCTTTGGATGGTGCTGCAATTCCATTGAACCCTGTGAAAGTAATCTCCGTAGGTATCAAATCTGATTCTGACTTACCCAATTTTTTCATCATCTTATATGGAATAGTGTTGATTGTAGCTCCTGTATCGATCAGCACTTTGTTTACTTAGATCCCATTTATCTCAGTCTTTATATAAAGAGGCCTTAAATTCCTTGTCATCGATTCAGGTGGCCTGCTAAATACTACCTTGTCCTCCGGAGTCATTATTTCCTTCTGATACTTGGTTGATGGACTAGCCTCTTGTGTTACTGTCTTTATAGCTTTGCATCAACTTTTGCCACTCCATGAATTTCTTCGTCTTCCTAGCCATCCACATTAGCTATTTAATGAATTTCTTGATCTCCCCATCCAGTAGGTATGATTGGCGAAGGCTCTAGTGGCTGATTATATTTTGCAGCTTCAATCACTAGAACCCACAATTATGGATCATCATAGCAAACTAAGAAATCATATTGTCCTTCTAATTCTGCTAATGTCGTGATGGTTGGATTTCCGGTTTTATGTAATTCTTTAATTAGTTGCTTTGGGGATATCTTTCGCCTTACTGCTTCTTTGTGAACCTTGATTAGAACTTCTATTTCAACCCACTCGTCTTCCATTTGCTTGTCTGTTGAGGTTGATAGATTTTTAACTAGGTTAGTTTGACTATTGGTTGATACTGGTGCTATTTCGGCCACTAGAGGTATCTTCTTGACCGGTCGCTTTATTTTCACGTCTCCATATGCCGTGAGGTAATCAAATATGCCGCTTGGATGATGAACTGGACCAACTACAGGGTTGCCTTCATCGTAAAGGTCCTTAAGGAGTCGGCTAGTAAAAATACCTCTTCTGTGTGTTTCTTCGCTGACATCAACCACTTCTTCTATTTTTTCATACTCTTCTTCTTCAGCTACTAATATAGCTGAAGATGACTGGCCAGCATCATATTCGACCATTGCATATTCTGACAAAGAGGATGATGGTTCTATGTTTTCAGCCATATCTGAAATCTCTGAATCACTTTCTACGTGAAATGTTTGTCCAAAACTACTAAGTAAAATATAATGGTTGGTGACAATCAAGGGAAAACTTCCAAATTGAATTATGTTAGGACCCTGGTAGTCTTCATCTTCATCTTTCTTTGGGCGAAGGAACTTGCTCTTCCCTTTTTCTTCAACTTTAGAAACAGTCGTGATGTCCTCCAATTCTTTTGTATCTTCAGTCTGCTCTTGACTTTCTTTTTATACTTGACGAGCCCTCATCATCTGATTATACTTCTTTTGGTAATGCTGGTACTGAGTCCTGGTTGGTTGAATTTTCGTTCACACTAGTGAAAATAGTAAATTTTGGAACTTTATAACTCCTCGAGATTGGATACATTTGGTCGATCCAACCAGGGTATGGCTTTCTATACGTTGTTCTTGTAGCCTGTCTTCCTAAACCAATTTGTTCTTGTAATATATCAACCACTTGCTCACGTAGAACATTCAGTTGATCATATAAAGGATTATTATAGACTTTATTGTATTGTTGTTCACCTGGAACGCAAATATTTATATAAGGCATGTCATCTGCTCGGTAAACACTATGTTGAGGAATTTCAGGCACCCTTTGGTTATTATTATTTTGACCAAATTGGTTAAACTTTTTATTCCTTTCGAAGTTATTATTTGGTCCATTTTCGGGACATTATTTTCTCTATTCCATGGAATAAAACCATTTGCATTATTCTAAAGAAATTGACTATTTAGATTAAACGCTGGAGGAGTAAAATTTTGACCCTTCCATTATGAGGATTTTGATTACAGTTTGGCATTGGATTACCATTTATATTTGGTATTGCTCATTAAAGCTAGGCACATATTCATTTTGAGGGCTCTTAGGCATTTGTCAGACCATATTTGGTTTTTATAAATTAACATTATTCAAGTTAACCTCTAGGCACCTAATTGTGATTATTCTGCCCATTTTGCCCAACTTGGTTATTCTGGCCATTTTATTTTGGCTGATGGGAGGATTGTTCATAGAACAAACCCATTATTTGTTTTAGGCCCAATTATAATGTTTGGGGGGAAAACCTTGATTATGCCCACTTAGTTGGTTAATCTGGTTTAGATTTTGCCCATTTGGGGCTAATATTACTGCTGGTCTAATGACATTACTGTCATTATTCGGCCAGTTGACATTACTACCGTTTGACATAGTCAACATGATAAAGTTCTGCATATTGTCCAAAAATAGCCTTAAAGCTAAATTGATGTGATTTGTAGTCATTTGGTTATTGGCGTTCAAGACTTTTTCAACCATTAAACGAGCAGTCTGGCTAGTAATTGTCTCGTAATCTCGACCATTTCTGGTCGATGGACCACCACGTTCCACACTACGATATTTGATTCTTTCCACAAATCCTGGTGGTGGCCGTAAATTTTCATCATCACGAGCATCTTCGATACGTGCCACATCGATGTGCTCGGCGTTAGCGCTGTCAGTGTCTAAACCAATCCTAGTGACTACCATCCCGTCAGATCCAATTTCCATGCAGAACTGGCACAAGGTCCATCGGGCGTGCCAAAATGTTTTCTAAAAGTGTATGCTAGAAAGTTTGGTCGACATCAATCGATTCTCTACTAGGTTTACAGGTGTTGCTGATATGATTGATCAAGGACGTGACAAGCTTCAAACTCCTTCAAACTCAGTTTGAACGGAGGTGTCGATCTGCATGAAGATCATGACTGATCAAATCTGGTATAGCTTGACTAGACAATTGGATTAGATCAAACAAGACAATGTACTTATCTAAACTTATCTAAGAAAGCAGTAAGATAAGTACAGAAAAGCCGGGCAAATCTACTTTTAAAAGCGGATAAACCTAAATTAAAGGAAAGCATGTAGATCTAAACACGAAGGCAGATAAATCTACCTAAGAAAGCGTGATAAATCTAGTTTAACATAAAACAGGTAAACCTAAGTTAGTAGAAAAGCTATTAAATCTATATTAAAGACACACGAATGAACTTGAAGAAGGACATTGCATTCATTAAAAGTAACTTACGAGAAAACAAAGCATTCGATACATGATTAAACAAAAGGAAGTCTGTGCATAGCTGGATCAGGAGTCTGAGAGAGTTTTTCCTTTATAATTTGCATATTTATATCTATTATAGATTCTAAGTAATTGCCTGGAACCGCCCTATAACCGTCCAAGTAATGCTCCGTGTTTCCCTTCTTTAATTGATGCACGATCCATCTGGGCAACTCATCAGTTTTCATGTGTCATTATAACTTCCACGTTCTACACTTCTTTGGTGACATCAGCCTGTAGAAGATCAGTCAACGTTGTTCATCGGCCTTCATCTCTGGTCGATCAATCACCTGACTGATCATATTACTTGATCAATCAATACCACATATTTGACTTGTAGCACCACACGTGTACGTCAGCTATTGGTCGATCTTTTCAATCATAAACCGGAACATCGTGGTCCACATGTAGCCAAATTACAAGTTCTAATTTTTCGATATTTGCAACTTTAACAAATAATCACATGTGGCTCAATCGTTTAAGGAACTAAACCAGTAAAAATCCTATTAAATCAACTTAACTCTGACAAAAAGGATATAATTGCCCTTACCTAACTGGTGGTGGGAGAGGGAGGAATGAGCAATGTAGGGAAGAAAAAGTAGATGGTAGAGAAAAATGAGAGATGAGACTCACGAGAGTTATGGGACATAAAGATAAGAGAGAGAGAGAGAGAGAGAGAGAGAGGAGCATTTTAGTCTATCAACCTTATAAGGAGCAATAACGGTTACAACCGTTTCCCTTCTATTAATTTGTTTATATGTATATTTTCCTAAGTTAACTTTGTATATTTTTATCATATTCCCTAAGTTAGTTTTAAATATACATCCTTATATAAGGTTGATATCAACCTTATAAGGAGCAAAAACGGTTATGCATAACCGCCCCCTTATAATGTTGATATAATTCATACAGTTATATATATAGATAATTGGTGGAAACACCAGTTTAGTAAAAGTTATTAATAAAAACACCATTTATAAGTTTTTTAAGGTCCTAACCCCATTTAATATGTTTATTATAAAGCTTTATTTAATAAAAAATAAAATTGCCCTTCTCTTTCTCTTGATGAGCGCGATGACCAGCATGGCCGCCGGCGTTCCTGGCCTCGTCCCAATCCCGGCGGTGAGACCACCGCAGCTACCACCACCATCTCCAACCCAGGTGACCCATCCTCCATTAATTCCGGTGAACCCCCCTTTCCTCCTTTCCCAACGAAGTCGCCGCGGCTTCTCCTCTCCGCCCCAACTCCGTTCCGACCTCCCCGAGGTCCACCTTCTCCGAAGCCGTCCTTCCGGCCACTGGCGACCCCATCCGAGCTCGGCCATCGCCGAGATCCGCCGACACCTTCGCATCCAGCACCCCCCCCCCCTCACCCCCCCCGCGGGACACCCATCCTCCCCGATGACGCCTACCAACGCCATCAACGCCGCTCGGCTTCCTCACATCGCCGAGACCGTCCCCGAGCCCCAGCCTTCACCGGAGTCCGGCGCCCCCCTTCTCGACTCGGCCGTCTCCAAGCTTTCGAGTCACCAAAGTCCAGCGTCGCCCCTCTCGACTCCACCGTCTCCGAGCTTCCGGGTCCCATCCGACCTCGGATCCGAGTAGTCGAGACCTCGCCTGTCCTTCTCCGACTCCCTTCTGGCGAGATCCGGCAGCCAGCGTCGTCCCCCCTCTCGACTCCGCCGTCTCCGAGCTTCCGGGTCACCAGAGTCCAGTGCCGCCTCTCTCGACTCCACCATCTCCGAGCTTCCGGGTCCCATCCAACCTCGGATCCGAGTAGTCGAGACCTCGCCGGTCCTTCTCTGACTTCCTTCCGGCGAGATCCGGCAGCCAGCGTCGTCCCCCATAGCTCACGGTCACCATCCTCGAGAAGCTCCTCTGCCTGGGCTGGTTCAACCAGACCAACCTGTCTGGTCCGATCAGATCAAACCTGATTGAGCCAGGTTGATCCACACCCCCACCTTGCACCTGATTCGATTCAGATCCGATTGAACAGTACAGATTGATCCATACCGGGCCTCAGTCATTTCATTAAGGTGCATGCATAACCATTAATCCCCATTACGCCTCCAGCCCAATAGCCGACAACTCCTCTTTGAGCCAGTCCACTGCAGCTAGGCAAAGAGGGTGCACCCTCGCCGTCAGTCCCGGACCACGACCTGGTAGTGGTACATTTAAAGGCGATTCACCTTAGCGAGGCGACCCAATCAGATGAAAATGAATTTAAAAAGATATAAATATAAATTTAAAAAGATGAAAATACATTTTAAAAAGATGAAAATGTATTTAAAAACATGAAAATGAATTTAAAAAAACCATAATGCCCCTTCTTCCTACTTGTTACCCCTCCTCTCTCTCTCTCTCGCTCTCTCGGCCCCCCCCCCCTCTTCTCACTTCCTGATCCCGAACAAGCACCGACCGGCGTCCCGCCCTTGCCCGGAGCTCCATCGCCGGATCATTTTCATCTTTGTCAGTTGATGTCTGATCATTTTCATCTTTCTCAGCTCATTTTCATCTTTGTTAGCTCATTTTCATCTTTGTCAGATCATTTTCATCTTTGTCAGCTCATTTTCATCTTTGTCAGTTGATGTCTGATCATTTTCATCTTTCTCAGCTCATTTTCATCTTTCTCAGTTGATGTCAGCTCATTTTCATCTTTGTCAGATCATTTTCATCTTTCTCAGTCATTTTCATCTTTCTCAGTCATTTTCATCTTTGTCAGCTCATTTTCATCTTTGTCAGTTGATGTCTGATCATTTTCATCTTTCTCAGCTCATTTTCATCTTTCTCAGTTGATGTCAGATCATTTTCATCTTTGTCAGTCATTTTCATCTTTGTCAGATCATTTTCATCTTTGTCAGATCATTTTCATCTTTGTCAGTTGATGTATGATCATTTTCATCTTTCTCAGCTCATTTTCATCTTTCTCAGTTGATGTCAGCTCATTTTCATCTTTGTCAGATCATTTTCATCTTTGCCAGTCATTTTCATCTTTGTCAAATCATTTTCATCTTTGTCAGTTGATGTCTGATCATTTTCATCTTTCTCAGCACATTTTCATCTTTCTTAGTTGATGTCAGCTCATTTTCATCTTTGTCAGATCATTTTCATCTTTCTCAGCTCATTTTCATCTTTCTCAGTTGATGTCAGCTCATTTTCATCTTTGTCAGATCATTTTCATCTTTGTCAGTCATTTTCATCTTTATTAGTCATTTTCATCTTTGTCAGCTCATTTATATCTTTGTCAGTTGATGTCTGATCATTTTCATCTTTATCAGCTCATTTTCATCTTTCTCAGTTGATGTCAGTCATTTTCATCTTTGTCAGTCATTTTCATCTTTGTCAGATCATTTTCATCTTTGTCAGTTGATGTCTGATCATTTTCATCTTTCTCAGTTGATGTCAGCTCATTTTCATCTTTGTCAGATCATTTTCATCTTTGTCAGTTGATGTCGGATCATTTTTATCTTTCTCAGCTCATTTTCATCTTTCTCAGTTGATGCCAGCTCATTTTCATCTTTGTCAAATCATTTTCATCTTTGTCAGATCATTTTCATCTTTGTCAGTTGATGTCTGATCATTTTCATCTTTCTCAGCTCATTTTCATCTTTCTTAGTTGATGTCAGCTCATTTTCATCTTTGTCAGATCATTGTCATCTTTGCCAGTCATTTTCATCTTTGTCAGATCATTTTCATCTTTGCTAGTTATTTTTATCTTTGTCAGATCATTTTCATCTTTGTCAGTTGATGTCTGATCATTTTCATCTTTCTCAGTTGATGTCAGCTCATTTTCATCTTTGTCAGATCATTTTCATCTTTGTCAGTCATTTTCATCTTTGTCACTCATTTTCATCTTTGTCAGTTGATGTCTGATCATTTTCATCTTTCTGAGCTCATTTTCATCTTTCTCAGTTGATGTCAGCTCATTTTCATCTTTGTCAGATCATTTTCATCTTTGCCAGTCATTTTCATCTTTGTCAGATCATTTTCATCTTTGTCAGTCATTTTCATCTTTGTCAGATCATTTTCATATTTGTCAGTTGATGTCTGATCATTTTCATCTTTCTTAGCTCATTTTCATCTTTCTTAGTTGATGAAAATATAGGAAAGATGAAAATGAATTTAAAAAGATGAAAATGAGTTTAGAAAGATGAAAATACATTAAAAAGATGAAAATGAGTTTAGAAAGATGAAAATACATTAAAAAGATGAAAATGGTGTTAAAAAGATAAAAATAAAGTTAAAAAGACAAAAATGAAGTTGAAAAAATGAATATGTTGGAAAGATAAAAACGCATTCAAAAAGATGAAAATTAGTTTAAAAAAGATGAAAATACATTGAAAAGATTAAAACAATAAATTTAGAAAGATGAAAATGAATTTAAAATGATGAGAATGCAGGAAAGATGAAAATGAATTTACAAAGATGAAAATGAATTTAAAAAGATAAAACCATCCCAATCTGGCAGTAATCTGGTCAAGTCTGGATTGCTGGATTTGAGCATGATCAGATTGAGCTGGATTGAGCCTGATGGGCTGGATCTGACGGGATCTGGATCAGATCAGACTAAGATTACTTGGTCGGGCTGAATCGGATCAAGCCAGTTGGCCCGGTTGAACCAGTCCAGGCTGAAGGAGCAAGCTCATCGGGGAAGGAGGCAGCGAGCAGGGGAGGGGAAAGCCGGCGCGACGACGGCCGGATCTAGCCGGGAAACGACAGCGGAAGGGTCGCGAGGCGATGGGGATTCCGGATCGGCGAATGGATGGCGATTTGGAGGTCGGAGACGGTGGCGTTGGGAGCTTACGGCGCCGGATCTGAGAGTAGGAGCTCGGGGTTGGGGGTTTCGGCGAGGAGGGCGATCGGACGGCGTCAGGCTTCGTCGGGCGTCGTCGGGGAAGGAAGATACGACCAATGGTTGCTGGTTTCGGAGGATATGGAAGGACGAGTGACGGCGAACGAGCTCGGGTCGCTGCAATGGACGATGCCGGCGTTGGATCTCATCGGAAGTACGCCGAGGAAGGAGAGGCGGGGTCACGGTGCTCAGATCCGAGGTCGGAACAGTTGCCGCAGGGGAGATCGCCGGGGAAGGGGGTGGTCGCCGGGGAAGGGTCGGCGGCGGAGATGGTGAGGGATGTCTCGCCGAAGGAGAGAGGAGAGAGGAGAGAGGAGAGAGAAAATGCTGGAATAAAAAAATAAAAATAAAATAAGGGTATTAGTGTCATTTTGAGGTGTTTTGGGGTTTTTCATCTACAAGTAGTGAAAGTGGGGGTTTTATCAAGATGCATGGGGCTCTAGACAAGGAGGGGGCTAGATTTGGGGCTTTGGCCAAAAACCCCTTATATATATTCTATAGTTATAGTATACTAATCTAATATAATCAATCTTATCTAATATGCATACTAATCCATTAATCAAATTCGGTTTTTATAACCGAATCACCCATTAACCTGATGGTTACCCTGCCAGGTGGCAGGGGGCCCACCTAGTTATATATATAGGGTGTTGATTTGTGTACATGGGCATTGCATATCCCACCTATCGGGTAGCCAAATACTGATTTTTTTATTTATCCCCTCAGTAGGGCTACCAATGGGATAGATGAAGACATCGGTATCTCACTACCGGTACATTCAATCGGTAGCCAACTATCGCTTCATTTATCTATCCCATTGGTAGCCCACTACCGATGCACATGCCACATGTTCGTGTACACGAACATTTTCCATATATATATATATGTAAAAATGCAAGCGAATCGAGTTTGTTAGTTTGCAAAAATCTGAAAAATAGAAGAGCCAAAACACAAATTTTAATAGTTTCCTGTTTTTTGTGGTAATTTTGCTAAATTGAAGGTGTAATATGTTTCCAACTAAATAATTCATCTTTGTCTAGTAACACCTTTACAAAAATGATAATAAAAAAAAGCGTGATTATAAGTTTTTCCGTGGTCGTTGATCCGACTGGCATAATGTGAACTCCTTAACGTATATAGATTTATGGTTCAAGAAGAAGAAGCCAATTTCTCAATTTTTCCTGATTGGATGCAAATGTCTCGAGGGCCATCACGACCCAAGCCCACCCAATATAGTGATCGAAGATCTATTTCGCTCTAACAAACATCATACTTCTTTCATTGCTACAAAACGATCTTAAGATCTAAGAATATTTTTTTGTGACTGCAAAGTGTATAAGGTAAACCAATTATTTATATACATCTATCTCTTGTATTGAAATTATATTGACATGTAAAATTCTTCAAGAGCACCATATAAAGTATGGATCCGGGGGCCAGCCGATGCAAGATGCATCTTGCCAACCGTTGGATGAGTTTTAATTCATCCAACGGTTGGCAAGATGCATCGGATGATTAACCGATGCATCGGCTGGCCCCCGGATCCATAAAGTATAGCTTCATAGCTATAAATAAGTAAAAGTGACCATTTATTTAGATAGCTCAAGTACCTATTACAATCAGCCAAATTATTCTCGTAGAAAATAAACCAAACCATGCATAGATATTAATTATATCTAAAGCATCTCATCCTCATTGTTGGTTGCCTTCTTCCTCACTTGCCGGAGCGAGTAGCTCTCTCTGTAGGACCAGCCTGCCTAAGCAACTGAAACATAAACGAAGATGTACACCGTCCGTATCAGCTATATATGAAGTCCATACTCTATAGAGAAATTAAGATGAAGGAATGAATGCTGAAGGAACCTGGAAATAGGCTTCCAGCTTCTGCCTTAAGATGGCATGCTCTCTCTTCACCTTCTGAAATGATCTCATGCATCTGCAACCGTTGCAATGGCTTTAGATGCTTAAGTACAGCTTTAAACAAGTAAAAAATGATTCTAAGTGGTATTGTTTGCTGCAGTAGATCATACCCTTCTATGTTTCCTTCATCACAGTATTCTCTAAATAGTGTGCACTCATTCTTCACCTTTGCAGCACCAATGCTGTCCACAAGCCACTATCAGTTCAAGATTCCATCATACTATATTAAGATACAATTTCTGGGATAAGATATGTTCTTTCAGATGATGGACCACGTGATGGTCCACCAAGAACAATAAGATCGACGACAAGGTGGCTGCTAGGTGATCGGATGAACAATGGCCGAAAAATTTGTATGAGGTTTGATTCACTTCACCTTAGAAGCATATGAGAATGTAAAGATCAAGTACCTTGAACTACTGCCCTTAAACTGGTGCATGTATGAGTCCAGCCTGTGGAAATCTTGGGGGCACTTCTCCCTGCAAATTTACTAGTTTATAGGCATTGCTGGGTCATGCAATTTTGCTGGTCTATTTTTAATTAGTGTAGAATGCTACTCACAATGCTTGCTCAATGTTGCTGAGTAGTCTGGATGAATCCCTGAAGAACAAGGTCACGACTTCTTCCACAAAGTTAGGACTGACCTCATCTTGCAACTCTTCAAGCTCATAAAACTGTTCATCTAGGTAACCCTGCAATGAGCTTAGTTTAGTTACTGAAACAAAAGTTGAGACAGATACTGAGGTAAAGTAAAGCGTTCCATTTCGGTCGAATCTACTAGCTCTTAAAGTTTACTTGTGTTCCATCTACAGGCCACTTATTATTCCAACTATCGCTTTATCGCACCAAATGATTATATGTTCAACATGAAGGATGGTCAAAGTATTTCATTTCGATAAATTCTTTGCGCTGAAGTTTATTTAGAACCAAAATCCAAGCAGGACATTCCAGCGCTATGAAATCTCAATCTCATACTTCATGCTGGTATTCAGCTAAGTTATTCAACCCAAGCTAATGTCTTGATCACAATAAAGTTATTCTGGACTTCTTGTCAGCTATGTATGTAAAGAAAAAGTAATATATTAAGGCTTATATGTGCATTTCAGCTGGTCATGCAGATCTATGCATACATACATCTAGCCTCATGCATAACTCATGAGCCATGGATAATTCATCCTGAACTCATGATTCACCACATCAATGTAAACATCTTTGGCGTCTAGATGGTGAAGCACACATACCCATATCGAATTAGGGTGGAAAAACAACTCTTTATTTCCCTTACTTAATCTTAACAATCACTAGATTAATGGTTAGGACAACCTTTAAGTTAGTTTCTTTCAATGAAAACTTGCAAGCAATCCAGCTTTATGCTTCAGCTGGGTGCTTCTTTACCAAAGTATGGATAAAAGAATGCACTTCATCCCTTTACTAGGAGGGCAAGTGAAAGAAACTACCTGAGAGAAGTGAAATAAAGTTTCTATATGTAAGTTAGATGTGGTGTGAGTGATGGCAGAACACCAACCTGCTCAAACAGGCTCTTCTTCATGCAAGCAGCCTGGCGTTGCAAGCTTGAATACTCCATCTCTCTTCTGCTCTTGGGTTCTTTAAACCAAGACTGGAGAAGAGAGTGGTTTGGAGGAATGATAGAAGCCCTTGATGAGATTTGAGGCTCTATATATAGGCAGAGCTGCAGAAAAAAGGAGTGGCTATTTTTTCAGTGTAGAAAAGCAGAAATCGTAGAACATCGATTGATATGTTGGCATGCAGTCAGTTCAGTCAAGAATAGAAGCATACCTTATTCCATGCCGGATTGGTGACATGGATGTTGATAGAGCTTCTGAAGCTTATCTTTCTTGGAGAAACATGCTAATAAAGTGTGTTTCTCACAGGCACGGGCAACTGCCTCAAACTCAAGATATTGGTAGAAAGTAATCCAAATGATCTCTAACCAAAAAAAATATCCAAATGATCAATAACAGATCTTTCCATTGGCTTAAGCTTTTTGAGACAATTTGTGATTCAACATTATGTAAAAAATGTGATTCTGAGAGTTCAAGCTTTAATCAAATATATATATATATATATATATATATATATATACACACACATATATATGCATGTGTTGGAACTGGAGAATAAACAGGAACACCATTGCTGCCCAAGGCCCTAGCCTGGAGTGCAAGATCATTTGCGGCTCCGTTCGAGGAGCGTGGAACGTGAACAAAAGTGACTCCCCCTAGCAGGGGAACCAAGCTCCGAACTTTCCTTAAGATAGGCTCTAACTCTGGCAGCCAGACCTCCCTCCCAATAAGAAAATCACCACATTGTAGGAATCGGACTCAATAATGACATTAGACAACCTCCGCACCACTGCTTCAGTCAAAGCCTGGTGGATTGCCTCCAACTTCGCCCCCTCACAACTTCGAACAGCCACCTGCTCCACCACCACCCACACCGGTTGTTACCCCGTCATGCAAGGTCATCCATGGCTCGGACTCCTTTGAGTCGATGAGAGAAGAAGGTTGCATAGAGTACTGTACTTGTAAAGAAGAAGACTATATTAGACTAGAGTTTCTCAAGCATAAAACTTTTTTGATCAGATGAGGAGACCTAATCTTATAATACTTGGCAAAAAGACACAGAGAACATGACTGATTTTTCTTTTTTAAGTTAAAAAAAGATTCATAGAAGATGCATGACTCTTTAATCATAGATACCAGTAACAAAATGCAATCTTGAATGAAACGTTAAGAGAAGATTTTCCAATGAAATTTTATAGTGGTTGATGTAAACACAGTTTCCATGGCTTTGAATTTTTCTACCAATCATTCTAAGCTTAGGATACTGAACCGTTCTTGTGGGGGCTTTTGAGTTTAAAAGGATATTTCCACTCACGCCTAAAATTGACATTCTACTAAAAGTATGACTCTTTGCATCTATTCTTAGACTCAAAACTTTCCATTGTAACCCTGCTATAGGATACACCAAAGGAACCTCCAATACATAGTAAAAAATATTTTACTTCAAAATTCAAAGGGGAATAGATTGAGGACGAACTACTTTTTAAATCAGGTTATAAGTAAATGAGAGTTTATTTACCTCTTTGTCAGATCTTCTGGAAATTGAGAGGGGGAAAGCGCATTGCACACCAAGGCTTTCCCTGACGCAAGTAAAGGAGAAACTATAAAAAACTTAAGAAACCATGTTGATGATAAACAGGTTGATGCGTGATGAGAGAAAATTGCTTAGCCAAATGTACATTTTGAATCAATACAGAGTTGGCAGTTCACGATCAGGACATAAAAGGATCGACCCAACATAATATTGGAGGGAAAAGTGACATTCTGAAGCAAGTAGAGATTATGTTTAATTATGCTTATCAGCAAAGAAATTTCCCATGACAAAAAAAAAAATGCTTTCAGAAATAGCTTGAGAGTTTGTTCAATTTGAAAACAGAAGAGCACAATGCACTTGCCAGTGTAGTTACAAATTTATAATGAAAGCATAAAAATCCGCAATTTATATCTTCATCTAAGAAATTTCATATAGAACTTCTTTGTTTGGCTACTATGTTATTGATGCCTTTAATGGCATCAATATTTCTGCTTCAATTGTGCTCCACATATGCAAAACATTTCACCGGAATCTGATGCCAAGCAAAGCCAGTCAATAGAGCAACATTATTGAATCAATCAAAGACTCGATGCATATTGCCAGCGTTCCATTGGAGATGAAAGCTGCATCATATCGTTTCCTGCAGACAGGATGGAACGAAAATACCAAAGAATTGATAGAATACTGAACCAAAATTAACAAGGAAAGTGGAGGAACTCATTCATCTAAGACCAGTCCTTGTCTAGCCTGTCCCTCAATTCTGCAGCACAAGGACGAAAACAGAAAGAAAAGAGAAAGAGGATAGGCAATGCCCCCTTTATTCTTCAGCCATATAGGAGTGGGATAGTGAAAGGATTACCAGCCTGCCTCCAATAGTATTCAGTTTTGGTTTCTTTCGAATGTTGGGTCCCCATCCATACTTTTGTGCAAAGGAGCGAAAAAGCTACAGCATACATTGCATGATTGGTCCAACGATTACGATTCTCAACCTTAATTCGTCTGCTGTCACATGTCAATAATCGAATCCCTACCTGGTCTCATAGAGCTGAATAGGAAATTTGTGCGCGACGAAACCGAAAATAAAAGCATGAAATGCTCAGAAAATGATATATGACAATGAAGATGGAATCTAAATTAACAGCCACTTGATACTTGTCACCTCATTTGCTAGTGAGATCAGCTCATGACCCCTCACTCGACTACAGAATAGCAACTGTGCACAGGTCCTGAAAATTCTCTTGCTCCTACCATCTACTATTCCTGACATGCCCACATTATATCAATCTCCATCAGAGAGGGATCATTGTGACATGATGAGGACATTCATAATGCCTATTAAGCTTAGAGATGAAAAATGGTCGTCCAAGCATTTCGTATCTGAACAAGACATGCAGACAAAATATAAATCACCATCTGAGAGAGATCATGGTGACAGGATGAGGACATTCAAATCTCTTTTTGAGCTGAGATAAGATGGATAGTGTACGAAGTATTTTGCACAATGTAAAAAATGTAGTTAAATGCTTGCAAAGGGGTAAAATAAGAAAGGGAGAGGCTTCAGGGAATTTGCAGAGATGAAATAACTTGAGGGAGGCTGTACTTGACGAATAACTCATCCCCTTAACCTTACTGCAGTTAAGAAGATGAAGGCTTCCTCTGTAAAAAATTGCATCTTATAATTTTTAGTCTCAATGGCATTAAAGAGCAGTATTTGGAACTTCTACTCTTTTTTGTTCAGACAAGAAACGGCCTTGTTGCTTAACCTGCACACTTGTCACATCTAAATCATCGAAAATGAGTCGTCTCAGTATCAAATCATGATATAGCCAAATGTAATGGATCATTAACTATGGAGTGTCAAAGACATGACATGAGAGAAACCAAGTGTCATTTTACAGGCCATTTTCAGATGAAAGTGGGGAAAAATTTTCATCTTGGCCTTCAAAGTAATCAAAGGAGAAGATGAGCTGAAGGCTTATGATTGTACTATCATCCACAAGCATAGTAAAATAAGTTTGAGAATAAAGTACACGCAGATCCACTGTAGCACATCCTTTTAGGGCCTGTTTGGCTCGGATCCCGGATTATCCGGGATCCGGAATCTGCGGTATCCGCTCCTCTCACGACGAGCGGAGCGAAAACGGAATCCGCCTTTGGGCGGATTCCATTTTCCAGAATCCGCCGGCGAGCCAAACGGCGGGATCCGGGAATCCGGAATCCGTGGATTCCGGGATCCGCCGGATTCACTCCCATTCCGGCGAGCCAAACTGGCCCTTAGTGACCGTTATTAGGTAATCATTCTTCTTAGTGCTGCTGCATAATCATGCCTCATGCTCATAACAACATCTACGAGGGATAGTCCAAACATTAATTTGGTACTGTTGCACAATTACGCCGCATTCGAATAGCTGCAATAGCCAGCATTGACAGATAAAATGAAAATGCTAATTGTATAATTCAAATTTTATGTTTGTTCCAATATCAAATCATAGGCCTGCTGGTTTTATTTTGGTTCTGATCTGTAATGTTACATACAGTCTTTATGCAGAAATATACTTCTGTCAATAAAAATCTATTCTTGGTGAACTCAAGAGATAAATTATTCTTTTAAACCCTACAACC
Source organism: Narthecium ossifragum (assembly GCA_963920575.1). NCBI lineage: Eukaryota > Viridiplantae > Streptophyta > Magnoliopsida > Dioscoreales > Nartheciaceae > Narthecium > Narthecium ossifragum. The sequence goes on from OY986968.1 coordinate 15,888,661, forward strand.
TCAAAAGAGAAAAGTTCTTAGAAACCATGTCCAAGATAGCTAGCTCTAAATGCAATCTGTCAAGCAATGAATTCTAGTAGAGTAATATCGAGGAGATGTGATATTATAATAATGTCTCTCTTCCTGATCATTGAAGTCGATGTGATATTATTATAATGTCTCTCTTCCTGATCATTGAAGTCTAGATACAATGGAACTAGCAAGTGGTCAGGATCGCCCAAAGGATAGCTTTAGGGTTGCAATCTTACCTAGCTTTTCCAAAAGAACCATCACGCTCCTCCCACGGTATCGATTCCATTCATCTAGACATCATTATTCATAGCATTGTTGGGAGCAGGATGTGGTGGATCGACAGCGAGCTCCCATTATCCACTTCTTCGATAACCCCGTCTCCAACCAAGCTGTCCTAGATCTGAATGCGACAGGTATGTTGCTCTTTATACTAATATAAGATCCTTAATTTTCTTTGAAAATCGGGAGTGATCATTGATTTTTGACTCAACTCAAGCTTGTGATCTTATCAAACAAACTCTCTACCACTACTGCAACGTGATGCACACCGCGTGCAGGACCATTTGAACTTGTTGCTATCCAGGACCCAATAGATTGCTTTTTGCGTAACAAGACCGTCCTCAAATTATAAAAATTTCAACTTTGCCGGTGGCATGGCATGCCATGCCATGCCATGCCATGCCAATGAGTTTGCTCCATGTGGCATGATGTCATTCCCTGATGGTATGGCACATAGTAACGCTCTAGTACTTGCTTATTTATACGCCTCCATTTATGTGTAGTTTTTTATATACGTATGTTTGATCAAGTAAAAAATTTATATGCGGTTTGATTGTATCCAAACTCTAATTGCTTGTTTACTCTTTATAGTCACTCGTTTCTACGTATTTATTTTTTATATACGCATGTAATTACGCGTTAACTGATTTCTACATGTGTTTGTAAATTTTTATGCCCGTGTTTAGTAGGTTCAACTCAGTGCCCAGGTGGACGGCACTATCTTTGACGACATTTTCAGTGGCCCTTGCCCCTTTATCAGCGTCCTCTTCACCGATTGCGGCCATATGCTTCGCCTTGTCTTTATTTTCATTGAACGCAATGTTCACGGTCGTGACTACCGCGTCCATGACTTTCTATTCATTCTCAATCAGCGGGACCATCATGGCGCTTATCAGCAGTTTTCATATACGCTTGTTGAATGGCTGCCTAGCCCCTTCATTCTCAGTCAGCGGGCCACCACGACGCTACCGCATCCGCTTGCCTAGCTAGATGGTTGGTCAGCCCCTTCCTTAATTTGTTCAACTTTGCTGGATTGCCCCACGAGGCTTCTCTTCTGCTTTGTGATTGTGGGATACAAAAGTGATAGGGGCATGTCCTCTTTGAAGCTCTGGTGGGTGCCTACAGTCTCGTCACATGTAAACATCTTCATTTTCCTATGCAACGCTGCAGTTTCCTTTTCAACCACAACGAGCTTAGACTTTATTATGGTCAATTCAACCTTGAACATGTTCATTTGGCCCGGATCTCCTCCATTTTTTGAAGGTCCAACTGAGTGAGTTTTTGCAACTCCGCTTGAACATGTTAAACACGGGCACAAAAAATTACAAACACGTGTAGAAATCAATTAACGCGTAATTATATGCGTGTATAAAAACAAATACGTAAAAACGAGTGACTATAAATATTAAACAAGCAACTGGAGTCTGTATACAAACAAACTGCATATAAATTTTTAACACGATTAAACACGCGTGTATAAAAAACTACACGTATAAATAGACGTGTATAAATAAGCTAGTACTACAGTGTTACCATGTGTCGTAGCATCGGTGAATGGCACCATGCCACGTGAGCGTGAACAACCTCAGTGACCAATCAAACCAATTCACCGCTATCACATCCCGTCGCATTTAATGTGACAAGATTTTTTTGGATTTATTAAAAATGATTGGTTAGACGTGAGCATGGGATGTGAGAAAAGGGATAAACAAAGTTGACATTTATAATTTGGGATCTTATTTAAAAAAATAAAACAGGGGTGGGTCTTGTTAAGCAAAAAGCAATCATATGAGGTCCTAAATAACAAGTTCAACCTCCTATGCCAAAAAGGAGTTTTGGATCATAACATCCGCTTGAAGGAATGCAGTCAAATGGATTAGGCTTGATACAAGCTGTCAAAATGCACTCTTAAATCCCATGGTTTCTACCTTCTCGGTCCCGGGAAATTCACCTTTAGAAGTGTCTGTTTGTCGGCAGCAATTCCGCAAAAGAGAGGCATAAAACAGCTTGACACTAAAAATACTATGGACACCAGCTTGAGCAACATTGTTTCCAGGTCTCCCAATTCCAGTTCAAATCTCCATAATCCCCGGTTTCTGGGAATGAGGAGGATGTGAACTAGGAATTATCAAGGCTGTCAACAGTTGAATGCAAAGAACGAACCGACAGCCAGTTACAAAAAGTTATAAACAGAGATCATATATAGTACAACATACCGCTCCCTGCAGCAGACCACTACCTAGAGATGTGACTTATTGAGTCTTTGAACATATGTTAAATAAAGCAATAAAACAAGTGCAACATAATCTAGCTGAAGCTGGGACAAGAATAAAATACAATTAGATTAGGCGAGACATAGGAAAAGAACATATGGGATGAGAAGAGGGATGTATCCAGTATTCTCTTTTGCTGGGTTTAAACTGCATGGATTGCATTAGTCTCACTTTGGCTCAGATCAGAAACAGCAACTGATGGGTTCATGTGGAAAGCCGATTGCCTCGATCTAGAAGCCCCAAGCAGCTTGAAGGAGAGGGCTGATGGCTCCATATGACTCACAGCCGCCTCGCCAATGCTTAGCTTGGACATGCCTACAACATCATCGATGTTGAGTCGGTCTTTGGAAAGGATTGGAGTAGGCTTTAACACCTTATGGGCCTCAACCATCTTTTCTGCTGTTGTAGGGGTAGCCAAGCCTGGAGGAGGCCAGAAGGGAAAAGGCATGGACACAAAAGCCGGATAGAATGTTGGAACTGGTATAGGTAAAGAGGAAGCGTCATATGAAATGGGTGCTTTCAGTTCTGTAGAAATATTGTCTAATTGAGTCTCCATAGGTTCAGCTTCTTGTTCCTGAGAGATCTGTAAGGGCAACTGGTTCTGGTTCTCAGGTTCACAGGGAGGAGAATGAAGCACAAACTGTTCTTCAAGAGCAGGTAGCTCACTCATTGGCTGCAAATATACATAAGTGACAAGAGAGAATCAGAAATAATAAGGCGAGTATGTAAAAGGAAAGCGATCGTCAGAAGTGCACCTACGAGCTTATAGTACATGAGAGGCACTTTGTTTTCAGGTGTAAGATCAGTATTTGCTGAGGTAGTTTACTATAGCTCCATATCAGGATAGGTTATTCATGAGCTCACAGGCTTCACTAATGCACCACGTACACCATCTATAACATGGCTCAAACACCTAATTCAGTAAATATCGAGAATCGACTAAACCAAAACTGATCCAACCAACTAGAGGACTAAAAGGGCTGAATTCTACCCACTAGGTTCCCAAGGAGCAACAATCACCTCCTGGGATATCAGATTTTATTTAATTTGTTACTACTGAAGAGTTAAATCATTTATCTCAACAATTGAACAAAGTAATAGTTGTGTTCTGCAATATGTAGCATCCAAAAGGCCATTAAAGTCAGAGTATCTTGGTTTTATTTCATGCTGTGCTTAAAATAAAATATAAAAACTGCAATCTGTTTCTAAGAAGTCCTAATTAAATCAAAAGACAGCAAAGGAGAAGACATACCACCTCAGGGATCATGTCGAACAAGCTCGAGCGTCTCTTCCTCCTAGATGCATTGGTCTGTCGGATAAAATACTTCTGCGCATGACTGGCAACTTGTGTCGGAGTCCTGGAAACTACGAAATTACGGGCAATCCCGCGCCAGTCACCTTTTCCCAACTTTTGCAGCCCTAGCAAGAACATCCGATGCTCTTCTTCGGTCCAAGGTATCCCTGTAATCAGTTTAGGAAGTATGGTTATCATCTACTTAATTTTTCTCGTACAAATTGAACAGTTTGACTTCTTTTGGGCAGAACTGAACAATTTAAATGCTCTCAAGTTTCATAAAAGAGACAATCCACATGGATGAGATCGATCCATCTGTTTTAGACTTCAACAAATTGTGCGAACATTCACATTAAAGGAAGCATAGAGGAACTGCATTCACTTCAATAAAATATATCCTGAAGGTACAAGAGACTGTTAACAGATTGATGACTATAGCTAAAGACTCTGCAAAGTCAAATTTTATCACATTCCCATTGCGGACTAATAATCTGCATAGGAGAAATGACATTAAGTGGCTAAGATAAAATCCATTACAACATCTTAAGATCCCTGCCTTGACCCTGTGATAACTTATCATATTTGATACACAATCCTATTTCATAATTTGTCCACACAATTACAAATGACAGATCTGAGCAAAACATAGCATAACATAATCTTTTTCAATCTATTATATAAGATCAAGTGCGTCCTATCAAACGGATAGGGATGCCCGATCCAAGTTAAGTGCAGATATATCATGCGATCAAGATGAAACCACGTGGAAGATGGTGGTTACCGGGTGGTTAGGAGAGAGATGATGATTAGTGGGGGGTGGTGGTTACCCGTGCCACCCACCTAGTTTTATATAAGATAAACCAAGGAACATAAAAGAATCAGATATTAAGGGAAAAATGTTAACGTCTCTACCTGGAAGCTTATTTATACCACAAAGTGGTACCACATTCACTCCTCTAATAAGATCTTTCATGATTCGACAATAGGAGTGTTGAAACTGAGGATGAGGTGATTCTTTTATCATTTACCTGCTTCAGATGAAAAGTTTGTTTCACACTCCGTTATGTGGGAAAGAAAGTACTCAGATGCTTCATACACACTCGACTTTGAGTTAAAAGGAGATCAATAGAAAGATGATAGAAGAGTCCTTGTGAGAAAATCCGGCATAAAGAGAGAGAAGAAATCGGGTTCTGAGGAAAGAAATATGGTTCTGATAAAAAAAGACAAGTCTAAATCTAAATCCAAGGGTACAAAAAATTAAGTGCTATCAGTCACAAGGAAAGGCACATTACAAGGGACTGTCTAGAGCACAAATATAAAGGGTGATTAGAAGGAGAATATTTCTCATCAAATGTATCCATTGCAGATCAATGTCCTAATGATGCTGAGAAGGCCCTTAGATACAGTCTTGATCAGTTAGTAGATATGCGGATTCTTTTATTCTGATTGCTCCTATCATCTGTGTCCAAGGATAGACAACCTACTTATCTGGTAATTGATGGTGGTACTGTTCCTATGGAAAGTAAAGCTGCATGCAGGTTTCTGAGTATAGGGTTTGGCTTAAGAAGCGGGATGGTGTTATGAGGACATTAACTGATTTTTGGCACATACCAGAACTGAAGAAAAATCTTATCTTTGGGCACATTTCACTCCAATGGATTCAAGTTTTCAGTGAAGCTCAATGATTTTCAAGAAGAGATAATTACACCTGATGTAGCAGTGGATGTGTCTAAGATTTAGGTTTATTACTACACAGCTATGGCATATTCAGTTGGGCCATATGAATAAGAGAGGAATTACAGCTTTGAGAATGAGTTCTCTTAGGTGGCCAGAACACATGAAATATAGACTCCTACGAGCATTGCGTATATGAAAAACAGCACAAGTTAGAATTCAGCAAAGCTATTCATGGGACCAAGGGTATAACAGATTACATTTATTTAGATTTTATTGGTCTATCTGCACGAACAAAGGGTGTTAAGAATATCTTCTGGCTATGCGAGGAAGATATGGGCGTACTAACTAAGGGAAACTGGTTATTGTGTCTTGAGCAGCCCAAGTTTATGTAACAGAGACGTGAACTTCGATGAGGTAGCCATACTTACTCCCTGAAATGAGCTGATTACAGCAGGTAAAGATCAAGACATGAGGACAAAGCTGGAACTCCTCAATATCAAAGAGTGGGTGGAACTAGAGGTTAGTCCTCTAAATTCTCTAATAACTCAGATCAAGTTCAGCCCATTCCAGTAGTGATGCATGATCCTATAGAAGCTGAGCATAACAAGGGTGTAGCATAGTAGCAGCACTGCAGCACAGAGTAGTCCCCCAGGAAGCATAAGGGAACTATAAACCCACCTTGAGATTTTATTACTTAGACTTAGTGATTTATGCTATGGTCAGTAGTAGAGCCGATAACTTGGAGCCTTCTAGTTAACAGGAAATAACGTCATGAGTGAGGAGATTGAACCTCTTCATAAAATCATACTTGGAAGCTTGCAAGACTACCTAGGGAAAAACATTGTTAATGTAAATGGGTCTTCAAGAAGAAGGATGCAAATCCTGGGATAGGTAATATAAAGCACATGGCTCGTTTAATGGCAAAATGCTAAAGTTGGAAGGTCTGAACTTTCATGATGTTTTTACACCAGATGTGAAATATAGCCCTACCTGAGAGTTGCTTGCCATAGCTGCTCTCAGCTTTCTTGCATAGTGAGCTTGAGTAGCAGATTTACATGCACCAAGCAGATTGTTTATTGCTGCATGTAAAGAAGATCATGTACACTTATTAAACAAATCCTCATAAGGTCTAAAATAGTCACCTAGATTGTGGTCTGCATTTCTGCTGAGCATTCACTATGAGAAGTCAGTCGGACCATTGTGTTTAATTCAAGAAGTAAATAGACCAATTCTTTACTTATTTGTCATTTTATGTTGATGGCATACTTGTTGGTGCTAGTAGTATGTCAGAGATCAAAAACATGAAAGCTCAGTTGCAAATGATAGCAAAGACTTTAGTTGTAACCAAGAAGATATTGGATTGCAAATTCACAGACATCAGGATGTTGGAAAGTTGTGCCTATCACAGAAACACAATATAGTGACCGTGCTTCAAGTTCTGCAAGCATAACGTCTTGAGTCCCTTATACCCTTATGGTAGTGCTCCTTGGAAGTATCATACTGCTATATTTGCATTCTACCTTACGATTCACATGCAGCCATAATAGTAGCATCGTTAGCTGATAGACCGGGTATCGGAGGAAGATAAATTGATAGGTATTATCTAAGAGGGACTGGAGATGTTGGCCTAATGTTTAACTGGAGAAAAAGATGCTAGCCACTGGATATGCCGCTTCAGACTATGCTAGTAACCTTGATTAAAAAAAAAAAAAGATCCTCTTTTGTCGTATGCAATATCTCATATTGTGCTAATTGTTGGGAAGCAAAATTGCAGCTAATAATTCCTTTGTCTACTATAGAAGCATAGTATATAGCAGTAACAAATGCGACAAAAAGGTGATTTGATAAGACTTTGGTTATTGACCTGGGTTTGGTGTAGAACTTGACAGTGATGCACCTAATAGCCAGAGTGTCATAAAGCTAACCAGAATCAGATGCACCACAACAGGAGAATTGATTTTCAGTATGACTTCAAATGATAGATTGAGCCTGGAAACGAGATTACAGCACAGGAAATTCCGAAAAACAGAGATAATGACCAATCATTGGTTTGGTGCTAGTAGCAATCGAGAGATCCCATAGACTCTAGCAGAGGTAGTTGATTGAATTCAAGTCAAGGTTCAGATTTGTTGATTTGGAGCCTTGAATCAAGATCCATTGACGGATCCGATACTGTTATCATCCATGTTGTGACCGGAATCTGGCATTACATTATTTGCACCTCTCTTCCGGCTTATGCGTACCCAAGTGATGAGAAACTTCAATATTGCTTCTTGATTGACAGAGAAAGGGAACAACCTCACTCTCTTGTAATTATAATGGGTCTCCTTTGATACTGAATTACAAAAATTTTGTTTGTACCTTCTTTCAACTTTTCTATAGATCTGCCTTTTGTTTCACCAGAAATAACTCAAAATCCAAAACCAAAGAATTACACCCTGTTCTTAACATTTGAAACTGGTAGGCCATGGCCTAGTACCCAAGGCACACGGTCCTAGCACCCAAAATTGAACGAATCATAAGAATTATTAACAAGCAAAACACTAAATCCCGCCGATTATTTCGTGGGCCATCGGCGATAGCTTTCTAAAACTAAGGTGGCACATGAAAAGGATAAGGATAGAATCTTATTGGCCATCCATTGTCGGCCATACTGGATGGCCTTGCGCCGCCCAGAAGTTCACGCAACTGAAAAAAGATCTACAATCATGACAGTAAACAATATAGATCACCAACTATGCGTCAAACGTCGCGAGATAGCTTTGTTTGAACAATAAAATAATACACATTTCTAACACGAAAAATCTTAAAGAAGCTTCGAAGCGTAATTGGGGCCAAGCGAAACGTAATCGTTGGTAGTAAGTCTATTCGGATCTAAAATGCAAACACTGAGGAAATTAAGGAAAAAAGAATGAAAACAAGACAAGTTAGGGCTCTCAAGCCTCCAAGATCTCACATAAGAACTCATATAAGAAATGGATAAGCAAACAGAAATGTTACAAAGTTAAAAAGTAAGTAGCATAATGTGTTGAAATTTACTGCCTTGCTAGAAACCATCCAAAGAAAACGCGCTATAAATTAGTATAAAAAGGAGACAATAAAAGTCTACGATCTCATGCGACGACACTCAGATTAGGTAACAAAATAAAATATGTTGGAAAAGAAACCAACAAATTCCAAAGAAAGCAGAGAACTGAGATGAAATCCGCGGGAAGATCGCTATGAAGAAAGATTAGAGAAGAATCACGCACCTTTCTTGCGGTCGGAGCGACAGTTAGACGAGCAAGAGGCATGAGCGGGGTCATCCGAGGCGTAGCCGGCGGAGTGGTCTCGTTGCCGATCGGAGGACGGCGATCCCGGCGCGGCGGTGGCGGAAGACAGGTGGGCGGAGACGGCGGCCGAGGTGAGGTTCCCCATGCTGGCGCTCTTCTTCATGGGCATCGCCCCCACCCCCTCTGTGATCCGCACCCCAAAAAGCCTCACCCCTCCTCCCCCGCCACCCCTTCCCGGGCACGTGCGCGTGTTGTGCCCGTTGTTGCTACACTGCGAGCACCGCCGCGTCATCTCCGCCGTCACCGCCGCTTGCGAGCACTGCCACCACCACCACCACCAACTCCCCCCCTTCTCTTCTCCCCTTTAAGAGACAAGTAGCGAAAGCTTTGTTCTCGGCAATGGCTCGAGGTGTCTTGGAGACAGACGCTTTGGATTAGGTCATACTTTCTCGCATTATTACGAGAAAGCCACCGCGGGGTCGTCTTTCCCCAAGATTGGGAATCATATCATCGCCGTCCATACGTTATTAGATTTGAGTGGTGCTTTCGTAGTTAATATGAACGTCGTGACTTGTTTGACTGTTTTAGGAAATAAATAGACACGTGGATCACTGTACGTTGATCGGATGCATCCACCCACGTGCGAAAATTACGGACCGTGCGACTCGGTATGGATCCAATCACCGTCGTTGTTGGCTTACGGTGCGTCCTTTCCCTCCGATTAAGGAGCGATAACGATCGGACGGCCAATAAGATGCCTCGGGCCGGGTTACGCTCGTGTCTTTGTTGTCCTTTTCCGTCGAACCGGAACGGTTCCCGACAAAGCCTTCTCGTGAGATGCATGTGAGTGCACGTGTCCGCTTGTGGAGTTGACACGTTGTTGGTCGAGATGCGTACGTGCCACGTGAGAGAGCGTTAATTACACGGAGATGGTCTTAATGGAGTCCGTTGAGTGATTGGAAGTAAACGAGAAAATATTTCAGAACTATTATATTAGGATGGCTTGTCACGTCATCAATTATATTTTAATTTCATTATCATTTGAGATATTTTTATTTAAACTAGTTTTAATTCAAAACATACCTGATGATGGAATAATTCGTCCAACAAATATTTGAAAATGCTAAAATGGGTTTAATCATGCCCTAGTATCCTATCCTGTAATTTCTGAAACATTTTAATGTTGGCCCTCATTTTCAAAAAAATAGCATTATTTATGTCCTTAAGTTTTATGAACCATTTCTATGCGGCCTGACCAGACCGATTTTATTTAAAATAACTAAATTTTGACGGGCCTTTCGGTCAATTTCTAAAATTAATTATTTGATCAAATCGATCCAGCTTAGATCCACATAGAAACAGTTTATAAAATCTAAAGACTCAATGTCAACCTTTTGAAAATGAGGACCAAGATAAAAATATATAAAAAAAACCTATAACGTACTGATGCATAATTAACCCTATTATATGTGTCGAGATTGACAAACATTGAGGTGGCGCCAAGCTCGCTTCTCAAAAGTAAACCCATCCAAGTCATTGAAACAGTCATTGAAACAACGAGCGTGCCATTTCCAACTATATATAACGCTAGCAAAATATCATCATGAGGATTTACGTAACAGTTTTTTGTTTATGTAACCTCAAAACAATATTAATTATCCAAAGCTTTGCATAACTTATAATTGTGGATCTAATCATGTTGTCTTGATACTTAACTGACTATGAAACGGAATAATGAAGCACGTTCCCCTAATAATCAATCTTATCACATCCATATTTTTAGTTTATCCTATCCTTATCTTTAATTTGATTGCTTAGTTGTGCTCCTAAATTATTAGTACAAAGAAGGATGATCACCTATCTTATCTTAAAGCAAATCAGTATTCTTTTTTAGTTGGTCTAAGAATGCTAGTTGGGACCTGCTTTGGATGTAGTGGATATATCATGCCAAAGATGAAAGTTAGAAGATTCTTCAAAGCCACAAAGGAGGTGACTTCCAAACCCTATTTTTCTACGGAAAAATTAAGATAACATACTAGCTGGAATTCTAGCAAGCAGACGAGTGGCCCAAGTCTTGTGACACTGGGGTAGCATCCCTCGAGGGAATTCCAACATTTGAGGGACATAAGAATTTAATCATTTGTGAAGAGCGTATGGACGTGATAGAGTGTTTTGGGATTGATTGTCCTAGAGAAATCCTAATTGGTTACAGGACCTGTAATCATGTGGTCTCTATTTGATAGAATGATTGGAGGCTACTTAGAATAATATCTCGATGTTTTTTTTTTAATTAGTTAAATATTTTATCCATCACTAGGCTATACTTAGAATAATATCTCGATGATTTCTTTACATTGTTTTTTGTTTTTGTTTGCACAACCACACGCCACCCCCTCGCTTGGTTTCTTGCGGAGGCGCCCATCTTGGCTGGCGCTAAAGATTTGTGGCTGTCGGGCGTGGCGTAGAGGTCACGAGTTAGAGCTATGACTGACATGTATTCTAGAAAAATTTAACCACTAAGCCAGTTATAGGCTCGACCCATAAGAAGAGTTCATATCGTATTTTTCCTTGACATTTTCTTCTAATTATTAAAAATAAGCTAGATCTTATATCGTGACGGCTTTCACATATTTTACTTTTTATCCACTGCCAATTAATTGACTTAATCTTATTTAAATAAGATTGGTATATTGCAAATTCCTATACATTTTAATCAAATCTTTGTTTGCCGTTGGCTACTAACCCAAGAATGTGAATTAGTGGACTAAGAAATTAGTCCACTAATTCACAAGAGGCAAAAGTATCAAACGATCCTCAAACACGGCTATCTTAGTTAATTTCAAGAATTTAGCGGAGATTTTTTTGGATAAGACAAAAAAGATAAAAGGAATGTCGGTTCCTTCTGCCTGTTTGCAACTCCAGCTAGATTTGTTTCTTATCTAGACAAGGATTACGTGTTAAACAACAATTTAAATAATTAAAGATATCCTTTTTATATATTATTTTTTCTTGTCGTGGATTTAGAGGTAATCGGGGTTCACACTCTTCAATTTCCCATGAGCTTAAGTTTTTAAAACAATCGCTGATGTAATTATTTTCTAATTGGAAGCAACCCAGATATTTTCAAGTCTCCAAATAAACCTTGAGAAAAATAATGGTGGCTCTAATGCTTTCATAACTTTGCTTCTAATGTCTCACAATTGTCGGCCTGGGTCATAGCTAGGACTGCACTGTCGACGGCCTCGAGAATATACCAGCAACGACAGCTCATGTAACTATCTCACGCCAGATGATAACACATCAGCAGGATCCCTCATCCACTGTGGGGAAGGTGGTCCAGGGAGATCAGTTGGCCGGAGAGACGGTGTTGGTACCCGCAGTTGCTGCCGCGTCGAGTTATTTTCTTTTTAAATTTATTTATTTTTTGATTTATCAATCGAGCGATATTTTTGTGTTTGTTTACAAAATATGTCAAATTCATAAATTCAGGACCAAAATATCCCTAACCAACTCTCTCTTATCATTTAATCCCATCTGACACAAGTACGAGAGAGCAAGGAGAGAGATCTCTCTAAATTAAGATGTGATATCACACATCTTCTTCTATCGTATGGATTCCTTCATCATTTTGGAAGAAGAGAATGGAGGTATTCCATTTTTTTGGGTTTTAGTGCACTTAAATTTAGTGTTTAAGTCGGCTTTGATATGATTTCTTACTTATGTGAAAAATTCCTTACTTATGCGAGGAATTTCTTACTTAGTCTATGAATTCCATACTCTTACTTAGCCTATGAATTCATTACTCTTACTTAGCCTATGAATTTCTTAGTTATTCCTTAACATATGAATTCCTTTCTTATGTGAGGAATTCATTACTTAGCCTATGAATTCTTACTTATGCAATCAGTGAGGCCTCTTCAGCCTTCCCGCGGGACAAGAGGGCCCCATCGAAGGTGGCAGAACTATTGAGAAGGAGCGGGGGGGGGGGGGGGGGGGGGGGGGCAGGGCGCCGATGCCGGCGGAGGGGAGTTGCCGAAGACAGCCAGTAAGAAACAGAGGAAGAGGGAGGGGGGGGGAGAGAGAGAGTAGAGAGCGGAGAAACAGAGGAGGAGCTGAGGAGGAGAAGCTGGAGAAGAGCGGAGGAGGAGTCGGAGCAGGAGGGGAGGAGGAGCCGGAGAAGAGGAGGCGACGGAGCCAGAGGGGATCCGCATCCGCGAAGTGGAGCTTGCGACGGGGGCGGTGCTCCCACGGCATTACGCCGTAGACGTGCGCAAGGAAAGCTGGCGGGCGTTCCGCGGCTGCAGGGGGAGTTGGGTGGTGGTGATGGCGAACCCAACGGTGATGGTGGAGCCGTTTGTGAAGGAGTACTGGGGCGGGGCGGGTGCGGGGGCAGGGGCGGTGGGCGAGGTGCTTGAGAAACAGAGGAAGAAGGAGGAGAGAGAGAGAAACAGAGGAGAGAGTAGGAGGGGAGGAGGAGCCGGAGGGGAGGAGGCAATGGAGAAGAGAGAGAGAGAAACAGAGGAGAAAGCAAGAGGGGAGGAGGAGATTGGGAAGAGAGGAGGAGGAGAGGAGGAGAGGAGGAGAGGGCGAAGAGCCAGAGCCGGAGGGGAGGAGCTTCTGGAACTTGGCGGCAACGATGGCGACCTTCATGAACCTCATCGGATGCTCGATCGCATCCCCATCCAGGAACAGCTTCAGCAGGTTCCTAGAGACATTGACGGAGAGAGAGAGAGAGAGAGGTTGGGGGGAGAGAGAGAGGTCAAAGGAGAGAGAGAGAGAGTCAACGGAGAGAGAAAGATGGGTGGAGAGAGAGTCGATAGAGAGAGAGATCTGGTGGAGAGAGTGAGAGAGAGCAACTGTCATATGAATTCTTTACTTATGCGAGAAATTCCTTACATAGTCGATGAATTCTTTACTTATGCGAGGAATTCCTTACTTAATCTATGAATTTCTTACTTATGCGAGGAATTTCCTACTTAGCCTATGAATTCATTACTTTTACTTAGCCCGCTGCCCCCGCCCCCACCCCGCCTATGAATTTCTTACTTATGCGAGGAATTCATCGGCCAAGTAAGGAATTTCTCGCATAAGTAAGGAATTCATAGGCGGGGCGGGGGCGGCGGACTAAGTAAGAGTAAGTAAGGAATTCCTAGCATAAGTAAGGAATTCATATGCTAAGTAAGGAATTCCTCGCATAAGTAAGGAATTCATATGACAGTTGCTCTCTCTCTCTCTCCACCATCTTCCTCTCTCCATCGACTCTCTCTCTCTCTCCACATGATTTCTCTCTCCATCACCCCCCTCTCTCTCTCCCTCCACTCTCGCCCCCCTCTCTCCCACCCTCCCTCACTCTCTCACTCCCTCTCTCTCCATCGCTCTCCATCCACTTGATCCTTCTCCATCGAGTCGCCCCCGCCATACCCACAACAACCCCCACGGCCCCTGCCCCGCCCTGCCTTCGTCCTCGTCTTCGGCTCCTCCTCCCCTCCGGCTCGATGCCTTCGACCTCCACGCCGCCACCTCCATCCTCGTGTCCCCATCGCAGAGCAACCCCTCCACCACCTCCACCGCCCCCTCCGCCTCCTGCTCCCATCTCCACCCCCTCCCTTTCGTCCTCGCCTCCGGTTCCTCCTCCCCTCCTGTTCTCTCCTCCCCTTCGGCTTCGGCTCCTGCTCCGTCGCCTCCTCCCCTCCGGCTCCCCTCTTCTCCGGCTCCTCCTCCCCTCCTGCTCTCTCTCTCTCTCTCCTTCCTCTTCCTCTGTTTCTCAAGCACCTTGCTCGCCGCCCCCACCCCGCCTACAACGACCTCCACGCCCACCGCTCCTGCCCCGCCCCGGTACTCCTTCACGAACGGCTCCTCCATCATCGTCGGGTTCGCCGTCACCACCAGCCGCCTCCCTCCGCAGTCGCGGAACGCCCGCCAGCTCTCCTTGCGCAAGTCTGCGGTGTAGTGCTGCGGGAGCACCACCCGAGCCGTGAGCTCCACGACGCGGATGCAGATCCCCTCCGGCTCCATCGCCTCCTCTTTTCTGGCTCCTCCTCCCCTACGGCTCCAGCTTCTCCTCCCCTCTTCTTCGGTTTCTCCTCCCCGGCTCCTCCTCTGTTTCTCCGCTCTCTCCTCTCTCTCTCTCCTCTGTTTCTCTCTCTCTCCTCCATTTTTCTCTTTCTCTCTCTCTCCTCCCTCTTCCTCTGTTTCTTACTGGTTGTCTCCTGCAACTCCCCTCTGTCGGCATCGGCGCCCTGCCTGTTCAGCTCGCCTCCCCCCGGCTCCTTCTCAAGAGCTCCGCCACTTTCGATGGGGCCTTCATGTCCCGTAGGAAAGCTGAAGAGACCTCACTGATTGCATAAGTAAGAATTCATTGGCTAAGTAAGGAATTCCTCGCATAAGTAAGGAATTCATATGCTAAGGAATTCCTCGCATAAGTAAGGAATTTATAGGCTAAGTAAGAGTAAGAAATTCATAGGCTAAGTAAGGAATTCATTCCAAGGAATTCCTCGCATAAGTAAGAAATCATAATTCCTCGCATAAGTAAGAAATCATATCCAAGCCGACTTAAACACTAAATTTAAGTACACTAAAACCCAAAAAAATGAAATACTTCCATTCTCTTCTTCCAAAATGATGAAGGAATTCATACGAGAGACGAATATGTGCAATGTGACATTTTAATGTAGAGAGATTTCTCTCTTTTCTCTCTCTCGTACTTGTGTCAGATGGGATTAAATGATGAAGGAATTCAAACGAGAGAAGAATATGTGCAATGTGACATCTTAATGTAGAGATATCTCTCTCTTTTCTCTCTTGTACTTGTGTCAGATTGGATTAAATGATGAGAGAGTTGGTCAGGGGTATTTTAGTCCCGAATTTATGGATTTGGTATGTTTTGTAAACAAACACAAAAGTGTCCATCGATTGATAAAGCGAAAGACAAGTGGATTTAAAAAGAAAATAACTCCTGTCACGCTAGACAAGGGGAAGAAGATACAATACGCAATCTTGACCAATGTTAGTAAACGTGCATAGAGAATGAGGAAAAAGCTGGAGAGACGTGTCAGGGAGAACAATTTTTTGGCTCAGGCATGCGAGTTGCAATCTTTAAGGATTGGCGGGTCTATCTCGGAACCATGCTATTACTCTAAAAAAGGATATACCTATTCCTCGGTTGGCACACATGAATCTTCTCAAATGGGTGAAGACAAAGCCACCCAACCTGCTCAGGCGCATAAAGAGGCATGCCTTTTGGGCAAGAATCAGCTGCTGCCGATTTGTGATTTTAACGAGGAGGATCTAGATAATGAGTCCTTTCCTAATCAACTCATTGAAGATCCGAGGGAGGTCGCGGAAGCATGCCTCCAGGCTAGAGACGCGTCAGTACAACAAGATGAGGGTGTTATATGGCCTCTCTGCATGGCCACATGGGACCCCATTATTGGTCACTTGTTTGTTGGGCTAGGGCACTTGGCATCATCTCTTTTTGATTCACCCCAATTTGTTGGGCTGGAGTCTCAGGGAAGGGTCTGGGCTCCAGGCTGTCCCACATGTGGCGCCCAGTGGTGGTGCAACCCCTCATGTTCGGCCATCGCTTATTGCGGGATTCTGTACTTCTATGTGGTGCTGGCGGTCGACCGCGACTCTATAGTAAAGGTAATACGAGCGCCCCTACTATCACTCCGGAGTTTTGGTATGAGTGGTTAGCTCGTGGATTTGAAACTGACACATGGTATTAGAGCAAAGTCTCAGGTTCGAATCCCAAGGTAGCTGTCGGGGGGGGGGGGGGGCAGGCGATTGTTAGTCATTTGTTCGTTGGGCTGAAGGCTCAGGGCACTTGATATGAGGACCCGTTCCTCTAATCTGGTTCGATCGCGTGGGTCGAGGGTCTTGGCCTTGCGACCCTAAGGGAAATTTGGTAAATTGCATCTTGGTGGTTGGTTTCACACTCGCGTTGTGCACACACTGCCTTGGATTGATGCATGTGGTTGGTTAGATGCTTTTAGGCGTCCTCGATCAGTAGATCAAAGCTCGATTGGGATAGATCGAGATGGACGGTTGAGATTAAATCTCAACTTTAGTATAAAACCCTCTTCTCTCTCTCTCTTCTCTTCTCTCTCCTCTCTTCTCTCTCTCCCTTTCTCTCTTACCCGTTGTCGCGCCCCGACCCGCAGAGCGCAACCGGGTCGGGGACGCGAGGGGGAGAAACCTACAGCTACAGCCTCAACTGGCGGAAACAGTTGAGATTAAAGCCCAGCTGGCGGAAACAGCTGGACGGCACAGAGAAAGAGCGGAAGCAAGCTAACTAAACAACTATTAATATTTATTACAAACCAGCAATAAAAAGTTAACAGGGTTTAGTACAACAGCTACAAGGGATCACAATCCCCAAAAAGAAACCACAACACCCACCGGGGTCTCCGCGAACGCACAGACGAACCCATCCTGACCCTCAGACATGGTCAGGATCCGGAGCGCTGCCTCGAGACGACCGAGGGGGTAACACTGGGACAGAGCGGGCACCTGCACCTGCAACAAACACAGTCCAGGTAGGCATGAGCAACAGCTCAGCAGGGTCCTACTCTACAACTCCCACAAACAAGGGTAAAGCAACCGGACACACTCTGATGCCAAGTACCGAGGCTTGCCAAGGATCCCACAATCCCATCAATGACCCGAAGGGTTCCTATCCTAGGTGCGTATCTCCGATAACGCCACTGCTCAGGGGTGGGCAACTCCGACATTCCCTGACACAGGGTGGACACGACGCAACCAGTAGGACCCCCTTCTCCAAGCGGGATCTCCGCACTTGGCGGAACAACCGAGGTTAAGACTACCATCACTTGGTACTCTAAGCAGCAGAGTCAACACCCACCCAACCTACCCTAGCATGTCTAATGCACAGGAAAACAGGGCAGGATAAGTATGATAAAGCTGTAAACAACCAACACAACAAGGGCACACCTTCGGCCCATTTATACTAAACACTCCCGAGGGTCATGACTCCCCCGGTTCACCACAAAGCGGTAAGCATTCATGCATAACTCATTACAGGATAAGCCCCAAGGGCAAAACCGTAAAAATCACTTGCATGCGAAGCCCCGCGGGCAAAACAGCACTTAAAGCAAGTAAAACCCTCTCTGCACTGAAGGAGATCGATCTCCTATAGCATGGAGATCGATCTTCCTCGAGGCTAGAAGCACCCGTCCTGGTCACCCCCAACAAGATCGATCTCCACCCATATGAAGATCGATCTTTTATGTGACCCACGACGCACAGGCGCCAGCCGCCAAGAGATCGATCTTCCTCCCAGGGAAAACGCTCTCACTCGGGCGGGTTGGGCCACCCCGACCAAGATCGATCTCTTCCCAAGAACAATTACCCAATGCATCACATGGTGGGATCCGAGAGTGATGTAGGAGCGGTGGTGTGAGGACCCGGTCCTCAGACCTGGCTTGGCCGGGTGCGTCGAGGGTCATTCCACACTCGTGTTGTGCACACACGGCCTTGAGATGTTGTCATTGTTTGATTAGAACCCTTAGGTGTGACCTGGATCGAAAGATCAGGGTTTGGGGCACGTTGTTTTCCCCGTTTTCCACTTTCCAGGATGAAAGGATCGATCTTTTCGGCATAGAAGATCGATCTCTTTGTGCTTGGAAAGTCTTCGCCTTGTCACGAAGAAGATCGATCTTCATGGGCATGAAGATCGATCTCTCTGGTCGTGACTGGTTCTATAAGTAGAACCCATCTCCTTCCTTTTGATTTCTTTGGAAATCTTGGAAGGAGGTCGAATCCGGCGCTTGGGGAGGATCGTTTGGATGATCCAAAGCATGTTGAGCTGGATTTGGAGGCTTCCATTGGTTCTAGGTAGGGATCTCTACTCAGATCTTAAGATTTGGTAAATTAGGTTTCCTTTGTCTCTCTTTAGCTTAGATCTTTGTTTGTAGCCGTTGGTTTTCTGGTATTTTGGTGTTTTCGGACTCCCCTAATTCCATGCTATCAGATCCCTGAGTTTTATGAAGTTTGGTTTTGTATTTTGCGTGTTTTTCGGCGTTTTCTCCGGTGGGTTTTCGACAGTGCTCAAGAAGGATCGATCTTCTTGTGAAGAAGATCGATCACTCTTGTGATCTCACTCCCAGCCAGAGAAGGATCGATCTTCATTGGAGATGAAGATTGATCTCCCTCCTTGGCAGTGGACCTGTGCAAGGAAGATCGATCTCCACTGGGAGTGGACCTGTGCAAGGAAGATCGATCTCCACTGGGTGTGAAGATCGATCATTTCCCTTAATAGAGGGCTTGAATGGAGAAGATCGATCTTCATGGGTATGAAGATCAATCTCCTTTGTGCTGAGAGCTGTTTTTAGCTTGGTTTTTAACGGATTGTTTTCAAATCAACTCGGTTTCCTTTTATGTCTTTCCTATTGTTAGAATTAGGATATTATGGTGGTTTTAATCGTGATTTCACTCTTTGCTTTGAGTTTCTACGTTTATTTGTATTTCTGATTGTTTTGTCGACTTTTATGGATTTTAATCGGTTTTTCAATAAACATGTGTTAGCTTTAGTTGCATTTGTTTATTATGCTTTATTCAGTTGTAACTTGTAGTAGTTAGATATTTACTGCTTTGTGGTTAACCGTGAGAGTCTTCCAGTCATGGTGGACGGATGACTGAGTAAGGACAAGGGTTTTCTCTTCATCGTTGGTTCATGTTTTTGATCTTTAATGTTTAAGCTCTATACATGTATCAGATCTTTACAGATTGCTATGTGGTTGAACATTATTAAACTCTCGTCATGCTTCTTTTATGATATTGTGATCTCATAGTTATCTCTTTTGTTCTTCTACCTAGTCTCGTGAAACCTTTGCTATGTATTACTTGCATTCACAGCCGGTATTGCGCACTCTTAGGGATCTGGTAAGACAAGGTTATGGTTTCATCCCATAAAACCTATGCTGCGCGCTGCCTGTAGTGACAACCGGTATCATATATTCTTAGGTTATGATAGGACGGAATTAGAGTTGCAATGAGGAAGAACCGATCATAGGAAGAGACAATCATATTCTGCTAGATTCATAGTTCCATATCTTCTAGTCGAGGTGATGGGGATGCGAATCCCTTGACTGAGTATTACATGTACCATCGAAAAGAGAAAAACCCAAGTCTGAGCGAGGGATTCTCGAAACCTAGCCTCTTTCAAATCCTGATTTCATTTGTTAACCTCGTATCACCAGTAAACCTTCGATCTAACTTTCTTAACTCTTACGCTCTTCATCAGTTTCTATATATTGTTATATGTGTTTCTGGATCTTTTCTTCTTGTCTCTCTGCCGGATTGACTTCTCTTATGATGTACTGCACCGCGGCCACTGTGTGAAACACATTTGATCGACATCAAGCTCCCGCCTAGGTCACTGGGATCGGAAGTCCCAACACGCCAATTAAACCTCAACTACACCAATTGGACATTATTCTCGAGAATATAGAGATTCAACATAGTAATCATACCTTAAACCTTACAATTCAGCCTCGGTCCTAGAGCTAGATATGAGCTGTCCGAGCCCTCGGATCGGTGAAACCCCTAATCGCCCACGTCTTAGTCTTATGCTTCTAATGCAATCATATTCATGCAATATTCACACGCACATAAATGAATCAAGATATGCAACAATATACCATACGATAATACAAGGCTAGGCATAACGTTCCGCTTGCCCAAGGAGTGAACAAGTTATAAAGCGTAATAAGGGTCTAACTAAACATAAAAAGGGCGCAACATGCCCACATGCCTTAATAAGGCTAAGCAATAGGCAATCATGGCTCAAACAAAATATTTAACAATACATCGGCGACGCAAACTGCTAACAGGCAAGTTACAAACCAAATTTCAGCATTATGACAACATACACCGGCCGTCAACCGAAATCCTACAACGGGGCACACCCCTAGCCAACTAACAGGAAGCAATAAGCAAGTATAATCACATAGGTGGCACACCAGTTGGCTACTAATTACAATTAAAGATAATATAAGGGGTGGTACACCAATTGATCGCCCCACCACAAGCTAAGCAATTTGAGCCCACCCTAGTCCCAAAACCTCTATGTAAACATCCTAAGGGGCATGACTCTCTTGGTTCAACCATGAGCCTTAGATAGGGCTTGCACATATATGGCTATAAGTACATACAAGATTCACATATGTATAATTGTGTGGTTCATGATTTAGATGCTAATCAAGAGGAAAGTTAGAAACCAATCGACATGCCGAAATTCACGTAATTAACCATCTAAACCTCACCCAATTGAGCATGCTAGCACTAGATGATACTAGGAGCACTAATTTCATGATTTTAGAAGTGTTAAGTATAAAGAAATCATAGAAATCCAAGAAATTGTCAATTTTGGTTCGCTAAAGTAACCGAGAATTAGCGAAGATGCATTCTTCGTAATTCGACGTCCAAATGACATCAAATTACCAATTAAATAGATCAGATATAGATCTACCTACTAGGAACATCATATCCAATAATTGAATAGATTTGACATCAAAATTTCAGAGAATTTAACAGCTTTTTCCCATTTCTCTGTTTCGACATAGTTTCGAAGAAAAATCACCAAAAGTCATTCACAAATCAGACAAATATGAAACTAATGGGATCTAGAAGTAGACTTGGAGATCGACAACTTTTATGTTGAATATTTCCAGAGATTATGCACGTATAGTGCTGCGACCGGGCTTGAACAAGCAGTTTCACATTAAAACATAAATTCGGGAAAATCCGGGGGAAAAGTTGATAAAAACAAATCCCATGGAACTTCAATCAGTTATTAGACAAGCCTAGAGGAACAATATAGCAAAGAGAAATTAACAAATCATAGGTTAAATAGCCTACTTTCACCTAAATAAGGGTTTAGATCGAGAAACCTACCTTAATCTCTCTAATATGTCGTTAATCCGTCGCTAATCAAGCCAAGGATGGCCTGCTCCCTCATCGTCGCTGCCTCCAGGTCATCGGGAAGCCGCCAGAACTCCCTCTCTCTCTGCTTCTCTCACGACGGGAAGCAAGGAGGAAAAGAAGAGCCGCGAGAAAACATGGGAAAGAAGAAAAGAAAGAAAGAAAGGAAAGGGTATTTATAGTAAGCTAAGATTAATCTCAAACGTCCGTTTCGATCTTTCCCGATCGAGCTCCGATCTTCCAATCGAGAGCTCCCTTAAGGATCTAATCAATCACATGTATCAATTCAAGGACGTGAAATTTTACCGACCGATAATGTGTAAGTTTACCAAATTTTCATTGGGTCCAAAAACAACAATGCGATCGACCGATCACACCCGACACGGAAAAAAACCAACCGAACTCACGGGTCTGACCTATGTGGTCGAACCAAGTATAGACATACGGGTCCTCACACTGACTATGGCATTGCAAGACATCAAAAACATCCACGCCAACATGGTTAGAGCTCGAGAAGGTCCGTAAGAAACGAGAAGGGAAAAATCTGCCCATCAAACCTCGAGCCTCCCCTCCCACTGCGGCGAGTCACCACCAAGCAAGCTTACAATCGCCGATTGAGCCAACCAGAAGAGCCATGAGACGCTGTCCTTGAGAACAAGGACTCTTTTGAAGATGGAGGGGATGATACGCGTCAAAATTTGAACCTTCAAAAACCTGATGTAGCACACTTGGCCAGACCCAACATGGGCCCAACCCTAGTCAGCCCCACAAGGACAGGCTTCCCCTTGGAACCGGCCACCTCCTTGGCTGGCCCCACCTGCCTCCCTTGGATCCGCAATCTACTCTAATTAGTTTCCTACTTGCTTTCCTGATTTGGTTTCTTAGTCATCTGAGTTGTAGTAGAACTCTTTCTTCTTCTCTTCTAAAATAAGCTATTACTTGAGTAGGAAGTCAGTAAGCCAGATTTTTCACTTTGGTTAGGTCTCTTGTATGATGCCTATATAAAGGCCCCCATACCATGTAGTTCAAGCAATCAAGAAATAATTAAAACCCCCAAAGGATTTTCCCACCGAGCTTGGTTCCCTTGACGAAGAGATCGTTCTAAGCAGTTTGCTCCCAGGTCAACCTTTTTTCGGAGCTCTTGACCCGGGCTCCGACCGTGAAGATCATCGGAGATCCCTCCTCTTCTAGGCACTACTTCTTCCCCCTTCATCTTGGTCGAGCCCTCGTGCCCCTGATAAGACGTGAAAAGTGCACAAATCACCCTTTCAACTAGGTCTCGTTAGTCTCCGAGCAATGCTATTTTGATAGTATATGATGTATTTCAGGTATAAGAGCCTTCAATGACGATTAGATCATGTTTGGTGCTAAAATGAACAAATAAAGACCTGCTAGGAGCAAAGGAATGAAGATGGAGTAGCTTTGAAAATTAACCTGTACCTGCTCAAGAAGAACCAGATGGTGTTCCATATATGGTTGGAAAGCTCTTGAAGTCTAGTTTCTGGAGAATTTTACGGTTCGTGATTCCGAGTTTTCTAGAGGAAGTTACGGCAGTTTTAGTACCGATGGCGCAGTCTGGATGGCAAGCAGTAAATACGCTGAAGGGTCCGATCGATCGGACACCCAGAGTCCGATCGATCGGACTATGCAGAAACCTCACAGAACCTATTTTTTTCAGCTATTCACCTCCCGATCGATCCCTCGATCGCTCCTACTGAGTCCGATCGATCGGACACCCAGAGACGGATCGATCGGACTCGGGAAAAGTGAGAAATTGACGATTTTTATGCACCGGATCGATCGGACACTCATAGTTCGATCGATCGGACTCGAAAATGACCGTTTCCTTGATATTTATCAAGCAAAATCAAGGGCCAAGATCTAATCCGAGTTAAGGTGAATACCTAGGCTATAAATAGGCATCTTTTAGGGTTTTTCAGGGTCTTTCTTCTCTCTTGGAGAGGGAGAACAATTTCTTTCTTCTTTTTAACTTTTCTTTATCGATCTTTGGGAGGAAATCCATGGCGGAAGAGCTTCATCAACCTTCATCTATGGATCAAACCCTAAAGATGAGTAGCTAACTTTTTACCATGGGATTCTTATGATGTAACTAAGATTTCTATTGGGGATTTCTTAGATCTAGGGCTTGTATTCACTATTAATTGGCTTATATGGATTGATTTATATTTTCTTCATACCTTGGTGTCGATTTCTTGCTGGATGTATGGATCGTTCTTGCTTGCACTTGATTCTAGAGCTTGTGTATGTTAGGGCGTGGATTGGATTCATCCAAATAAGAGGATCATGCTAGTCCCATGATATCTCGGATGGAATTTTGTTCGTGATTAGGGATTGTATAGTGCTAGTCCCACTATAGTAGTGCTAGTCCCACTACGTTTCATCCCTAATCCTTCATGCATCCTACTTTTATAGTTTTGGCCATCAAGATGCTAGCCCATCTTGATCTTACACCTAAATCCATATTAGTACTATTACTTGCGATGAATTCATCCTAGTAAGAGGGTTCATCAGCAGTGAACGTAACTAATCATTCGGTCACTGATAATTAGATAATTGTTCTTGCCAACAAGGAATCCTAAACAGAACTTGTTGAGTGATAAGGAGAACTAGCCATTCACTTATCAACTTTTAGGAAGCCATTCATCGTGTTTGCATGCCCTGATCTTAGGAAGACCTGGTAGAACCTTGGTTATTGATTAAGAATTCCCTGGTATCTTTTCTCTTATTTATTAATTCTTTAGTATTAGTTTAATTTTAATTCTAAATCTTTTCTCAACTTATTGGTAGGGATACTTAGATTGAGTCTAGTAGTTTAATTATTTTCCTACGCATTCCCTGTGGATTCGACTCGGACTCACTGCTCACTACCCCTAAAGTAGTTAGTTAGTACTTTGATTATAAATTTGTAATTCTGAGTAGACTTGTTAAGGAACGACACTTTTCAAGTCGTATCAAAATTTTGGCGCCGTTGCCGGGGATTGCTATAGGAGATGATTGAATTGCTTTGCTTAGTCTAATATTTCTTATAAATTTTGTTTCATATCTTAAAAAAAAAATGAAAAAAAAGGGAAAAGAAAAAAAAAGATTTGTACTTACATTGCTATATCTTCTTGTTATTAGGAGACGCCGACGTAAGGAGAATCAAGGGTTTACGGTCGACGACGGACGTCTCATACTTGGACCAGCCCCTTGTAACGTATTTCTAACTTTTTGACTTGGTCCTTGTTTATTTGATTGGTTATACATGGCCGATAATTATATGCCATCGGGTGTCACATTGAATAATTATTTTTTATCATCTAATTATGCACCCGCTTATGTTCATGATACATATGATTTCTCGAATCCAACATATGATTCACATTCATACACCTATGATCCAGATTTGAGTGATCGTTCATACCCTTATTGGCAATTCCAAGGTTACTATCCTCATAATGTTCAACCACAAGATTCAAGCATACCGGACCAATGCTATGCACCTAGTGTTGAACCATCTTATTTTGCTCAAACACAATACCCACCATCCCAACATTGGTATGAGCCTTTTAATCCCCTTGAATCACAAGCACAAGTAGGCCCATCTTTAGAAGAAATTATACATTCTCAATCACAATCAATAGCTAGGATACAAGCCCAAATTGAGCAACTCACATCTTTGATGAAATCATATGATTATGAGGTTGATGAGTGTGGGAATGAGTCGGTACTTCCTAGTTCTAATGATGATACTTGTGATACCCAATTTACCAATGTTAGTGACACATGCAATTATGCGATTCCTAATGAGACTTCACTTGTTCATGATAATTTGAATGATGTTTCGCCAATGTGTGATGATATTATTAATGATATGTGGTCGACAACCCATATTGATTGGATGAAAGGACAAGTGCCTCATATTATTTCTGATGTTGATGATGATGATAGTGATGCTCATCTTACCAATGTTTATGATACATGCCACGATGAGATTCCTTTTGAGGTATTACCGGTTCGTGATACTTTCGATGATAATACGCCTTGTGATGTGAATGAATCGGTCCCTCCGGTGTTTCTTGACGATAATGGTATTGAGGAATGCATGCATGATTTGATACCTCCCATGAGTCATGATGATGTTATTATGCCGGCCTATGAAGGTTTTTATGAGAATAAATCAAACCTTGAGGAGGATGATTCTTATGATATTAATTTGCCGGTTCATGAAGATTTTTATGATGACTTACCGAATCGTGATGCATATATTGATGAAGTTTCTTGTACAAATAACATGTCGATCTTTGATGTGACGGATGATGTTTGTGATGACTTGGATGATCCTTGTGAGACCTCCTTTAGGAAACCTCACTTTGAGCCTCTACCCTTTACTTCATCCACACTTGTTGAACATTGTGAGGTACCAAACCTTGTTTTTCCGAATTTCTTAGATCATGCTGAATTTGATTGTAGCTTCATCGAAGATTTATGCAAGACTTTTTGTCTTTCAAGTACTTTGTTTATTACGAACATTCCCTTCTTTTGTGATGAAGCATGTCTGCATGACTTTACTTTTCTTCGGACCATGTATTTCTATACTTTAAATCATCGGTCACCAAAAGACCACTTGATGATGACTCCATTCATTGAAGTCCATGGCTTGAAGGATGACAATTGGCCAATGTCTAAAGCTTATAAGGAATTATTTGCCATGAATTTTCTTTTCTTCTTTGATAAAGCATGTTTGCACCTCATCTCCATCCTTCAATGCATATATTTCTATACCTTAAATCATAGGCCACCAAAAGCCTATCTGATGATGGACAGAGTTATTGCAACACAGGATGTGCAGGATGATGATTGGCCACTGACTAAAGTTTTTAATGCTTTCCTTACCTGGGACCTGTCTTTCATCTTTGATGAGTTATGTTTGCATATCTTCTCTATTCTTCGGTCCATGTATTTCTTTATCTGGAACCACCGACCACCCAAACTCAATTTTAGTTGAGCTTGCATTGTGTCGAGCACGAGACGGTGGTTGGCAATTCCAAGGGCATGTGGATGTTTAGTTGTCAATGTTGTATGTCAATACAAATTTTGTGCAGCCCTTGTGCTTATTGAATAAATAGAGGAAATGCTGCCCAATTTTCCTCCAATTTTTATGCTTATTCTTCACTTTCCATAAATGCAATCATGGGGTATTTCTTCTCTGATTTTATAGGGCATATATGCTATGGACTGCACATCAGGTTGACATCACGACATTACTTGGTTTTCACGACTAACCTTGATTCGCAAATCTATTTTTATTTTTATCACCAAGGTTACTTTTTCTTACGAAGCTTCTACAGGTTATCTCTACCCTATCTTCTTTGATTTATTTTATAACTTAGTGTAATTGGGGACAATTACATTTAAGTTGGGGGTAGAATTCTAGGAATTCATGTTTATTTATTTATTTTATGATAACCTACTATTATACATCCCCTAGATTATGTCAGAAGAATGAAATTATAAGACTTATTGCTAAAGATGCTTGATTTAGAAATTTGTCTTATGAATTATTCAGAAATTTATATATCATATAAGATTTAGTAAATTTAGCTATGTATGGCATGAGTTCTATACTTTAACACTTTTACCATGATTTAGGGATAACTTGACAAATCTTATTGCACTTGAGCACTTTCACATGTTTAGGAGTTGAAATTAGATTCTGAGCATGAGACTAGGATAGATTTACAGTTCTCTGTCATGTCACAGAAGATACATGAACACATGCAATTTTCTGTCAGCAAAAAGTATATGTGCATGAAAAGTGTAGGGGTTCAACTTAGTAACCGGGCAATGTGCCTAATCAGCGTGTTGTTCGCGTAAAACAGTTGAATTGCCTAACAATGAGAAAAATGACTTCAACTTAGTAACCGGGCAATGTGCCTAACCAGCGTGTTGTTCGCGTAAAACAGTTGAAGAGCCTTGTGAAAAAAGAAAAAAAAAAGAAAAGAAAAAGAACAGAGATTGTTATGTGATAAGTGGAAAATATGTGCTTGCTTAGAATTGTGATCTTGAATAGTTAAATGCTTGGATATAATGGATATTCTGATACATGTGAAACCAAATTCACACACTGGAGAGTCAAAGTTATTTATGAATTATGATTAAATATGTTGAAGTATTGGAACTGTGCTATGACATGTTTTGATTTGCTCTACTTTTATGTGAATATGAATTAAAGAATATATTCATGGATATTATTTCTGATTGATGCATTGGAATTAATGAGTATTATGATGGAGTTCTGATGACATCTTAAAGGGGATGTATAGATGTTTGTGGGTATCATCACTGGAAACCCTCAGGAGACTATAACTCCTCCACTGGGGCCACCCAGGGGTTTAAAGGCTTGTTGCACATGCTAAGTGCAATCGTGAGACCTACGAAAGTGGCTAGTTAGATTTACTGCTTTATTTTTAATTTTTGTTTGCTTTGCTCGAGGACTAGCAAAGATCAAGTTGAGGGGTGTGATAAGACGTGAAAAGTGCACAAATCACCCTTTCAACTAGGTCTCGTTAGTCTCCGAGCAATGCTATTTTGATAGTATATGATGTATTTCAGGTATAAGAGCCTTCAATGACGATTAGATCATGTTTGGTGCTAAAATGAACAAATAAAGACCTGCTAGGAGCAAAGGAATGAAGATGGAGTAGCTTTGAAAATTAACCTGTACCTGCTCAAGAAGAACCAGATGGTGTTCCATATATGGTTGGAAAGCTCTTGAAGTCTAGTTTCTGGAGAATTTTACGGTTCGTGATTCCGAGTTTTCTAGAGGAAGTTACGGCAGTTTTAGTACCGATGGCGCAGTCTGGATGGCAAGCAGTAAATACGCTGAAGGGTCCGATCGATCGGACACCCAGAGTCCGATCGATCGGACTATGCAGAAACCTCACAGAACCTATTTTTTTCAGCTATTCACCTCCCGATCGATCCCTCGATCGCTCCTACTGAGTCCGATCGATCGGACACCCAGAGACGGATCGATCGGACTCGGGAAAAGTGAGAAATTGACGATTTTTATGCACCGGATCGATCGGACACTCATAGTTCGATCGATCGGACTCGAAAATGACCGTTTCCTTGATATTTATCAAGCAAAATCAAGGGCCAAGATCTAATCCGAGTTAAGGTGGATACCTAGGCTATAAATAGGCATCTTTTAGGGTTTTTCAGGGTCTTTCTTCTCTCTTGGAGAGGGAGAACAATATCTTTCTTCTTTTTAACTTTTCTTTATCGATCTTTGGGAGGAAATCCATGGCGGAAGAGCTTCATCAACCTTCATCTATGGATCAAACCCTAAAGATGAGTAGCTAACTTTTTACCATGGGATTCTTATGATGTAACTAAGATTTCTATTGGGGATTTCTTAGATCTAGGGCTTGTATTCACTATTAATTGGCTTATATGGATTGATTTATATTTTCTTCATACCTTGGTGTCGATTTCTTGCTGGATGTATGGATCGTTCTTGCTTGCACTTGATTCTAGAGCTTGTGTATGTTAGGGCGTGGATTGGATTCATCCAAATAAGAGGATCATGCTAGTCCCCATGATATCTCGGATGGAATTTTGTTCGTGATTAGGGATTGTATAGTGCTAGTCCCACTATAGTAGTGCTAGTCCCACTACGTTTCATCCCTAATCCTTCATGCATCCTACTTTTATAGTTTTGGCCATCAAGATGCTAGCCCATCTTGATCTTACACCTAAATCCATATTAGTACTATTACTTGCGATGAATTCATCCTAGTAAGAGGGTTCATCAGCAGTGAACGTAACTAATCATTCGGTCACTGATAATTAGATAATTGTTCTTGCCAACAAGGAATCCTAAACAGAACTTGTTGAGTGATAAGGAGAACTAGCCATTCACTTATCAACTTTTAGGAAGCCATTCATCGTGTTTGCATGCCCTGATCTTAGGAAGACCTGGTAGAACCTTGGTTATTGATTAAGAATTCCCTGGTATCTTTTCTCTTATTTATTAATTCTTTAGTATTAGTTTAATTTTAATTCTAAATCTTTTCTCATCTTATTGGTAGGGATACTTAGATTGAGTCTAGTAGTTTAATTATTTTCCTACGCATTCCCTGTGGATTCGACTCGGACTCACTGCTCACTACCCCTAAAGTAGTTAGTTAGTACTTTGATTATAAATTTGTAATTTTGAGTAGACTTGTTAAGGAACGACACTTTTCAAGTCGTATCAGCCCCCCCCCCCCCCCGCTCTCTTCCAGCCCTCCCGGCGTCAAGCTGGCTATGAGCCGCCAACAGTTTTCGTTGCAGAGCCACACCCCCTTTTCTCCTTCCTCTCTCTCTCTTCCTCTCCTTTCCTCCGACCTCATCTTTCTCTCTTCCCCACCGAACCTGGCTCCGCGACCGCGGCTCCACCTCCGGTCCATGCCCGCTCCCGCCTTTCCCCCATACCGGCTCCTCATTGCCGCCATCGACCCTTGCACGCGCCTCCTCCCATCGCCGCCTCCTCTCTTGCGCCGGCCTCTTCCTAGCCGTGATCGCTACCTCACCGCACTGACCTACCCTCCGAAGCCCTCCCTCTCGGCGCCCTCCTTCGGCATCCTCCCTCGATTCCACCGCCCACGTCGTCACTGCTGCTATCGTACGGTCCCACCGCATTCTCATGGCCTACCACTTGCAACTCCCAACATCCCATGCCCCCGCTGTTGCGCTCTTGCATTTGGCCACCGCACCGCACCCGACCGCTCCTCGCATGTGCCACGCCATCCTCCTAGTCAACTCCACTTCCACCGCGCCAACCTTCGATTTCCCCGCATCGACTCGACCCGATCGCCTTGGCTCATCATCCGGAGGAGTAGGGCTTGCACCCGGGACTCGCCCTCTACCACCTTAGCGAAGGAGGACGCTAAGTCCTAGAGAACCCCCACACCAGTGTTTTGCCCACAACGACTCGACAAGCGGGTGATGAGTCTATGAAAGTGCACTTTGAATAGCCTTATAATTAGTTTAATTACTGGATTTGTCATCCTTAATCAATTTCTTTAGTACTATTTTTACACTTATATATTGTTTCACAAAGTTATTTGGAATATGCAGGAAAGTGGAGCTAAAGAAGCAAAGATATGTCATATTCAACATCAAATCTATACCTACTGAAAATGAACCAAATCATTTTCTATACATGGTTGGAAAGCTCTTGAAGTCTAGTTTCTGGAGAATTTTACGGTTCGTGATTTGGAGTTTCCTCGAGAAAGTTACAGTAATTTTAGTACCAATGGCGTAGTCTGAATGGTAAAACAAGAAATACTCAGGAAAGAAGATCGATCCTTTTCAAAAGAAGTTCGATCTTAGTCGGGGTGAAACCAGATTATGAAAATTGAGATTAGAAAGAATAGCAATCTTTATCCTTAAGAAGATCGATCTCTTGTCGGACGACCTGAAAATGAACGAACCAGATTTAATCCAAAGGCTGAAGTAAAGTTAGGGTTTCTTACCCATATTTAAGAAAATCGTTCAAGACCTAAAGGGGGGGTTGGCCAGCACTATTAGAGGAGTTTTGAAGGCCGGAAAGAGGGGAGAAGACCACACGAAGATCTAGGGTTTTTCTTTCTTATCTTTCTTATGAATATCTTGGTTGTTTTTATGAACATGAGTGGCTAATTCCTCTGTTAAGGAACCGATGTAGCCCTAACTGAATCATTCTATGTTATTGGATCATGATTATTTAATCAGTTTATTTTCTTTGTTTCATTCATTATTATAACATAGATCTTAAATACCTTTATCTGGCCAATAGAAGTATTATAGATTGTTTTATGTGAGATTGGGCGAGGGTTTATTCCCTAGTCTTGCAGGATCTATGAATGAATGAGTTTATGTCAAGGCTGGGTTCAAGCTAAGACAACTCTTGGTTCATAATTGTTCTTCAGAGCTTAATGGATTCTTGATTAACACTTTGTTATGGGTTCATTAGCTAGGGTTAATTGAGGATACTTGGTGAAGACCGTGATCGAACGGATCATCATACCAGAAGAACGAGCCCTTGGAATTAAATTGAGATTTTGTTGATTCAATGCGTAGAATGAGGATGTTCTGGTGAAATCGGAACCTTAGTATTCATCCATCATATTTTTATCGTTTTCTTATTTCGTTATTAGATCTTCTATTTTCGATACTTCATATTTCTTATTTTCCTTCCTTATTTTCTTTCTTCAATGTTCTTTAGCGTTTTACTCTAATAATCTCTCCAAATCTCCGTGGGTACGATACTCGTCTTGTTGCTATACTGATCACACCGATTCGTATACTTGTGACATATAAAATTTATTCATCAAGGTTTTGACGCCGTTGCAGGGGATTTGATTGGAGTTTATTAATAGTGAATGCAAGGTCCCCGATCACGGAAAGAAAAGTTGTTGCCTGTGAACGATAACATAGATCAAATTGGAAGTAAGAAGGGATCTAACAATGATAGACTTTCCACATCAGATCTAGGAGTTCAAGAGGAGGAACTAGAGGAGATGGAGCTTAATAAAAATGTACGTCCTTTGGAGGAGTACGCGAGGCCTACTATTTCTACCTCACCTTCATGCATCGCGTTACCCGCAGAGGCTAGGAATTATGAACTTAAAAATCTACATTTTTCTATGCTTCCTGAATTTCATGGTTTACCTTCTGAAGATGCACTGACTTTTATGAAAGATTATTATGCTACTATTCAAACTTTTCCTCTAGGTGGCATTACTGAAGATCAACTGATGATGCAATATTTTCCTTATACCGTGAAGGATAAAGCTAAGAGATGGCTGATGTCATTGCATCCTGGATCACTCACTAATTGGGATTCAATTTATAACCAGTTTGTGAGCAAATTTTATTCCCATGCCATGACTACCAACTTGAGGAGGCAAATTCCAAATTTTCAGCAAGCTGATGGAGAACCATTCCATGAAGCATGGGATAGATTTAAAATGCTTTTGATGCAATGTCTCCATCATAATTACTCTCTAGAAAATTAGATGCAATATTTTTATGATGGACTAAATCTTTCTTGTCAGACTATGGCAGATAATGCTGCATGTGGAGCGATGTTCAAAAAGACACCACCAGAGGCATATGAAATTTATGAGATGCTAGGATCCAACTCGCAGCAGAGAGACACGAGGAATAAGGCGAGAGGCATCTATGAGCATAACCAGAACGACGACATGGCAAGGCAGATCGCAACCCTCAACAAGAAGATGGACGCGATGATGTCCACACAAGCAAAATCTGTTGAGGTTTGTTCAATTTGAAATATTTTTAATCATAGGTTTGATTCATGTCCTTCTGGTAATGAATTTCCTGAATATGTGCAAGAACAAGCTAATTTAATAAATACTTATAACCCGAGATCTAGATTTGATCCGTATGCAAATACTTACAATCCTGGTTGGAGGGAGCATCCGAATTTCTCATAGAAAAATACTGCTAATGCTAGTATGCCTTTTGCTAATCAGTCTAACCCACATGTTAAGTCGTCTTTGGAAGCGACTATGTTAGCTTTTATGTACAAAATAGACTCAAAGATGGAACGGCAGGATTCGGCAATTATTCAACATGAAGCAGCACTAAAGAATATGGCAGCTTCCATTGGGAAGTTTGATGTTCAACTAGGACAGATTGCAAATGCTGTTTGAGCCCATGTTCCTGGCAAATTTCCAAGCCAACCTGAGCAAGCCAATGCAGTTACTGTTCTTCGTTCAGGTAAAATAATTGAGAATAAGATTAATGCTAAAGTTATTGATGACTGTAGTGATGAAAAAATTGAGGAAGTTGAGAGGGAGGAACCCTCGAAAAGGCTACTGAAGGCCACATCTCTTTCTGAGAATGAGAAGAGAGGAATTTCATATCCTGAGGTTCATGACAGCAATCCTCTACCATATGTGCCACCAGTTCTTTTTCCAGGCCGCCTGAAGAAAGCCAAAATGGATAAGTCATATTTTGAAATTTATGATATTCTATCTAAGGTTAATGTGAACTTACCATTGCTTGATGTGATTAGGAAAATGCCAGCCTCTTCAAAGTTCTTCAAGGAACTATGTACTTATAAATGTAAATTGAACCTCATGAAAAGGTGATGATTTCAGAAACGACAAGCACGGTGGTACAAAGGAAGCTTCCACCGAAGTTTAAGGATCCAGGGAGTTTTAATATTAGTATTACTGTTGGTGATACAAAAATAGGAGAGGCAATGCTTGATTTAGGAGCTTGTGTTAATTGGATGCCTTACTCTGTTTTCCGTCAGTTAGGTGTGGGTAAATTAAAACCTACTACTATGTCTCTACAACTTGCAGATCGTTCAATTAAATATCCATTAGGCATTGTAGAAGACATCTTAGTACAAGTTGATAAGTTAATTTTCCATGTTGAGTTTGTGATATTGGATATGAATGATGCACCGTTGAATGATAGAAATTTACCTATTTTGCTGGGTTGTCCATTTATGGCTACAGCTGAGACTATAATTAATGTGAAGGATGGTAAGCTCAGCATGACAGTTTTAGGTGAAATTGTTGAATTTAAAGTGTTTGAGTCCATGTCATGTCCTTCAAACTCTTTTGATTGTTTTTCAATAGATGTTGTAAATTCATTGGTGTTCTCTAATTTCAAACATGAGCAAGTGAAGACTACATTGGAAGTGGATTTGACGATGGTGAAGGATGACTTGCACAGTTATGAGAGAGCAAAGGAGGTCATGGTAACCCTTGAGGCATCACAGCCATACAAACCTGATTGAACCTTAAGATTTTGTAGTACGTCTTGCCTAGACGTTAAATAAAGCGCCGGGTGGGAGGCAACCCACCAAGGTAACCTGTTTTTAAGTTTCAATTTTCAGTTTTTAGTTTTATATTTTCTCTTTTGTTCTCTTTTAGGTTTTCAACCACCCTGAGGATTCTTGAGGAGATGTTCGCTTACTCTATTAGGTGGCCTCTTTTTTATTTAAACTATATTGTATCTCCTTTACATGGAATTTTTGGATAGCTACCTCCTACATATCTTCTTGCTTATGATGCACACATTGAGGACAATGTTGATTTCAGATTGGGGGGTGTAGACATCCATGACCTTATTCATACTACCTTGTGGGTTTAATAGTGTTAAATTGTACATGAGCTGAAATGTTTATGCTTATTATACTTGTTGTTTTCACATGGATTGACCTATACATTGATTGCATGCGTGATAACCTGAAGGTAGAACATCATGTGATTCACACACGAACACTTTATGTGCGGTTGCAATTATATTCACCAGAAGAATAAGCATGCTATTGTAATATGGACCATAATTTTAACTTTAGCTAGTATGTTGAGTATGGCATGCAGAAAAAAAAAATTCTGGAGCTTGAACAAGCTGTGCCTAAGCGACTATTAAGTGATCTACTGAGTCACTAGGTGTTCTTGCCTCAGGAAGCGGGGAGCTAGGGTAAAAAGGTAGAACAACTGATAGCTAAAAAAATTTTGGAGCTTGAACAAGTTGTGTCTGACACGCCTTGAAAAGTGTCGTGGTCTTAACAAGAACGTCAAAATTAGAAATTTATAATCTGAATCCCTAAATAACTATTTTATGGGTAGATAGCAATGAGTCCAAGTCGGTCCACGGGGAAAAGAAGTATTACGTCTAATTACCTCGTATAGTTCTAAATCAAAAGATCGATAAAGGAAATGATTTTGGGGTTTAAACTACTCTTAACTAAAATTAAACTAATTCAAAATAATAATAAGATAAACGACCAGGAGATTTCTAATCCGTAATAAAGAACTAACTAGGTCTTCCTAAGATAAGAGCAAATCAATTAAGCATTAACGATTTTAACTAGTCGATAGGTGAATTGGTTGAACTCCGATCGCTCAACTAAGATTTCTACAGTCTTTAGTCAGCAATGATATCATCAAAGAATAGATATTGGTATATAATCAAGATGGTTCTAGCACATTGAGATCACCAAATAGAATGTATCAAAGGTTAGAAGTTACTCTATTGGTTTTGGCACTAGCGTAGTGGTACTGGCACTTACGAAATCCCTAATCTCGAATTAATATGAATAACGGATTAAGAAGCGGTCATAATGGTTCTGGCATTATGTGTAATGGTTCTAGCATTACAAAATCCTTAATCTCGAGAAAGAAATCCTCACATCCATGGTTATAGCATGGATGTTTTGATGAGAATTTCTAATCTCAAGCCCTAACATGCTCAAGACCTAGATCTAGGGCATGTAAGAACAAATCATTCATCCATACTATTAAAATCACACCAATAGATATAAAGAGAATAACAATCATCCATTCAAACCATTAAAATATGTTTACATGCTCAAATCCATAGGAAACCCTAGAAATATTCCTTATTACATCATAGAAATACCTAAGCTAGGGTTTAGTTACTCATTTTAGGAAGGAGATCCATTGATGAAGGTTGTTGCCACGCTCAACCCATGGATCTTCCGCCAAAGATCTAACCTAATTTGTGGAAAAGAATCTAAGAAAAACCCTAAGAGATGAAGAAAATTCGTCTATCCAAGGATGCCAAAAATCCCCCAAAAATGTCTATTTGTAGGCCTAAGGTAAACCTTAACTCGGATTAGATCTCAGCCATTAATATTTCCCGCAGCGCCAAACGAGATCGATCTTCTTTTGGCTCAGATCGATCTTCTTTTTCCGAATGACTAAAGCGTACATGTTCGGATCGATCTGGTTTGTCTCAGATCGATCTAGATGAACAGTGCTCTCTATCAACTCTCTGTCGTGCTAAAAATAGCGGTCAGTTGGCTGACACAAAAAGCAGATCAATCTTGATTTCATCATCAGATCGATCTCCTTCTTCCGAAGCTCTTTTTCTCTGCACCTCTGTACTAAAAATAACATAACTTCTTTTAGGAAATTCCAAATCACGAACCGTAAAAATTCCTGGAAACTAGACTACGAGAGCTTGCCAACCATCTATAGCACATCATCTGGTTCGTTCTGAGAAGGTACAGTTTTGGTTTCAAAGATGACCCATCTTTGCTCATTTGCTCATTTGCTCCTAACGAGTTCTTTATTTGTTCGTTTTAACACCAAGCTTGATCTAGTCTTCGTTGAAGGTCCTTAAACCTGAAATGGGGAAAAGACAATCAAAACAACATTGCTCGAACACTAACAAAACCTCATTAAAAGGGTGATTTATGCACTTTTCATGTCTTATCAGTGCCTAAGCAACTATTATGTGTTTTGCTAAGTAACCGAGTCTCTACGCCTCAAGAAGCGGAGAGTGCTCGCGTAAAAAGGCAAATTGTCTGATAGTTCAAAAAGAAAAAGAAAAAAAAGCATGATGTAGTTTAAATGCGAGTGTTAGATGATTGGTCCAGAAGATAGTGGTGTGTTTGGACTAGTGGTGGGTAGAAGTTGTTTATGTATGTAAATTTTATTTCTCACGTCACATGTGTTCGTCTGAATGGTGATTAGCATGTTTGAAGTGTAGAAGTTAATCTCATGTGTTGGTAGTATGTGTATGAGTATAGGACGTTTTTGTGCTTTGTACTATATAGAACACTATTGACTTGACAATGTAGAACTCTTATTATGCATGTCTACAACCTTGGACCATTGGTGTGCTTAATTATAATTTTATGCGCTTAAAATTGCTAGACACTAGCAATAAGCTGGTTGGTGGGTGTGATGAGTGCATGAAAGTGCACTTTGAATAGCCTTATAACTAGTTTAATTACTGGATTTGTCATCCTTAATCAATCTCTTTAGTACTATTTTTACACTTATATATTGCTTCACAAAGTTATTTGGAATATGCAGGAAAGCGGAGCTAAAGAAGCAAATATATGTCATATTCAACATCAAATCTGTACCTGCTCAGAACGAACCAGATCATATTCTATACATGGTTGGAAAACTCTTGAAGTCTAGTTTCTCGAGTTTCCTAGAGAAAGTTACGGTAATTTTAGTACCAATGGGAAGTCTGAATGGCAAAACAGTAAATACTCAGGAAAGAAGATCGATCCTTTTCAAAAGAAGATCGATCTTAGTCGGGGCAAACCAGATTACGAAAATTGAGATTAGAAAGAAGAGCGATCTTTATCCTTAAGAAAATTGATCTCTTGTCGGACGACCTGAAAACGAACGAACCAGATTTAATCCAAAGGCTGAAGTAAAGTTAGGGTTTCTTACCCATATTTAAGGAAGTCGTCCAAGACCTAAAGGGGGGGTCAGCCAACACTATTGGAGGAGTTTTGAAGGCCGGAAAGAGGGGAGAAGACCTCATGAAGATCTAGGGTTTTTCTTTCTTATCTTTCTTATGAATATCTTGGTTGTTTTTATGAACATGAGTGGCTAATCCCTTTGCTAAAGAACCGATGTAGCCATAACTGAATCATTCTATCTTATTGGATCATGATTATTTAATCAGTTTATTTTCCTTATTTCATTCATTATTATAACGTAAATCTTAAATACCTTTATCTGGCCAATAGAAGTATTATAGATTGTTTTATGTGAGATTGGGTGACGGTTCATTCCCTAGTCTTACAGGATCTATGAATGAACGAGTTTATGTCAAGGCCGGGTTCATGCTAAGACAACTCTTGGTTCATAATTGTTCTTCAGAGTTTAATGGATTCTTGATTAACACTTAGTTATGGGTTCATTAGCTAGGGTTAATTGAGGGTACTTGGTGAAAACCGCGATCGAATGGATCATCATACCGGAAGAACGAGCCCTTGGAATTAAATTGAGATTTTGTTGATTCAATGCATATAATGAGGATGTTATGTTGAAATCGGAACCTTAGTATTCATCCATCATATTTCCATCGTTTTCTTATTTCGTTATTAGATCTTCTATTTTCGATACTTCATATTTCTTACTGTCCCTTCCTTATTTGCTTTCTTCTATGTTTTTTAGCGTTTTACTCTAATAATCTCTCCAAATCTCTGTGGGTACGATACTCGTCTTGCTGCTATACTGATCACACCGATTCATATACTTGCGAGATGTAAAATTTATTCATCAACGGGCTTGGAAGGCTTACGAGCCAAATGCTCGTAACATTGGCTCAGAACAGTCAGCCTTCATGCAAGGTAGGCACCTGCATGAAAGTGTTGCCATTGCACAAGAAATTGTTCACTCTATGTTAGCGCCTCGGTCCTCGGCATGGATGGCTCTGAAACTAGATATTAAAGCAGCCTATGACTCAGTCTGTTGGGATTTCATTCTTGGAGCCCTTCGACATATGGCTTTTCCTGAGCGATGGATCTCCTGGGTGTTGGGATGCATCACCTCTCCGAGGATGTCTTTCATCGTCATTGGGAAATCATTCGGACTTGTTTCTCCTAAGCGAGGGTTGAGATAGGGCAACCCCCTCTCTCTCCCCTCTTGTTTGTTATTGGACATCTTGTCCTTTCTACTGCGCTCTCACATCCTGAAAGCGGCTTGAGGGGACTTAGGTTATGTCCTGGTGAACTTAAGATCACTAATCTCATGCATGCTGATGATTGTTTCCACTGCACGGAGGCAACGCTTTCGAAAGCGTCGAAAATCAACTTAATATTTTCCTAGTTTAGAGCTCTTTTAGGTATGGCCTTGAACCCGATGAAGTCTAGCATCTGATGTGTTGCGAATGCGTCGCTAAAACGTTACAAACTCAATCAAATATTACATTTATAATCCTTATTCAATCACTACACTACTAGGTAGAATAACTGTGAAGCTCGGAGTCGATCCACAGGGAAAACGTTGAAAACTGAAATCAATTCTCGAAACCCTAAAACTAAGGAAAAGAATTACATATAGAGTAGAGTTATCTAAACTAATAAAGAAAAGAAATAAAATGTTGATCAATTTGAATCAATGAAGTAGTTACTTAGGAATTAATCAATCCGCCCTAGTTTCATTATTAGTCTTCTCTAGTTATCATCTTGTTCCCTTCTCTCAACATTATGGATCATATGTCTACAAGCTCACATGAATCCCTAAAAGAAACTTAATATTCCCAACGGCATAACCTATCTTTGCTTGGCATAGATTTTCTATGGTCCTACAATTACCTTAAATTATACTACTCCTAATGACTTTGGCACAACCTATTTTCGCTTAGCATAGCTTATCTCAAAAGCAAACCAATAACTTCATGAAAATCATCTCATAAATCTCTACAATCAATCACAGAAATCATGTAGGACTGAAATTTCGTCAAGGGAACTCTGTTTCTTCAACTTTATTAACAATAAAACTATATTTATGAGATCATGCATCGAGAGGTTCACAAGAATCAAACTAAAGAAAGACCAAAACTACATTAGGGTTCACTAGGGTTTCATGATATTCCTAAATACAAGAACTTAGCCACTCATCTTATGGATGAAAACCATCGAGTTGGAATAGGAAGATGTCAGCATCCGCATCTTCGCCGTCTTCTCCTTCCTTCTCCAAATATCGTAAAAAATATGAGAAATTCAGATTGAATAACCCTATTTATATGAGAACTCCCGAAATTAGAGTTTGAGTTGAGTTGGAGTTCAATTCAACTCGGATTTCCTGAAGTAATTTTGTCAGTCTTATTCCGAGCGAAACTGGGCCCAATCAGTTGGTAATATGAAACCTTTTCCAACACGTGAATTTTAGATTAGGAAATTCTCTGTCATATCCCTAATATTTCATAATATTTGGACTTATCAGGAATATTTGACGACCAGTTTTCTGGCAGCTATATATCTTTATCTTCTTCAAAACTTGTATCAATCCATCAGGAGTCTCGAAAACTATCCAACATGAAAGTTGTAGCTATTGTGGTCTTCTATCACTTACTAATGTTTCAGAATATTTGGACTTATACAGAATTTCTGGCGAGTATTCTCCTAACAGACAACGAAGCAGTCTTTATCACATAAATTCATCTTTTTAGCCGAATTTCTTGTATTTCTTCTCACATCATGATTAAACCTGAAATCAATTAATAAAATATTAAATATAAATACTTTAGGCCTAACAAAGGTAATTTAAGTAGTTTAATTATAAATATTTAATGACTCATCAGCGTTCTCCTCTCACCTTCTCTCCCAGCCAATAGAAGATCTCTTATCACGAAGAGGTTGCATATGCTACAGGCCAATGCCCCCTAGATTTATTTGGGTGTTCCAATCTAGGGGACACGTCTAAGACCCAAGGATTTCTTTGATCTCTTCCAGAAGGTAGCAGCTTGCTTTGTTGGGTCGGGGTCATCGAGACTTGCGTTTCTATGAAGAGCAACTATGTACAGACATGTCACCCAAGCACAGCCGGTTCACTGCATGATGGCCACTGATATCCCTATTGGACTTCTGCGTAAGGTTGAGAAGATGGGGCGATCATTTCTTTGGGAAGGCCACAAGTCTGGTCTCTCGGAGGTGAATTGCGAGAATGTTTGCTCCCCCTTTGAAGGCGGAGGGCTAAATTTTTGGAAGATCCAAACCTGGCAACGCGCCTTCCGATTACTTCGAGAGGCGCACTTTTGTCCCGGAGAGGAGTCATGGTGGAGATCAATTGTGGCGGAAATATATCACTAGCGTGGGAACTTGCCTCCGACTAAGCCTAGTGGTCAGGTGCCACCAATCTGCAGAAGCATCTGTCGCTCCCTCCGTGACCTGCTACTTGGATTGTTCTGGTCGCTGGCGAGCAATAGCAAAATCTATACTATGGTGGTGCTTGGATCTTCCCCTCGACCACAAGCCTGAAATGATCAACGTTGATCTTCTGTCGAATCAACACTGAGTTGGACGCCTCTTCAACTCTAATGGAGGGTGGTCGATGAGGAAGCTCAGGCGATTATTCTATGAAGATATTATTTCCCAGATAATTAGCATTCCCATCTCACCGTCAGGAACTCTAGATAAAGTGACTTGGACCTTCGACTTGCATGGCTGGATTACTTCTGCATCAGCTTATGAGTTCCTCTTCTCTCTAGGATGAGGATCATCTCCGACAGCTAGTTGGCACTGGAGGAGCATCTGGCATGGACCCTTCGGTCCCAAAGTACATGCTTTCCTTTGGAAGCTCTGGCATTCCAAGATCCCAACTCTTGAGATCTTATGGAGAGTAGACATGAACCTGAATCCCTTGTGCATCTATTTTTTGATTGCCCGGAGTCTGTGGAAGTTTGGATGAGGGTGTTCAGATGCGATGTTGATTTCATCACGAGCAGAGGATGGAGGAATTGGCGCCAAGTTCTCATGGATTCTGACAATAATGATCTCAACAGCAACATGAAATCTCTTGTTGGGTACTGCCTTTGGCTACAATGGAAGAATAGAAATCGAGTCATTTTTTATGGACTTGGGTAACCACCGTCGGCCATTGCAAGATCGATTAAGTGGTTCTCAGAGGAATGGCACTTGTCTACTTGTACTAGAAGGGACTCGTCGTCACAAGGAGGATGAGGGTCGGGCAGTCATCTAATTTGTTCAGATGCCTCGTGGCACCCGACTATAGGGATTGCTGGCATTGGCATGATTTGTTTTGACGGCTTCTTTCAAACCTTGTGGGGGCGTTTGGTGTGGGGTTAGTTTATTTCGGATTAATGGAGGTTAAGAGATTTTGGGGTTAGCTTATTCTGGGTTAAGGGGGTTAAGGAATGGGGATAGGAAAAAGTAGAATGGTGGTGATAAGTGGAATGTGAATAAAATAATAATAATAATCACTTTTGGTGTTTGAGATAATTGTGGAGATAAGGGGCCCCATACCAAACAGTGCTTGTGGGTTTTGGCGGAGAAGCTCTATTGTAGATTTGTAGCTCTGCTTTTGAAGCTGAGATATTTGCTTTCTGTAAATGTATGGAGGTTGCTATATTTCTAAAAAGTTTATCACATGTTGTTTTTGAGGTGGACTCGAGGGATGCTGTTGATTGTCTCAATGGTAGCTCTTGATGGCCTTCTGATCTAAGAAACCTAATCAAAGAAATCTTTTGTTTGGCGACATGTATGGAGAACATCATGGTTTGTTTTGTTTGAAGAGAACACAATGGCAAAACTGATGGCGCTATCAAGGATTGGAAGCCGAAGCAGCTATGGTCAAGTGTTTTGGATGTGCTACCTCCTCCTGTCGTCGCGTCCTTTTGTATCTTTCCCTTAATTCTATTTTTGATCTTTGTTTTCTATTATTTTCTTTTTTTATATTGCCTCAACTAATCAAAAACATGTCTCACAATCATGGATATTCTCATGGGATTTCTTTCCATATTCCAATCGGAAACATCCAGGTCATCACTCAAGCACCGGATCGTATTGAAGTCTTTTAAAAGAATGGACATTTGACTTGTATATGATCACGAGGAGGTTTGAAACTATGAATGTTGATCCGATTGTGTATCCATCACCGTTGGCTTTTCTTGTGAGAGTGAAATTGTTAAAGCACTAGGAAATGACCCAAAAAGGAAAGTGTAGTGATACACATCAGGTGGGGAGAGGTGCACGTGGCTGGTCACGATTGAATGACTGGCTATTCAGGACACTAAAGTGGCAGGGGTTTCGACGCAAATCATTTTTCGAAAAAGAAAAAAAAAGATAAAAGTGATATACGTCGTCCCATTGCACCACATGGTTGAAAGAAAATTAATTGCAAAGAAGAAGAAAAGTGGGAAGCAAAGATTGAGAAATTATGTGGAAGGAGAGGCTTATCTACCAATTTGAGGACTCCATGCCCTTTTCTTTTCTTTGGTGGAACAATGAATGAGCGGTGTCTCCTTTCCCTCTTTATATTATCTTATCCAAAGCTTTTTGTGGCCATGAGTGCTGCTCCTTTCTTTATGGGCTTCTTCTCTACCGTCCATGCTTGTCTTGTATCATCTTTACTGTACACCCGTACTCTTCTCAGCCGTTCAATTGGACT
Organism: Narthecium ossifragum; assembly: GCA_963920575.1. NCBI lineage: Eukaryota > Viridiplantae > Streptophyta > Magnoliopsida > Dioscoreales > Nartheciaceae > Narthecium > Narthecium ossifragum. The sequence continues at coordinate 15,932,333 of OY986968.1, forward strand.
CTTTGGACCAGTTATAAGTAACTCGTGTAGACCTGTGCCGGCCCCACGTGCATGCCAGGGTGCGCCCTTGTTTGGTTTGAAATTATCCCCGTTTTTAATGGGGATATCCCCATTCCTATCCCAAACACCAAAAATAATCATTACGGGTTTATCCCCATTTCACTTACCACCATCACTCTACTTTTTTCTATCCCCATTCCTTAACCTCACTTTTTCTAACCCTATTCCTCCTTAACCCCACTTTTTCTAACCCCGAACCAAACGGGGGGTTCTAATTCAATTATGTGTTGTGGCCCTGTGGTGAGGTTGAACGTCTCCCTACTGTTTTTTTTATAAAGTTATATTCCTCCTGGGCTCCTTATAATTTATTATAAGGTTGATTGTTGATTATTTTGTGCATCTGACTAGAGTAACTTGGTTGGTGAATGGTGGGTATATGATTAACAAACTGCTTAGCAATGAGCAAAGCTGAATTCAGTAGAGTAGCAGGCTGGGTTCCAACCTAAATAAATCTATATGAGATAACCATGAATCCTCTTACACATGAATATTTAATCTTAAGAGTGCTATAACGCGACCAATGGAACCAAAGTTTCCTTTTTTTTATAGTTTTTTTAGAATTAATTACGTAGGCTCGAAAGATGCTGTACATCGATTCCTACTCTGATTAAAAGAGTCAGAGTTCAACCCATGTTCTGCTACCATCGTAATTTATCAATCAAATCAAAAGTTAAATAAAAAAGCTTAAGCTTATAGAAATTTATTTAATTAAAGGGGAAGGGGTAAGAGGCCCAAATCGGACCCTTTTTTTGTCAAAAAGTCTAATGCGAATATTTTTCAAACCAATAAGCTCAACACACGTAAAAAAAAAAAAGACGAAGCTATCATTTTCCATTTTATTCTCTATTTTCCGACCCTTTTTTGTATTTTCTCTCTCCTCTTCCATGTGGCTTCACTCTCGGCTTGTCCCCAGGCTCGTGTGGCTCACCAAGGGAGCCGGGCTTCATCGTCCAGGCCCACCTCGGCTTGGGTCGGCTTGCCCCCGAGCCGACGCCACACCGCCGCTTCCTCTCAGCCACTCCGACCACCCCTACACCACCAAACCACCTCTAACCTCACTTCTCGACCTCCTTGATCTCTCTTCGTCATCCTCTGATAAGACTTAAAAAGTACACAAATCATTCTTTTAATTTGGCTTTTATAGTCTCCGAGCAATGCTTCACTGATAATCTTTACCCTATTTTAAGTACAAGAGCCCTCAACGATGATTGGATCAAGTTTGGAGTGAAAACGAACCGATTTGGGCAGATTTAGGGCAAAGAAGATCGATTTTCTATTGAAGAAAATCAAAGATCGATCTCTTAAAAGCGTAAAGAGGAAACAAAGCTGAAGAACAAAGATCGATTTTCGTTGCATAAGAAGATCGATCTTAATGCTTGCAAAGATGACAGATAGCGAGAGTTAAGAAGATCGATCATTGTTGCATATAAAGATCGATCTTATTGCTGCTTGAAGAGACGACATAAAGCAAGGTTTCAAAAGATCAATCTTCTCCTTTAAGAAGATCGATCTTCTACGGGACGCAACCAAGCACCCAAGAACAAAGATCTAAGAAAATCGATCTTCTTCGGGACGCAACCAACTATGGGAGAACAGAAGATCGAGAAGATTGATCTTTTTTTACCAGCTAAGAAAAATCAACGGCCTAGATCTAATCTGAGTGGGGAAGGCTCTTGGGCTATAAATAGACCCCTTTTGGGGGAATTTAGGGATTCTTTTGTACTCTTTCTTAGCTCTTCTCCTCTTTTAAACTTTTAGGATTGAATCTTTTGGAGGAGATCCATGAACGAAACGCTTCATCAACCTTCATCTATGGATCAACCTCTAAAGATGAGTAGCTAAACCCCTAGTCTTGGGATTCTTATAATGTAATAAGGGTTTCTATTAGGGATTTTTAGGATTTAGGGATTTTTAGGATTTAGGGATTGTATACTTTTGTGAGTGGTTTGTATACATTGATTTATATTTCTTGATGAATTTGGTGTTGATTTCATTGATGCATGGTTGGATTGTCTTATTGTGCACTCGATCTAGGTCTTATGCACTCTAGGGCTTGGATGGAGTCCTCTAATAGGAGGATTCGTGCTAGAACTATGGATTCTCTCATGATGTTGGATTCTAATCCACTACAACCTATCCCTAACCCTCCACCCATCCTATCCTTGTAGATTTGGTCATCGAGATGCTAGAACCATCTCGATTTCACACCTAAATCCATACTATTATTGTTTCCTTGCGATGGATCCATCTTAATTAGAGGGTTCATTAGCGGCGATCGAAATTAACTGTTAGGTTGCCGATCATTAGACGATTGTTCTCACCGGTGAAGGATCTTAACCCAATCCTCATCGAGCAATAGGTGGAACTAGCTATTCATATATCGACAATTAAGTGTAACCATTCAATTTGTTTAGCTAGCCATTATCTTAGGAAAACATATTAGAACCTTTATTATTGATTAATGATCCCTCGGCCTTTCTCCGTATTTATTAATCCTTCACCATTAATGTTAGCTTAGCTCTAGATAAAACCCAAATTTACTCCTTTTACCCCAACTTTTTGGTAGAGAGCTATAAGAAGTATTCCAACTTAATCCTAGTTTCCCTGAGGATTGACCCGGACTCACTGCTAACTACTAGTTTTTAATAACTAAGTTGAGCGTCGATTATTTTTGTAAATTTCTGATCGAACTTATTAAGCCGCGACACTTTTCAAGTCTTATCAAAAATTTTGGCGCCGTTGCCGGGGGGTATTAGTGTATTAAGTTTCTTACTTAGTGTAACTTTCTTTTCCAAATAGTTATTTTCTTTTCCTTACTATATAAAAGACCAAAAATAGAATCCTGTTAACATTGCCATAGCCTTTTGTGATCATTAGAGAGAACGACGAGGCATCCTTCCGAGCGATGAAGGAGTGATCGCCGACAAACACGTCATCGGGATTGCCTTGTTTGTATTTCTCAATCTTGTTTGATCTTTGTGATGTGTGAATGTGTGAGCACCCGTTCCACCAACCCGGTCCGACCATGTTAGGTAGAGGGTCTGCCCCGTTTGGCCTTGTTCCACGATCGAGTTGATCGCGGAGACCCCAAGGGCAATTTTGTAAATTGCGCCTTGGCAGTCGATTTCTCACCCGCGTTGTGCACACACTGCCTTAGATCGATGAATGTGTTTGATTAAAATCTTAGGGGTGCTTCCGATAGGAAGATCGGAGCTCGATCGGGGAAAATCGAATCGGACGGTCAAGATTAGATCTGACTTGTTGAGTCACCGACCCTGTAACAGGTCGGTTGGGCATTGCAGCAGGTCAATTCACGATCCACTATAAAGAGACCCTCTTCTCCTCCTTTCCTCTCTTTTTCCTTCCCCTGCTTCCTGTGACCCTTCTTCTCCTTTCTTCTCCTTCTTTCTTCCCGTCGTGAGTGAGAGCATGAGAGAGAGAGAGAGAGAGAGCTCCGGCGAGCTTGGAGGGTGCTCCACAACGAGGAGGGAGCCATTGTTCGAGTGGTTTAGTGGCTGGTTTAGCAACAGAGGTGTTAAGTTAGCTTGTATTTAGGCTTGTTTTGTTGTTCCATGTTGATTATATACATATTTGCTTGATTAAATCATGCTAGATGATGTGTTTTAGCTTGCTTAATATCTGATTTATGTTTGGTTGGATTTTGGTTTGATTTAAGTTGGATTTAAGCAAGTTTTCCTTCAGATAATTTCGGATTTCTGTTTTTCATTGAAGATGCACGTTCAAGCCCTTTTCCCGAATAGTAGCTCATGATCGATCCACGGATCAGCCGCCAGACTATACGGTCGATCGTCATGGTCTCTGCGGTCGATCGTGAGCCATAAAATCACCAGAATAACACCCCACGGTCTATCCATTGATCGACCGTCACGTCAGCCTTCACTTCTTCAAGGTCGACCATGACATCATTCGCTAGCCTTTGAATAGGGTTTTTGATGTTCAATTGATTTGATTTTTGGACACAATGATCTAAATGATCTCTGAAAGATATCTGCAAAGTTTGGTTTCAATCCGTTGAATTTTCGAAGGATTTATGCGTTGTTTGTCGAACCTGGACTTTTATCGAAAGTATAGGGTTTCATCTATTTTCGTTTATCCGATCGATCTAATTTTTGGCTACGTGATTCAAACTATGCCATTGAGTGGGCATATCAAGTTTCATGTCGATCGGATGGCTAGATTGAAACATATCATTTTTCGACTTTGATGATGTTATTGGTTTGATTTCTGTAAATCGATTATTTTAATCATATCTTGGATATATATTATTTTAAGCCCGTGCGTGGTTTGTGGTTGAACCAGGAGAGTTGCGCTTCCCTTGGGATGTGTAGAATAAATGGGCCTTAAGTACACCCTTAGCTTTGAATAAAATATTATTATATTGCTGTCATAGTTGCTTGATAGTTTAGCTGGGGCCGTATCCCGTTTGTAGGCATGAGTGCTTATTTTATTCCGCTCTATTCTAGACCAATGCTATGTATATCCTTGGTGAGCTGTAAGCTACGCCCGACTTGTGTATTATTCTGCAATCCTGTTGTATGCTTATACTTCTGTTGTGGATGAGCATAACATGCATTTGATTGTGCATGAGATGTATAAGAATAGGGCGTGGGCGATGGGTTGATCGCCGATCCAAGGCTTTCGGGTAGCTCGAATTTAGCTATAGGATTGGGGTTGGGTAGTTTTTTCCATGTTTGAATGGTTGTGTTCAGTCGAATTCGATGACAGACCTAGATGACTTGAACACATGTTGATCGATGATTTAGAGGTCGTATCGGCCTTGAGCCGGGTTCTGAGATGTAGTCGGTGTCCAGTGTTCTATGACTCTTGAGTAGAGGGTGTGGCTACTCAGCGGTGTCGTTTCCCGCCTAACAGTGCCGATTTTCTGCTGGTGACTCAGCAGTGTTGGTTTCCTACTTTATTGAGTGTGACCCAGCATGTGACCAGTTCTTCTGAAAGACTATGACTGAGGCCCTCAGGGACGCGCGGTGGGGTTATGGGGCCCCTGTGTAAACCCAGGCTTTGCTTGAGGGCGACACTGTTCTGTTCCCTTTCTTTGTGAGTGTCGTAGCATAGAATCCTGCTGAGTTTATTGCTCACTCCTACCCGGACTATGTTTTGCAGGTGCAGGCGTAGCTCTTCTTCCGTAGATCCCAACTGGACATGCACATGGTGGCGCATCAGCTTGGAGGTATTCGAGGACTTGGGGTTTATTAAATCTTGTTGGATTATTTAAATGTATAATTTTCCTTCTATAAGGATTTTGAGGATTAAATATATTGCATCAGAATCTTGAATTTTATTAGAAATTTTTTTTGATCCCCGAATTCAATTGTTAATTAGTTGTCTTATCTCATTGTAATAGCGCCTTTGATGGATTGAATAGAGTAGGAACCCTCACGCCTTGGCCCGGATGGGTTTTCTGGGTCGGGACATGACAGAATGAATGTGAATGAGGACCCAGAGTTCGATATTACCTTGCAAGCATATTTCGATTCTCGTGTTGCATTGCATAAACCTCTAGACTCTCCTCTTCACATTATTGCCCATGAAGGATTTCTATGTCCATAATTCTTTCACATCGAATTCTTGGATTCAAGCTCCGATAATTGAGGCGGCCCACTATGAAATTAAGCCACAATTCTTACAATCTTTACCAGCCTTTCACGGATTGTCCCATGAAGACCCTTACAATCATATCGAATAATTCATTTTGATAAGTTTTCAACAATTTTTTCGAAAACGCTTAAAAACTCAAATTATTTCCCTTCACTCTCAAGGACAATGCTAAATATTGGCTTATTTCTTTGGAGCCCCGATCCATCACTACTTGGCCCCAACTACAATCCCAATGTCTTGCAAAATTCTTTTCAATTACAAAGACTAGTGAACTTCTGCAAGAAATTGTTTCTCTTAAACAAGCAGATGATGAATTGTTTCATGAAGCTTGGGACCGCTATAGAGAACTTCTTAGCAAGTGTGCCCATCATCAATTTTCTCAATGGGCCATAGTAGAAATTTTTTATAAAGGTAAGGAGAGGTATCAATTGAGTATAGATGCGCATGTGGGGGAGTTTTCATCACTAATCCTCTCGACGATTCTTGAAAACTTTTTGAGAAACTTGCCGAGAACTCCCAACACCATGTAACTTCATCTAGGAACAACCGAAAACCTTCAAGCCAACCTACTCTAACCTACTCCTAGAGGAGTCATTGAGCTAAATGAGCCAACCCGCCTCGCCCAACAAGTTGATGCTTTGAGTAGGAAGCTCGATCAAGTTCTTACCCAAACCACGAATCAAGTCGCTTCCTCTAGTCATTCTTTGCGCTCAACTTCGGGGGAGCTTTGCTTCCTATGTTTGACTCCCGGCCAATTCGTTACCGGTTGCCATTTGGCATGCGATTATCCGGAGGTCGTGCAAGAGCATATCAATGCCGTCTTCAATCAATCCAAGCCTACTTATGACCCTTACTCAAATACATACAATACGGGTCTTAGGGATCATTCAAATTTTTCATGGAGAAATCTCGGCCAACAACCTCCACATACATATAATTTTAGACCACCAATTTGGGGCAATCAAGCTCGAAGTTATCCTCCTAGGTATTAAACGCCATATCCTTCTAGCCAAGCTCCACAAAATCTAACCTCCTACCGGCCACCTCAAGCTCCACATGCATATCCACATCAAGTGGCAAGTTATCCTCAATTATCTCATCCTCCAAATTGGAGTCAAAGGCCACCTAGGCCTTCCCCATACCAAGCCCCCCATCAAGGCCATCAATCTCTTCAAGCTCCGAAATGCGATCCTTCTATTGAAAAAAAACTTATCAAGGCATTGAATTCTTTTGAGTCAAGCACCCAAGTTTTACACTCTCATTCCCAATCCATTGAAAAGTTGGAAGTGTAAATAGGCCAATTGGCTAATACTATGGCAAGAAGGGATGAGGGTAGACTTCCTAGTCAACTCATAGTAAATCTCAAAGGCCAACATTATGTCGATTTCACTCATGAGGAAATGCAAGCGGTCACTACCCTCCGGAGTGGAAAGATTTTTCATAATGTTGAGATGCCCAAAGACATCACATTAAAGCAAAAGCATGAACCTCATTTGCCTAATTCAATACAAGACTCTCAAGCATCACCTCATCATACCCCTCATGATTATTCGAGTACACTACCATCTTTTAAGGAAACTCAACCTATCTTATTTGATCCTTTACCAACCAGAGCATACATTCATAAGGCTCCATATCCTCAAGCACTAGTTGATCCTCAAGCCACATCCCAACCTTGGAGGAATGGTAAGTATGAGGAGATGCTAGAACTCTTCAATGAAGTCCAAATCAACCTTTTCTTATTAGATGCCATCAACCAAGTGCCTTCTTACGTCAAATTCTTGAAAGACTTGTGTACCCATAAGAGGCAATCTAAATCTCATGTCCCCAAAAAGATCTTCCTAAATGAGCAAGTTAGTTCTATTCTACAATTCGATCTACCTCTGAAATTAAGAGACCCAGGTAATCCTACCATTTCTTGCATCATAGGGGATCAATTGATTGATGGAGCTCTTCTTGATTTAGGAGCTAGTGTAAATCTAATGCCATACTCCTTGTTTTGTAAGTTTGGCCTAGTAGAGCTTAAGCCGACCTCGATGACTTTGCAATTAGCCGATAAATCCATCAAGACACCATGGGGTGTTCTTGAAGACATATTAGTCAAGGTCGATAGATGTGTTTTCCCGATCGATTTCGTTGTTCTTGACATGGAACCAGGCTTTAGACATAAGAAATTCATTCCCATCATACTTGGATGACCTTTCTTGGCTACGACCAATGCATGCATAAACTGTAGGAGTGGCATCATGTCTGTTATTTTCGAAAATATGGAGTTGAAATTAAATATTTTTTATGCTACTAGACAATCTGTGCACGGGAATGAATGTTTCATCACCAAGTCGTTAGTGGATGGTGATATTGTTGATGAATGTGCAAATGATGTGATGGTTGTAAATTTTGATATGGATGATGATTGTGAATCATTTGTTGAAGAGGATTTTCCGGGTTTACGTGATGAAGTGTTGACTTTTGATGATGTTCTGATGGTTTTTAATGCGTTGCAAAATGCGGATTTTCCCACTTCGGATTTACTCGATGAATTTGAACATGCATGTGCCATGGCCTTTCAAAAAACTTCATTTGAGCCATTACCACCTATATCCTCCACATTGACACCCCTATCTTTGATTAAGCCTCCAACCTTAGAGTTGAAACCCTTGCCATCCAATTTGAAATATGAGCACCTTGGGGCGAATTGCTCCCTCCCGGTAACCATATCATCATCTTTGACTCTTGCACAAGAGGGGAAACTCCTGAAAGTGCTCACCAAACACAAGAGGGCCATTGGGTGGTCCATTGCCGATCTTAAGGGGATAGACCCATCTATATGCACGCACCGCATATACTTAGAGGATGAGTCTAAGGGGCTGTTTAGATACCGCGGATCCGTGGGATCCGCGGTATCCAGCGGATACCGTCCGCGGATACCGTCCGCGGCGTCCGCTCGATTCGAGCGGACGCCGAAATTGGAATCCGCCCTTGGGCGGATTCCAATTTCGGGGATCCGCGCGGAACCCGCGCGGATCCCAAACGCTGGATCCCGCACCGCGGGATCCGCGCGTTCACGGGATCCACGGGATCTCGGCGGATCCCGTGGATCCAAACACGCCCTAAGAGTGTCATAGAGTTTCAACGTCGATTAAATCCAAACATGAGGGAAGTTGTTTTGAAAGAGGTTCTTAAACTCCTTGAGGTGGGAGTCATTTTCCCTATCTCGGACTCCAAATGGGTGAGCCCAAGCTAAGTAACGCCCAAGACCCATTGGACTCATTCATAACCACGGTAATGCTTGACTTCTTCACGGGGCCTTGTTCGAACAAGTCCCTAACAAGCTCCAACTCACCACGATTCAAGTATACAATTCCAAGAAACCAAGTTTTTCTCCGACATCTCATTGAACACTTCATAAGCTTTGTCTACGAACCTCATCCTCACCAACACAGTGACCACCGTGTTTCATGACACTACGTCCCCAACAAGCATTCCGCCCAACACCCTTATCCCAAGGGCTAAAAACCTAGTCCTCATGTACAAGTGGATGAGCGAGTTAGTGATGAATAGATCCAACTGGAACCCAAGTTTTAGGACAAGTCCATGAAGCTGGAGGCCTTCTTCAACGGCTAGGAGAGACGAGCAAGCTTTGAGGGGATCATGGCATGGGTGGTGGTGGTAGCGAAGGAGCTCCGGAGAAGAGGAGGGACCGGCGCAGTCGCGAACGGAGAACAAGAAAGGGGATCGCGAGAGGGGAAGAAGAAAGGGGATCGCGGGGAAGAAAAAAGAGTCAGAGTTCAACCCAGTCACGACCGATCGATCAGTCAACCGACCAATTGATCATCCAGGATCGATCGGTCTGATCGATCGATCGTCATAGAACTGACAGCAAGAATAAATCACAACTGTCCAATTCGCTTTTTTCCAATCGAGCTCCGATATTCCTATCGAAAGCGTCTATAAAAATCTAATCAATCACATACATCAATGTAAGACAGTGTGTGCACTACGCGGGTGTGAAACCGACCGCTAAGGTGCACTTTACTAAATTTCTCTTGGAGGTGTAAAATAGTGATGTGATCAACCGATCGCAAAGCAAGGCCAACTGAGCCAAACCACAAAACTAGACCCTCGACCTAATGCGGTCGGACCGGGTTGGAGGTACGGGTCCTCACATCTAGTGGATGTTTAATCGAGGGGAATGGGGTTGAAGCCCATGAAATGACTATTCTTCTCAATGGCAACCCAATCTAGCTGATCTGGCGGACCCAGGTTCTAGGCTCAATGGGACAACCAAATTGTGGGGGCAGTTACTAAGATTATTCTTACCCATTCCTATGATGAGTGAATGATAAACCTACATTATGTAAAGGTTAAGCTTATGCTTTTAATGATCCTTATTACTCCAAGAGTAGGGGCATAGCATGATGTTCTTAATAAGAGATCACCTATATCTAGTGAGAAGGGGTCACTTCTATAAGAATGATCTAAGTGCTAGTTCTCTAGAGCATTCAAAGAATTCTACCAGGCACGTCCAGGCCCAAAATGGACACATCAAAAGAGGCTTCAGAGGTATAAGAAAGACGCTGTATGAGCAATGTTGTCTTAGTGTACGCAAAAGCTGAACAATTTAAGAGAGTCTTCGCGTTCACTGTTTAGCGAGTACATTAGACAGTGTTTCACAAGGAAGGTTCAAAGCTAAACTTACCTCTTCTGATGCAACAAATTTCTGTGGTACTGTCAAATGTATTAGGAATTATATAGCATATGATCAGCCATTTGATTCATATGGGGAATTGTTGGATTAAGGCTTGTATAAAAGCCCAAAACACTTATTAAATAAGTGTGGGCTAAGCCTAGAAGGGTTGAATCAAATGGGCCAAGAGAAAGCCCAATTTAATCCAAATGGAGGAGCCCTTATGATGTAGTAAAATGTTTAGTCCGACATTGGTTGCGGAGAAAACATTCCACTAGTTTATATACTGTTTGGAGCTTCTATGCTTTGAACACTTGAGTGGATTAGAGAGAGGCACCCACACGCGCGCACCACTGCCGCCCGCCGACTAGCTGGTTGTGCTCGTGCGCCGTGTGGGGTGTGAGGTGTGTGTCTATTTTGCTACACGATGATCTGGTTGAGTCAGGTCAAATACACTAGACTAATTGGGCTGATTCAACTTGACTTTTCAGCTTTCAAGTCGATTACAAATGAGTTGGCCGAGTCTAAATGGCTCATTCACTCACAAGTAATGGGCTGAGTCAGTTATGACTCTTGGGCTACCCATGACTGGGCAGTGATGGGTGACGTGGCAGCCCATGTCCTCCTGGTCAGCTGTTACTACTGACGTGACGACCCTTGAGCTCCCCACTTAGTGGAGGTTACAGATGATGTGGCTTGTGGCAGCACATTAATAAACCGTTATAGATGACTTGGCAGCCAATAACTGGGCTGTTATTGCTGACGTGATGACTCTCTTCACCTCCCCACTAAGTAGCTGATCAGCTAGCCATCCTCGCCTATAAATAGGACCCTACCCATCCAGTTCAAGGCTAAGCTGCATGCATCCACACTTGCACACCACCACTTCGTAGAGGGTCCTGTAGGTTGAGAGTAGTGTACCGGTGAAGGCTTGACGGGTGATCAGAGGCCGACTTCCTTCCGTTCGCGCAGAAAATCGTTGTATCCTTGGAGCTCCTTGCTTGAAGAATCAAAAGTTTCGGTGGTGGCGGACATTACGTGCTTAAGGGCACAATGTGGTACATTAGCATCGATCAATCGGTTCTTTTGCGCTTTCTTATTCTTTTCTCTCCCATTCGAATCAGCGGTAAGGATAAGTGGTTTTATTCTTTCGTTGTAAAGGATTACTTGCTACCCTAGTAAAAACAAGAATCCTAGTTGATTTTTCTAACATATGTTTCATTAATCTGAACTTATCATCAATTAACTATTAATTAAACTATTAATATTAGGAGATCTTTTTTGAAAGCAACTACCACTGCATTGTGGAAAGTAACTATCACTTAAGTCAATCCTATTTTTTTGAAAACTAACTGTCGTGAAGAAGGGGCCCCACTATTTTTTCAGCTATTATTTGTGAAAAGTAACTACGGTATTTTCCCAATATTGAAAAGTAACTATTATCTTATAAGTTACTTTCCACCAAATTACTTTTCAACAAAAATTGAAAATTTTTGTAAAGTAACTACAAATATTGAAAAGTGAATTTCCCCCCACAAAAGTTGAATTTTTTTTTAAAAATAACTACAAATAGATATATAGATATATGGTAGGGAAATTTTGGTACAATAAGAGTTTGAATATCTAATGACGAATATTTTTTAAAAGACTTATTGACATTTGGGTGTAATATTGGAGTCCACGAGACAATAAGCTTTTTATCATTCATGACAGTTCTTCTTATGTGCTAGTGTCCAACTCATGCATTCATTGTCAATATCAAAAGATTTTTGTTCGTCACCACTCGCCGTATGTGGTCGCTGGCAGCCAAGAAATATCCTAAACCTTGCAAGCATGGAGACAATCATCAATGAATTTGTCCATCTCCTTCTGAGACACAATCATTGGAGTCACAAAGAAACAAACATGATGGAAGAGAAGAGAAGACGAGAAGACGTGAATGGCCATGATTTGATGTTCATGTAAAGAAAGTATCTGCCAATAGCATGAGTTTGGTGCAACCGCAGAAAGAAATAAAAAATGTAGCCTAGTTGTTCATGGTGACACTTTTGCTTTGCTCATCTGGAAATTAATACATATGAACAAAGTTTATAAAGTTCATTTTGATTCAGGCATAGCTTTTGACAAGAAACTTAAGTGTTGTTTGGTTGGTATGAATCATGGTGTGATGCATCCTTCATGGTAGATCATGTGTTTGGTTCATCACGCATCAACTAAAACATACACTGTGCGCAATCAAACAAATGATATGTATGGCTGATATATGCACCGTATGATGCATGGATTCCACGATCCTTTTGCACCAACGATTCAAGTAACCAAACATACCTAGAAAATCTTCATATATGACAAAAAGCTGTTGCTGTGTTTAATCTTCAATATTACACACAAAAAAATCGTAGTCTCAGTGCAGCTTACAAAGAACATGTAAGAGATGTACATTTTGCAAGCCTATAAGGCAACCTATTACAAGGAGAACTGAAGCATCAACTATTCTTTTTGTAGTTCTAAGTTGGCCGCCCTCCCCTCTTTTTCTCCTCATGGTTTCTAGTATAGCATTCCTTACTCTATGCTGAGTGGATTAATTAAAGCTATGCATCATAGCTCACTAGGATCCACATTTAGCAAAACAGAAGAGCCTAATAAAGTATCATAAAGTATTGAGCCGTGATATTTAGCCAATTTAGTGTGTGTTGGCTGAAATTCAATCGGATATGACACTATAAATTTATGGGTTAATAACACTTTACTCCACTCTAGTTTACCAAATTGTCATTTTACATCTAATATTTTCAAACGTGAGAAAATGGATCTTGAAGTTTACAATTATGTCGATTTGAACCCAGATGGGGGACGGCGTTAATTTAGGTAACGGCGTTTAGATCATCTCCGGCGCCGTCCCTTTCAGATTCGCCATCTCCGACGACGAATCCGGCGATCCAACCCATTGGATTGACTCCCCATAGCCTTGCGATCTCTCTTGTACCATCGCCGTCATCCGGCGGCCTTGTTTCACCGTCGATCAAGTTTCGATGCGTTCTTAACCGTCCAAATCACCTCCGGCACCGTCCCTTCCAAAACCGCCGCCTCCGACAACAAATCCGGCGATCCAACCCATTGCATTGACTCCCCAGAGCCTTGCGATCTCTCATGGACCATCGCCGTCCTCCGGTGGGCTTGTTTCACCGTCGATCAAGTTTCGATGCGTTCTCAGCCGTCCAAATCACCTCCGTCTCCGTCCCTTCCAAAACCGCCGCCTCCGACAACGAATCCGGCGATCCAACCCATTGGATTGACTCCCCAGAACCTTATGATCTCTCCTGTACCATCGCCATCCTCCGGTGACCTCGTCTCGCTAGCGATCGAGCTTCAACGCGCTCTCGGTCGTCCAGATCACTGTCACTCGGATTAACGCCGTTCCCCACTAGGGTTCAAATCGACCTAATTGAAAACTTCAAGGTCCATTTTGTCACGTTTGAAAATATTGGGTGTAAAATGACAATTTGTCAAACTAGAGGGGAGTAGAGTGTTATTAACCCTATTATTGTTGTGATTGGTGATATAGGATAGACATACATACATGGATATACTTACTTATGTATATATTAACACATGCGTGCATACATACATACATACATATATATACGCACACATATATACATACATATATTATGAATTTAAATACACATATATGTTTATGTACATACACATACACACACACATACATATATATATGTATCATCATTATATAGCAGGATGGTTATAAGTTAACTATCATGTTATCCTATGTGGAGCCTACGTGGAGAGAGTTATCCTACGCGGAAGCTACATGGAGGGGGATAGTGGAGGGGGGAGTTAGTAGGAGAGAGAGGAGGGTTAGTGAGGAGTTATTGGGAAAGGTGGGGAGAGATGGTAGTTATCATGTCATGTGGCAGGGGAACTTACTAGTATATATATATACTAGTAAGTTCCCCTGCCACATGGCAGGGTAACCACCCTCTCTTCCCAACTCCCTTAATAACCACTCACTATCCCCCACTAACTTCCTTCCCTCCGCCACTATCCCCCTCCACGTAGGCTTCACGTAGGATAACCCTATCCACGTAGGCTTCACGTAGGATAACCCTCTCCACATAGGCTCCACGTAGGACAACAGATTTGTTAAGTTATAATCATCTCTCCATATAAGGTTGATATACACACACACACAAATATACATGTACATCTATCATTCATATATATATATATATATATATATATATATATATATATATATATATATATATAGAGGAATTTTCAGAATCAAACTGGTTTGATAAATCTTCTGCATCAAACCAATTTGATCGGACGGCTTAGATCATGTTTCGCTGCTTAACACCCCCCCTCCTCTTCCCCTTCTTCTAAACCCTCTATCCCTCTCAAAACCCTCCAGCCCTGTCGCCGCTCTACCGTCGCAGCTCCACCGTCGTGCCCTAGACATCGCCACTAGCTCGCCGCCTTGCGCCGTCCTCCCTCGCCCCGTCCTTTCCTTCTTCACGACCTTGCCTCCCTCTCCCTCTTGCTTCGCCATCGCCGAAAGAGATCCATAGCGGAGGTCGCCGTCCAGTTCCCGGTAACCTCTTGCTCTCTCCCTTCTTTCTCGGATCCTGGCCGTGCGATGATCGGACGGCTTAGATCATGTTTCGCTGCTTAAACCCCCCAACCCCCCCACCGGCCGCTCGTGACCCAACTCTCTCCGTCCTCCCGTGCCCTAGAGATCGTCTCGCCGCCACTGCGCCCAGTCCTCTCGTGCCCTAGAGATCGTCTCGCGCGCCACTGCGCCCAGTCCTCTCGTGCCCTAGAGATCGCCGCCAGCTCGCCTCCGCCGCCTCGCCCCGTCCTCCCTCGCCTCTCCAGTTTAGAAGGTGATTATGATGTTATCGTGCTTTGCTGGTGTTATGGGACCTGGAGGACCGTTTGGCCCAGGGATCCTCCAGAGGCAGTGCCTGGTTGGGCTCCTCTGCCAGCCGAGCATCCATGCTGGGGTCCTGGCGGCGGACCTCCTCTGTCAGGTCCTGATGTTCCATGATTTTGGAGCCCTGGTTTTGTTGGTTTCCTCTCTACATGATCAGTTGGTTATCACTCTGTTGTGCTTAGATAGCATACAGAGTGCTTCAACCTTGAAATTTTATTCTTTTTCGCTTCAAAATTGTCTTTTCTAACATGTTATTATACTGTTTTAAGAACGATTATCTTCACCATCAGTGAGATCAGTAAATGTCATTATTTTTTCACTTGGTGGTTACCCTGCTAAGTGGCAGGGGACCTCACTAGTATATATATATACACACACATCACATACACACACATAATAGGTGGGACCCCGTGCCATGTGGCACGGGTAACCACCCACCCCCCATTATGCTCTCTCTTTCTCTCTCTCTAATCAGTTACTATTCTTTGGTTATAATTCATATGTCACGTCATAAAATATTTTTTATATAATAAATAAATGTATATGTACATGTATATATCTAAACGTATATACATAGCCGTAGCACTTCTAATAAATGTGTGTAATATGTGGCGTGATCTGCACGTGTGACATTGGGTTGAGTGAGAGCCGACCCGTCGGTTAGAAATAATTTTTCTAAAGCATAACTAGCATGGAAAATTTGTCCGAGTAGGACCCACCTTAGTTGACGTGGCATGCCTCCAGCCACGAAAGCGCCACATCAAGTGGGAGACATTATCTGGCCACATCGAAAGTTCGTAGTATCTCTTCATTGTGTCCTAACTGTTATCTTTCATAGAGAGAGAGAGTGGGATGGCGAAGTCGGTGGGCATTGCCGGCAATTCACCGACCACCGGCCTGAACTGAATCAGCCTATCGGTCCCGGATGTCCAGAAACCCGTCTCCCTTCTCGAGCATGTGCGTTGTGGGTTTGGTTTTGATTTTATACTCTTTGGTGTGGTTATCATGTGTGAATGGATGTGTTGCAGTAATGCTTAGATTGTGGATTCTTTTATGGGTAGATCACGGAATCAGCCAAGAATTAATGGATGAAGTTTTTGCTCAAAGCAAGAAGTTTTTTGATATGGCATTAGATAAGAAAATGTGATGCAGGACCAATTCTAAATCCAGACCTGGTTGAACCCAAACCCGAGAGACTCCCTAGGCGTTCAGGTCGTGTTCGAACTCCCACAGTCCGACTCAGATCTCCGTACGACCGTGACTGTCGGATGGGCATAACTTTCGGCCGATCGAGGCGTGTGACCAGCCATTTCGACCGGCTCGACGAGCTCCACAAGACTCATCAGAGATCTTTGATCTCTCCATGACCGGGGCCTCTAAAGATCCAGATTTCTTTTCTTTATGGCCTAAAAATTCGTTTTAGTGTAAATCTTTCCTTTGTTAGCAGGTTATCGGTATTTACTATTTTTAGCATGTTTTCCTATTTCTAGCCGTTTTCTTTTTTCTTAATTTTGGGATTAGTTCATTAGTAATTGGGTTTGAGTTTCATTTCTAATTTGAGTCCATCTGTAAGTTGGTTTCTTCTTATTCTATAAAAGGAGACGTAGGGCGTGTAATTAGGGAGGATTTTGATGAATAAGAAAATTTAGGGTTGTTTTCTCCTCTTAAGAATTTTGGTTTTCTCTCCCATTGAGAGGACGGTTGTATCACCTGTTGAGAGGCTTCTTTCATGCTTACCCTGCTTCAGAGTGGTACCAGAGCTATTCGAGTTTCCTGGGAAGAGGAACAATGTACGTGCTTGGAGGCCGCCTAGCGTATCTCCGCCCACCCCGAGGAGAGGAAGACGTGGTTGCTCTCCTCCTGTTGACGACACACCCCTTGCTCGGGATCGTGGAGTTTTGCAGGCGATCATTGCGAATTTGCAGCGACAAGTGGTCGAGTTTCAACTTTGGCTCGAGCTACAAACCCGCATCTAGACGCTCCCTTTTGAGGAGGAAGGCGACTTGTCGTCCGACGAGTCGGCGACCAAGTTACCGAGTTTCACCTCGAGCCATCCTCCTTTTCGGCACCATAACCAGCATGGTTGTTCTCAAGATTATAGATTCAAGGTAGACCTACCTGAATTCGTAGGAGGATTGCAGCCGGAAGCCCTCATTGATTGGCTTCATGAAGTCGACCGTATCTTTGAGTTTCGAGACGTACCTGATGACATCACGGTGAAGTTGGTCTCTATCAAGCTAAAAGGTCGAGCTTCGGCATGGTGGGAAAAACAGAAGAGGTCCCGGGAGAAGCAACAGAAGGACAAAATTCAGAGTTGGGAAAAGATGAAGAAAAAGTTGAGTGAGCACTTCCTTCCCTTCGGATACACTCAGTCCCTCTTCCAGAAACTTCATACTTTACGCCAAGGTATGAGATCTGTTGAAGGCTATAAGGCAAAGTTTTATCAGCTGCTTGCCAGGAACGATCTGTCAGAGACGGAGGAGCAAACTGTGGCGAGATATCTGGGAGGGCTACGGCTACCAATCCAGGATGCGCCGAGCCTCCATACCTTGTGGACGGTTTCAGAAGCGTATCAGCGCACCTTGACTGCGGAGAGGCAGCAAGCATGAACGGCTACAGCCTGGCGCAACCAACGAGCAAATCCAGCAGCCCCGGCGAATCCCAGGGCTAACTCAGTAGCAGTACCAACAAACCCTATCTAACAGTCGAAACCTGGTCCGCGAGAGGCAACCCCAAATCAAGCATCAGAATCCACCTTCAAGTGTTATCATTGCAGAGAAGCTGGGCATCGCCCATGGAGTGCGATCTACCTGCTAGTAGGCCTGGGAAGGCCCTCCTCATTGAGGAAGAATCTGTGGAACCGGCTGATCAAACTGAACCCGTATTCGATGAATATGAAGACGAAGAGGAGATCCTTTATGGAGACGGTCGTGAGATTCTGGTGCTACGGAAGAGCTTCCTTTAGCCCAAGAAAGAGGCCGACCACCACTGGTTGTGAACCAATATCTTCCAAACGACATGTACCATCGGCGGGCGAGTCTACAAGATGATCATTGATAGCGGGAGCTGTGAGAACATCGTAGCAGAGGAGGTGGTTTCCAAACTACAGCTTTCAACGGAATCTTATCCTACTCCGTACCGACTATCCTGGCTCAAACTTGGAAGTGAGGTAAAAGTTGATAAGCGATGTTTGGTATCTTTTTCAATTGGTTCTAACTATCAAGATAGTGTATGGTGTGATGTGGTTACTATGGATGCATGCCATCTACTTTTGGGACGACCTTGGCAATATGATCACTTTGTTGTCCATGACGGCCAGAAGAACACCTAACATTGAGGATCAAGGTGAAGAAACTGACACTCACACCAAGATGAGATGACTCACTAGCCAAACCCAAGGTGGACAGAGCGGTGACTATGCTATCCCGATCTCAGTTCCTCGAAGAAGTAAAAGAACAACCGGTCATCTATGCGCTGCTTCCAGGCGAACCAGAAGTTGATGATGAAGTCCTCGACCTGGTGAGACCCATTCTGGATGAGTTCTCTGATCTAATGCAGAAGGAACTGCCCCCTGGATTGCCGCCACTACGAGAGATCCAGCATCAGATAGACTTGACCATGGGAGCCAGTTTACCCAATCATCCAGCATACCGGATGAGCCCAAAGGAGATTGAAGAACTGAGGAAGCAAGTAACAGAATTGATGGAGCGACGCTATGTTCGGGAAAGTATCGATCGTTGTGCAGTACCTTCTCTCTTAGTACCCAAGAAGGACAGATCGTGGTTGATGACATGCTTGATCAACTGGCAGGTTCCAAATTGTTTTCGAAGATAGATCTCAAGAGTGGTTACCACCAGATACGCATAAGGTCTGGTGACGAGTGGAAAATAGCTTTCAAGACTCAGGACGGATTATATGAATAGATGGTGATGCCTTTCGGCTTGTCAAATGCTCCCAACACGTTCATGAGGTTCATTGTTTCTGCATGTGGCATTAGCGCAGATCCCGCCAAGGTGGAGGCAATCCGAAGCTGGCCTTCACTACGGAGCTTACATGATGTCCGTAGCTTCCATGGGTTGGCCTCATTCTATAGACGGTTCATATACAATTTTAGTTCGTTGACAACCCCGATCACTGAGTGTCTCAAGGGGCGAAATTTCCGGTGGACTAAAGAGGCGGAAGAGAGCTTCCACATGGTGAAGCGAAAGATCTCCGAAGCACCTGTTTTAGCACTTCCGGATTTTGAGAAGGTCTTCGAGGTCAACTGTGATGCTTCATGAGTAGGCATCGACGGTGTACTCAGCCAAGGACGATGACCTGTAGCATACTTCAGTGAGAAATTATCAAGTGCCACAAAAAACCACTCCACTTATGATCTGGAATTTTATGCTATTGTGCAGTCTTTGAAGCATTGGAGGCACTATTTGGTGCAACGTGATTTCGTGTTACACACTGATCATGAAGCCCTCAAATTCCTCCATGGACAACATAAGCTCAACTGGCGTCATGCAAAGTGGATAGCCTACCTACAGGAGTTCACTTTCTCTCTTCGGCACTTGGCGGGCACGCAAAATCGGGTTGCTGATGCACTGAGCCGGCGCACCAATCTTCTGACTACTCTACAGACACAGGTGGTTGGTTTTGAGGTCTTCAAGGACCTATACCCGGGTGATCCTTCCTTTGGCCGAATTTATGAGGAGGTCAGAGACGGGAAGCGCATTGATTATACATTGCAAGACGATTCCTATTCCGAGGACTGTGTCTTTGTGTCCCTAATTGCTCTCTACGAGGACTGATTCTGCAGAAACTACACCGTACAGGTCATTTTGGGGGAGACAAGACCCTGGCCCTTTTAGCTCGAGACTACTATTGGCCGAAGTTGCCAAGGGAAGTGACCCGATATGTGGAACAATGCCATGTCTGCCAATTGTCCCGGGGATCAGCTACTAATGCGGAACTCTACGCGCCACTTCTTGTTCCTGAGGCGCCGTGGATTGACATCAGTATGGACTTTGTACTCAGTTTGCCTCGCACTGCTCACGGTATGGATTCCATCTTCGTAGTTGTTGATTGTTTTTCCAAGATGGCTCAGTTCATAGCTTGTCGGAAGATGATGGATGCAGTGTGAATTGCTCACCTTTACTTCCAAGAGGTGGTGCGATTACATGGGATTCCAAGTTCTATCACCTCTAACCAAGACACTAAGTGTGAGGACCTGTCTCTCTACTCCTGGGTCGACCGCCTGGGTCAGGCCCGTGGCTCGTTTGCTTGTTTCGCGTCGAGCGTGCAATCATGTGGATCGCATTATTTTGTGGGCCGTAAGGGCAATTTGGTAAATTACACCTTGTCGGTTTGTTTCACACCTGTGTAGTGCACACACAACCCTATGTTTGATTTATGTGCTTGTTAGAACCTTAGGCGGGCTTTGGATCGAAGGATCCAAGCTCGGACGCGCGAAAGCTTGTCTTTGGGACAGCTAGCGGCCCATGTGCGATTGGTCTCTCCTGGCAGTGATCGATCGGATCTATGTCGGTTGTCTAGATAAGGACATGGCTGACGTGTCAGGATAAGGACGCGAACCGACCTAGTCCGACCGATCGGTCTTAGGACCGATCGGTCGGACTCGAGCTTATAAGTAACCCGAGACCCCTCTGTTTTTCCGAGTTTTCTTCTCCTTTCCTGCTACCTTAGAAATTCTCATTTGGAGCTTGATCCAACGGCTTGAGAAGCTTGCCAGGGGCTAGGGGAAGAGATCTAAACCCTCCTTGGATGGTTTGATTGGGAATCAAACGTGGATTATCATAGTTTGGTAGGTTTCTTCATTAAACCTTAGATTAGGTGTTCTTCATAGTTTTATTTGATTGTTCTTCAATTAAAGTATACTAGCTGATGCTTGATAGCTTGATTATGACCTGATTAACGTTTGGTAGGATTTGGTTTTGATTTGATATCAATTTAAGCAAGTTTTCCTTATGCTATTTTCGGATTTTCTTGTTTAATTAGAACAGTGGTGTTCTGACGTGATTTCTGAGCTGTACGTGCATTATATGAGTTAGTTTTCTAAAGCAGAGTTGTATATCCGTGAGTTAGCTTTTATTCCCAACTAGTTTCATGATAGTTGGATTTACGTACATTTGCTGGTGAATTAAATGGGTTGTATGTGCTAAAACAGGGAAGTCATCTTAATTAGTGTAATTAAGTGGTGTTTTTATTCTTAAATTGATCGGATTTTTGGAAGGGATGATCTTAGTGATATTTAGGTGTGATCTACAAAGTTTGGTTTGAATCCAAGTTATTTTCATGAAGGATTTTTATTGGGTTTATCAGATCTGAGATTTAACCAAAATAATAGGTTTTCATCAATTTTCTTTTATCCGATCGATCTGATTTTTGGGTATGTGATTCGGGGTATGTCGTTTAGTGGGCATATCAAGTTTCATATTGATCAGACGGCTAAATTGAAAGATAAGATTTTTCGAGGTTTGTTGTAAAATAAACGGACCTTAAGTTCGCCCTAAGCTTTGGATATAATATTATTATACTAATGTTTGGCTAGTTAGCTGGGGCTGCTTCCCGTTGTTTCCTTTGTGAACTGGCTGGCAGCTGGTGGTGCTACCACTGCAGCAGTTCCCCGACCTTACTTATCTATTCATCACCTCGGACCGGCAGGGTGCCGAGCCCAGACCATGTTTATTATTGTCACATATGTTGCATGTTTATCTGCTTTTATGTGTGTATTCGTAACATGCATTTGATTGTGCATTAGATGCATAAAGATAGAGCATGGGCGATGGGTTGATCGCCGATCCGAGGCTTTCAGGTAGCTCGGATTTAGCCTTAGGACCGGGGCTGGGTAGCTTGGTCCAGATTTGAATGGTTGTGTTTAGTCGAATTCAATGATAGGCCTAGATGACTTGAACACATGTTGATCGATTATTTAGAGGTCGTGTCGGCCTTGAGCTGGGTTCTGAGATGTAGCCGGTGTCCAGTGTTCTATGACTCTTGAGTAGATGGTGTGGCTACTCAGCTGTGTCGTTTCCCGCCTAGCAGTGCCAGTTTCCTACTCGTGAGATGGCAGTGTTGGTTTCCTGGCTGGCTGTGGGTGACCCAGTGTGTGACCAGCTCGGCTGGAAGATCGTGAATGAGGCCCCTCGGAGACACGCGGTGTGGTTATGGGGCCCATGTGTACACCCAGACTTTGTTTGAGGGTGACATTGTTGTGTTCCCTCCTTTGTGTGAGTCGTAGTGTAGTTTCCCTGCTGAGCTTAGTTGCTCACTCCTACTCGGGTTGCGTTTTGCAGGTGCAGGCGTTAGCTTCTCTTCGATGGCCCCAATCAGGTAGGTGTTTGGTGGCGCGGCAGCGTCTGACGGTGCTTGAGGAGTGGTGATCGTCATCTACCTTTTTGTTATAGTTAGTCTCCTACATGAGTATGATGTATATGACTATTGTACCCTTTCGAGG
Source organism: Narthecium ossifragum (assembly GCA_963920575.1). NCBI lineage: Eukaryota > Viridiplantae > Streptophyta > Magnoliopsida > Dioscoreales > Nartheciaceae > Narthecium > Narthecium ossifragum. The sequence goes on from OY986968.1 coordinate 15,955,133, forward strand.
ATTTTGAATTATTGTATTATGTCCGTTGAGGTTGGTTAATTAACTGCTTAAATCAGAGTACTTGTGGATTGTTTAGGGAGACCAGTAGATTAGAGGGAACCCTCGCCAAAACTTTTCCGCACTTAGTTAGGTTCCGGTTCGCGTTGCCTGGCCCGGTTGAGCCTTCGCTAGTCGGGGCGCGACACTAAGTTTATGAGCAATTTCCAAAGATGTGGGATGCAGCTTTGAGCCAAGTTAAATTTGCCTTCAATCGGTCCAAAAATCGCTCTATTGCCCTGAGTCCTTTTGAAATAGTTTATGGGTCAAATCTGATGGGCGTGTTGGATCTGGTTCCGGTTCCCAAGATTGATCGACCAAACCTTCGAGGCGAAGATATGATTGAGCACCTCCACACCATTCAGGATCAGGTCAAGGCTCAATTGGAACTCACAAACGCCAGATATAAAAGCATGCCGGACTGGCATCGTCGTCAAGTCACCTTCGACGTCGGAGATGAAGTGTGGGTCGTGTTGACTAAAGAGAGACTGCCAGTAGATGAATATTCCAAGTTGGGAGATAAGAAGGTCGGACCGTGTGAAGTCCTTCAGAAATTTAATGATAATGCCTATCAAGTTCTGCTCCCACCCCACCTGAAGATTTCTTATACCTTTAATTTGAAACATCTGGTTCCTTACAGAGGGGTTCGATCCGAATCAGACTCGAGGACGAGTGTCACACTCCGACCCAGAAACCCCTTCTAGGCTAAGGCGTGAGGGTTCCTATTACTATTCACATCCAATCTGACGTGATACAATGCGGAAAACAGAGATAATTTGAATAGTTTCACTTCCATGGATAAAGTTATAATTCAAGTATCCAACAACTCAAGACTAGCAGAAACATGATTCGATTAAAAATAACATCAAGTTGTACTATTTAGACATCCAGCACAAATTCTTATCAAAAACTCCTCCAAGGGGAAAGATTACACATTTAACCCAAAAATCCTCGAAGGATGTTTATATATATATACATAATATATCAAAAGTACAACTGTTCTCCCACAGCAACCTCAAGCACCTCCGGAAGTCGCCGCGCCGCCAAAAGCTGATCCAGCTGGCTCTACTGAAGAAGAACTGGCGCCTGCACATGCAAAACGCAGCCCGGGTAGGAGTGAACGACAAGCTCAGTAAGGTTCTACTCTATGGCACACTGAAGGGAGGAAAATAACAATTGTGCTGTCTCTCCGCCTAAGTCTAAGGAATGCCAAGGGTCCCATAACCCTATCGATGTCCCAAGGGCTCCTATCATGAAACCTCTCTCCTGAACATGTTACCAGGAGGCCACGGAACAGTAACATGCAGGATCACCCTTACCCAAGCAGAACTGCCATGCCTTGGGGACCCACGTTGGGAACACATCGACATCCACCCTTTGCAATTGGCCTTGGAGAAACAACACGACCTCTAAACCTCAATAATAATCTGATCATAGGGCCAGATCCACCCTTAACATGAAGATTCCAATTGTACAATCACGTCATATACCTTGCTACCCAGCCACGGTCCTAGGGCTAGATCCGAGCTAACTGATAGCCTCAGATCGTCGATCATCCCATCGCCCCGCCTAACTTGAAATTCCTCTAATGCATATAGTGCATGAACCTATACAAACATCTAACCCATATGTCTTTATATGTCACAACAACATTTATGAGTTCAATAGCTATACAATAGCCCTCGGCACACCCCGGCAACGGGCTAAGGTTCTACAATACAACGTAAGCTAGCACTCACAGCTAGCGAATGGCTAAGCAAGCAAGAAACATTTAAGTTTACCATCCAACTAGGTATTTAAATGCAAGACAAACTAAAGATTCGCCAAAGAGGGTAAACCCACAATCAAATTCCCAATCTCAATCAAAATCCTTTGAAAACCCTGTGATTGCAGCATGCATGCTTCCTAACATGATTGGGTATCTATCATGAATGAGAAACCAATCAAAGGAAGCAAGAAAACACTGTTCAGGGGCTCACGGTCGATGCGGCAGTCGATCCGACGGTCGACCGTGAGACCAAAATTGGGAAAAACATAAGAGCCACGGTCGATTGGGACATCGACCTTGAGAAACCCAAAACAAGACAGAGCCTCACGGTCGATGCGACGGTCGACCGTGAGGCCAGGTGGGAAAAAGGTAAGGACCCACATTCGATCGGAACATTGACCCTGGGAGGCCCAAAACGAGACAGAGCCTCACGGTCGTTGCGACGGTCGATCCGACGGTCGACCGTCAGGCATGGTGCACAGTTCATAAGAACAGTACCAGAAATCCAATCTCTTGGATTTTCTCTATCAAAGCTTATCGGAATTCGATGAAACTTTGCAGGCATGCGTAATAGATGAAGGGGAAACTATTGGTATAAAGAAAGCAGGATTTTGATGGTTAAACCCCAAACCTAGGTCTAAACGGTCAAAAACTGACAAACCAGTGATAAAACGAGAATCATTCGATAAAATACGAAACTAACTGGTAGAAACACTCTAAGTAAGCTATAGCACTAACGTATTAAGCTACACAATATTCTACTATGCACAACTACATCAAAAGGGCAATAAACCTACCCTAGGTAAACCCGACCACACGATCGGGGTGGAAACACCTACCTGAACAAGCAGGGCAGCTCCTCAACGTATCCCCCAAGCTCGATCGCCAAGATCCGCTCCTCGAAGATCGCGACCCGAAGCCCTAGCACAGCCGGCAAGAGAGAGAGAGGGAGACAATGACATTAGAAGGAGGAAAAAGAAAGGAAAGTGAGAGAAGGTCAGGGTATTTGTTGAGATCAGGATCTGATCTCTGCCGTCCGATTTGATCTTTCCCGATCGAGCTTCGATCTTCCAATCGGAGGCACCCTTAAGGTTCTAATCAAACACATACATCAATCCAAGGCAGTGTGTGCAACACGGGTGTGAAACCGACCACCTGGGATCAATTTTACCAAATTGCCCCTGGGGTAAAAAACATCGATGTGATCAATCGATTGCATCTCAAGGCCAACCGAGCCAAACCAAAAAACCGGACCCTCGACGTAACGCGGTCGGACCGGGTTGGAGGTACGGGTCCTTTCCAACCAAGGGAGGATGATGCATGACCAATTCCAGTTCCAGACCTGGCTGAGCCCAAACCAGAGAGACTCCCTAGGCGTTCAGGTCATGTTCGAACTCCCTCAGTCCGACTCAGATTTCCGTACGACCGTGATCGTCGGATGGACATAACTTTCCACCACGGTGTCCGATCGGGGCGTGTGACCAGTCGTTTCAACCGGCTCGCGAGCTCCACAAGACTCATCGAAGATCTTTGATCTCTCCATGATCGGGGCCTCCAAAGATCCAGATTCCTTTTCTTTATGGTCTCAAAATTTGTTTTAGTGTAAATTTTTCATTTCTTTAGCAGGTTATCGGTCTTTATTATTTTTAGCAGGTTTTCATATTTCTAGCTGTTTTCTTCTTTCTTAATTTCATGATTAGTTCATTAGTAATTGGGTTTGGGTTTAATTCCTAATTTGAGTCCATCTGTAAGTTCACTCCTTATTCTAAAAAAGGAGACGTAGGGCGTGTAATTAGGGAGGATTTTGATGAATAAGAAAATTTAGGGTTGTTTTCTCCTCTTGAGAATTCTGGTTTTCTCTCCCATTGAGAAGACGGTCGTCTCTCCCGTTGAGAGGCTTCTTTCACGCTTACCCTGCGTCAAAATGGAGCTCCTGCGGAGCAAGAAACATCGAGGCTATACCCCGAGCTTACATGAGATTTTGGAGCCTGAGAATCAACTCCAAGGTTCTTTTCTTTCATGTCTAAATTACGCTTTCAGTACCCATAAAATTTGCCACGTATCACTTTATTATCTATAGTTGGATAATTACTTTTTCGGTATCTACATTTAATGTACATAACATATTTAGGACCTATCGTTTGACGCCGTTCTACTAACTTAACGGATTACCGGTCACGTGACATCACGTGATCGGTTTTCATTCAATTTGGACTCGTTTTGTCGGTTTTCATTCGATTTTGATGTTCACATACTGATGCAAAAAAATTAAAATTTAATATATATTTAAATATTATATATATTATTCATATAATGTTGTGAACATTAATTATATATATATAGAGAGTGCATTAGTTGATCCAAAGGACAACCAAATAAGTGCATCTACTCTCTGATGCATGTATCATACGATCCCATGCATCATGTGATTTCATCAACGAAACGCCTCCTTAGAAGCATAGTAGGTGTTTCTATGACTAAGGTGAGGGTTTAAATGGGGCGGGATTTAATAAACAAACATTTCTTGGACGAGGGTAACAAATTGTTATGTTCCGGCATTCTGTCTAAACTACAGTCAGTTTGTGCTGAAAAGCGGGCAGATGTTTTTTGTGCTACATAAATTACGTGGTCCAGTTTTTTATCGTTTCATTAATTGAGCCCATGGGCTAAAAACATGGTCCAGTTAGTATAATACATAAACCTACCTTTTTTGCAATCTTGCTAGCAGCTTGAGTACAGAAGCTTTTTAATAGCTAATGTGGGCTAGTTGTGTAGATTCTCGGTAGCTCTATGTTGAAATATTTAAAGACCATATTGCAATTATCCTGAATAGTTTAGGAATACGCGGTGGTGTTGCTCATCTTGAATTGTGTTTAATAACCTACCTCATCAATGGTGTTTTTGCAAATGCTTACAAGAAGGTGGCAAGATCAGTTGCTAGGATCATAGCTCTTGCTCTTTTACTGGATGTTTCTTTCTTCTTCTTTTTTTTTGTCAAATTGAGCCGTTAGGCTAGGTTCACATCACCGAACAGTGAGGCTACCAAGGACATACCCCCTTGGCAGCCTCCTCAACCATGAGCATTGAGTTTATCTCCAAGGCTTCTTTGGCGACCCAGTCCGTCCGAGCATTTTCTTCTCGGGAAATGTATCTAACCGCTACTTCCACAAAACCGCGTCTTGCCCACCATATCTCTTGCACAGTGTGCACACAGTCTCCAACAACCGAAATCAAGCCCTCTAGCATGTTTGCAGTAAAAAGGGAATCCGTCTCAACTATAACCCGACGGTATCCACGCTTCGTAGCCTCCCTCAACGCAAGCTCAATAGCGTGGAGCTCCCCAGCAATCACCGACGATACGTCCCTCAACCCGCCTTCCATCCACATAATGACATCTGCCTCATCCACACACACCGCACCAATGCCTGCCTTGCTACTTCTTAAATTCACCACCGCGTCTGTTTGGATTACAATGCCATCCCACTCCATTGCTTTAGCTACCCCTTTCTTTTCCTTGTCAACTACAAGGAGATCTCTAGCTTGCCACCTTATAGATCTAATCATATCCCTAACTGCATAGCTGTCCTCATTTGCCACCACTCCACACCGATCCTTCCACAGGCACCACATAGTATAAGCAGTTAGAGATTTTACCAGGGTATCCTCCTCTGTCTTCGCAGGCTTCATAAGTAGTTGGAATGCATCCTCCATTTCATCTAACCTCCCCCACTGGTACTGGTTAACCCCTTCGACGACCCCTTGCCAAACCCTCCTTGCATATCCACAATGGAACAAGATATGTTCCAGCGTCTCATCTTCCAACTGACACTGAGGGCAAACTCGTTCCGAAGACAAGCACAAGTTCCAGAGAGACATCCTCATTGGACACTTCCAGTGAAGCACCTTCCAGAGGAACATACGCACTCGCGGCCCCGCCGGCGCACGCCAAGCACTCCTCCACAATTTGGTTTGCTCCTCATCACTATGAATTCCACCATAATACTCAAGCATCTGACAACATGAGGTTGTAGTGACTCTCCCGGATGAGTTCCATGTCCACCTTGGCTTCTCCGTTGCTTCTTGCCGGACGAGCGGGATGCTGACAACATACTCCACCACCTCAGGATGGAAGAGCTCCTCCAGTCTCTCTCGGTTCCAAGCATCTTCCTCATTGATAAGCTCCCCCACCGTCATCTTCAGTAATGGTTCCTCCGAGGCCATCATAATTGGGTATGCATTCAAAGGGCCCTCCCCCATCCACCACTCCGTGAAAATACTAGCTTGGCAACCCGGCCCTGGTTCCCATCTGTAGCCTTTCCTAAGCATCTCGGCTGCTTTGCAAATCGATCTCCACAAACTGGATGCCGGGGACCTCTGTCGAGCACTTGGGAGTCCACCTTCAAAGGAATACTTTGCTCTGCACAACGCCGTCCAAACGGAGTCTTCACCTTCTAGGAACCTCGCCGCGCGCGTCATCCTGAGCGCCCATTGCCATCTTCGAAGATCCTTGTGCCCCAACCCTCCCGCCATCTTGTATCTGCACACCGTCTCCCATGCGACAATGGATAGCCCTCCTCTCTTCCCCTGCCATAGAAAACCACGAGCTAGAGAAGATATCTTGTTGAGCACTGACGCTGGTATAGGTATGGAGGACATAACGAAGACCGACATCGCCTGTAAGACTGCTTGCACCAAAACTGCTCGACCTGCGGCCGCTTTAGTTGGGCATCTCCACACCACTAGCTTGCTCTGTACCGCATCCAGCAGGAAATTGAAATCCGGGGCTCTAAGCGCCCTCACCTCCAACGGGGCTCCAAGATAGTGCCAATGCTCCTTCTTCTCCGCGAAACCCATGATCTTTGCGAGCATCTTCCTCCGCCTGGTAGATGCCAATGGAGAGAACTTAACACTAGACTTCTCCTTGCCCACATCCAGTCCAGATATCATCTTGTATCACCGGAGCACGTTCACCACCTTCATGGCCTCCAATCTTCGAGCTGTAGTAACAAACAGGCAATCGTCAGCATATAAAAGATGACTTAGCCTGAAGGAAGAACCAGGGTATTTCACCCCTTCCATAGCAACTAGAGGAACTTGGAGTAGTCAGCTCAGGACCTCCTATACAATTACAAACAGGTACGGGGAAATTGGGTCACCCTGTCGGAGTCCGCAGGCCGGTTGAAAAAAACCACATACTCTGCCGTTCACAATGAGAGAAAACCTCACTGTTGTTATGCAACCCATCACCCAATCAATCATCTTCTTAGGGAACTCCATCCTAGTGAGTACTCGCTGGACAAAATCCCAGCTCACCAAGTCATATGCCCCCGTATATCAACTTTGATGGCCATCAGCGGATTAGTCTTCGGCGCCTTCCTCATCGTATGAAGAAGTTCTTGTGCGGCCCCTATATTGTCCTGAATGGATCTTCCCGCGATAAACATCGACTGCTCTAAGCTTATGATCTCCTGGAGCGCTCCCTTCATCCTGTTCGCTAAAACAGAGGATATGACTTTGTATAAGACATTGCAAAGACTAATGGGCATGTAGTCTTTGATCCGCTTCGGATAGGTGCATTTTGGAATGAGTGTAAGGAATGTATCATTCCATCCATTGGGCATCTTCCTGTCATTGAAGAATCCTTGCACAAGCTTCACCAGGTCCTCCCCAACAACTGCCCAGTGCTCAATGAAGAACTCAGTCGGAAGCCCATTTGGGCCAGGGCACTTGTCCCATCCCATCTTCTGGAGGACCTCTCGTATCTCATTCTCAGTCACCTCTGCAGTCATCCCTTCTCTGGCCTCTTCCGATACCTTAGGAAGTGGTGGAAGAGCCGCACTACGAGACCCACAGTCTTTCGCCCAGAGCTTCTTATAGTGTTCAACAAAAGCCTTCGACACCTCTTCATGCTTGGACACCACAGAACCATCTTCCATCCTCACTTCCATAATTCTCGAGCATCCAGATCGGACACGATATCCTTGGTGAAAAGATCTCGAGTTCCTGTCCTCCTCAGCAACCCAGAGCCTGCGACTGTGTTGTGCCAAAAGTGTATCATGTTGAGTTTCCAAGTTCGCCAGCTGATGTTCCAGCGTCCTCATACGTTGCTCATCCTGTACTGATAGAGGACCACTGTCCTCCTCCAGATAGAGGTTATGGAGATATTGAAGAATCTGAGTTTTAGATTTCATCATATCAGATACATCTTTCCGATCACACCCTTTAACCATTTTCCGTATCTCCTTCACCCTCCCTCAGAAAATGTACTGCGTTGATCCACTGCGCTTCCTCTGCCAAGCACGTGCGACTCCTTGCTTGAACTCCGGGTGACAGTTCCACACTTGCTGCAATTTGAAAGGTGTAGGACTTGGTGGAACAGTTCTAGGCACCAGGTCAATTAGAATTGGCCTATGATCAAAACCATGCCGATGGAGGTGAGTGACTTCATCCCGAGGAAACCATTTACACCACTACCTGTTCCCCAGTGCTTTGTCGATAAGCCGGAAATGCTTGGAGAACTCGTTGTCATTATTCGGCTTGTGCACTATGAGGGTGCAAGATGAGCCATGGTTCATTAACTTGCATAGAAATATTATCATCCAAAAAAGGTTGGGCAGCTAAAGTATAGTTCACATAAGCCATATTTCTTGAAGAAGTTACATGGCTCATATTCTACATATAATCATCAATTCTAGAAGGTGTTCATTAAATCATCAGTCCAGAAGGTGTCCGGTTAATAAATTGTTTACAGTGCTTATCTCTAGACGCTTGTTGTCAGAAAGGTGTCCAAATTCACCGAATTGCTCTTCCTTTCCTTCATAGGGCTGATAGTCAACGCTACAAGAAAAGATGGATTTGATAACACATATTTCATAACATATATTTGTAAATGCTATTAAAGATTGAGTATTGATAACATAAATATTCAGTATGCTATAAATTTATAAAGAAGTCGTGACATTTAGAGATCAGTGACATTTTAAAGGATGTTTTATAGCATATTCTTTGCTGATGCTATCAATGCATATATCCTAGCACATGTTTCATAACATTCTTTACTAAATGCTATAAAAAAAATTATGTATTTATAACATAAATTTAAAAATGCTATAAATTTGTAAATGTGTCAATAACATTTATTAGCTGGTCACATTTATTCGAATTATTTATAACATTCTCTTTGACTATGCGATTAAAGCTTAGTTTATAGCACATGTTCATAGCATTTCTAAGAATATGCTATTAAATGCATGTTCAAAGCTGAGTTAGCATTTCTTTGCAGGATGCCGATTGGGTTCAATCCAATTCTATCGCTACCCTTGGCTGTTTCGATCAATGCAGCTTTGAGTTAATCAACTTTGCTAGTAAGTCAGTGCAAGGATACCTATTGGTGCCTCTCAAATGCCAAACAATTTATATTTATAACCTGTATTTCTTCTCAATGCATGCAAGGCTGGATACCTTCTCCATTTTTCCCAATCTATATCCACAACATTCATAGAGGCAAGCATGGCAGCGACTCCGGTAAATATGACAATGAGGGCAAGTGATTCATTCTTATTTGATATTATTATCACATTCATAGAGGCAAGTATTCACTCAACTTTCAAACTAATATTAGAGTTTGGAATGCTTTTGTTAAAAAGAGGAAAAGTGCGGAGTTCACTGTAATTAACAAAAGCATATTTGTGTGCATTACTTTGTTTAAGGCACTAAATTTTATTTGTCTTACAGGCAAAGTTTGAAAAATTCAAAAGCAGAAGGTTGAATCAAACGCCGCATACAAGCAGTCGCAAAGGGTATGCTCGATTGGTTGCGGAGTTGGTAGTGCCTTTTTGCTAGTTTTTAGATGAGCTTTTAATGTACATTTTAGTGGCGCAAAACATTCTTACATTATTCAGCTATAATTCTAACCATTCTTTCTTGTAGATGAGAAAGTCTGAAAATCCTTCGTCTACAAGCAGAGTTGATGTTTGGATTATGGGACACAAAAAAAGATGGCACGACTGTAACTACCACAACAACAAATACTAATGCAAGTACTTTCCTTTATTAGGTACTCGGATATTGCATGGTGTGTAATTATGCCTGAAAGACTCAATTTTGGCAGCACATAGGTGTACTTTCCTAAAAATGTCTCATATGCAAAGTGGTTTGTCTAGTTTCAATCAAGTATTGTCTTTCTTAATGATTATAGATCCTGAATGCACTAGAATAATTCTTCTTCTGCTTTTCAATGCATAGATGCTTCCAGAAATTTGCATTCAATTTCTATGTATATAACTGGCAATTTATTTCCAATCCTCTAAAATGAGGAAGATATTTTGTTTGTGTGTTATCTCATAAGGTACTGAAGGACCATGCAAAGGAATCATCGTCCATGCCTCCAAAAAATTTCTTAGAAGATCCCCTTTCACAAGTGTTTGGTCGAGAGCCTCTTGGGCAAGTGAGGGGAGTTGGGTTCGGAGTTACACCTTCACTGTTAACATTATTGGCACAAAGGGACGACATTGTTCTGCAGCTTCAACAACAAGTTAACTCTATGAGTGACATGATGAGTAATATGCAAAGCATAATTGATAACTATATGAAAATACAGGTGAATGTTAGTTCATGTAATTGATCTATGAACACTTCTTCTTTTTACAAAGTTTAACATCTATTTGGAATCACAGAAGGAAGATCAAGATGGCGAGAAAGGATCAGGCGTACCTACATCTTCTGATAAGGTAAAAAACATACTAAAGCTTCTAATTGGGATTGTATTTTCATAATTTCTATTTATGCATTTATTTTATTATTTATTGATTAATGTTTGTCTTTCTAATGTAGAATGCTAGCTCACAATTGTCTTCTAAAAAGTGCAAGATCCTATGCTGGCTTAATGATGGAAAAATAGTCGCTGAGGGATCTTTTTCGTCAACTGACTCTAAAGCAGTTGTGTATGGTATGCCTCTTGGACCTGATGCAGTCAGAGTTTGGGTAGATGCAGCGAAAGAAAAAAATGCACTTTTATGGAGGCCTACATCTTACATGGCACATATGGAAGAAGCGTTAGGTACAACTGTGGCTTGGCCTACTAAATTTGTGGTCATGTAATGATATTGATGCTGGAACAGAATTTGAACTTTTGTTGCACTTAGATTGTCTTGTTTGAAATTAACAATAATTTTTTTTTCTTTTGTAGTGGATGCTAATTTTAAGAGCTTTCGGAAATGTTATTTTATTTAATACATTAATGTTTGCTATGCTGTGAATACGAAGTTGTAATATCTTGTTTTAACAGGCGGTAGCATTCTTAACATGCTACTTTAGTCCAATCCAAAGCATAGTATTAATATCATATTCCAAAAATTAAAAAGCATAGTATTCATAAAATATTATATTCAATTTAAATGTAGGCAATAATAACACTCTGTGAATGTTATCCTAAAGCAAACTTAACACCCAAAAAATGTTATCTTTGAGGTTGATATTTATTAATAACTCTATTTGAATGCTATACTATGTAAAATATATCATTTTTCTTCGACAATAATAAACAAACTATAGCAGTATTTGAATGATATACTATGTAAAATATATTTATTAATGACTCTATTTGAATCCGATAAAAAGTAACCATATCACTGTGCGAGTTTTATACAAAGCAATATCTAGCACTATTCAGATGATATATTAAGAAAAACATATCACTTTTTGGATGCTTTAATAAGGAAAACATAACATTTTTTTAATGCTCTTTTAATTAAAGCATAGCAATATTTGAATTACATAATAAGTAAACCATAGCACTATATGAATGCTATATGATTCATTTCATAGCACTATTAAAAGTTACAATAAGCAAAAAACGGTACTAGTAGGACGCTATAATAAGTCTCCCAAAACATTATTTGCATGCTGTAATAAGTGAATCATAGCACTACGTGGATGTTATAATCGGAAAAACATGACACTATATGAGTGCTATAAGATTAATTTCATAGCACTATATGAATGCTATAAGATTCATTTCATAGCATTATTAGAACGTTACAATAAGCAAAAAATAGTGCTAATAGGACGCTATAATAAGTCTCCTAAATAATTATTTGCATGTTGTAATAAGTGAATCATAGCACTACGTGGCTGTTAGAATCGGAAAAACATAGCATTATTTCGATGTTATAATATGTATTTCATAATACTATTTAATAGTTACGATGAGTAAAACATAGTATTATTAGACTACTATAATAACTAAAGCAACACACTACTGCAATATTATAATAAGTTAAGCATAACCCTATCTGCATGCTATAATAAGTACTAGTGGGAACGTTGGACACGGTCCTCTCCCTCACACCTACCCCGACACCTCCCTATTAATAAGACTAATGTATTTGACGTTAATATCTTAATAAAATTTGTACTCAAAGACAGACAACAATGCCATGATGAAAAATAATACATATATGTACAGTGCAATCAACGACGACTCAAAATTTATCACCAGCATGAGAACATACACTTTGCTATCCCTCTTATTCTTTCAGGACAAGTTGCAATAACTTTTCCACCTCTCCGTTCCCATTCAAAGTGTTGCAAAGAACAACACCAATTATAAGTATTTTGTTAAGAAAACTGTCAAATACCAATGAATATTAAAAGCACAAAATATCAATAGCCAACAGTGTCATTTGCTTTATTTTAGCAATAGTTCTGATAAGTAGAGAAAGTTCATAAATAAGGGAAGCACATAATTTTGAAATAAATTATCAGCCCAATAGTGTTTTTACAACATGCTAGGTTACCAATACATTCCTTCGCTCTATCCTTCCAGGACGTAACCACCATAGCATCCTTAACATTCGGCCGATAACACGTCTGAGACTGTAGGCTGATGTCGCTCAAATGTGTCATGCACAGCGGTCGCGGTACAGTACAGCATAAGAGGGGTCGAACCCACAGAGAGACAAGCATGAAAGATCCAAAACACAAATAACAATGAATTGAAGACAAATGAGAACTTAAGAATTAACTAAATTAGATCAAAGGATTTAATTGAAATATAAGATTAACTAAGGATATCAGGATTTTAATAAGGCTAGGCTTCAGGAATCACCTCACTCGGATATAGGTTCTTCTCTTCTCAATGGTTCATATAATACTCAGTTAAGAGATTCACATCCCAATCACCTTAACCGAGAGATATAGAACTGTAAACCTAACAAAATATATAAATGTATCTTCCTACGATTGATTCTTCCTTATTATAGTTCGAACTTCATCCAATCCAAACCTAAGAATACACGATACCGGCTGTCACTACAGGCAACGCGCAATAAAAGTTCATCGGGACAAAGCCCTAACTCTATCTAACCGGATCTCTAAGAATACACAATACCAACTCTCACAATCGGCAATGCATAGCAAAGATTTCACGGGATAGAGCCCCAACCTTGTCTTACCAGATCCCTAAGAATACATAATACCAGCTGTCACTACGGACAATGCATAGCAATGGTCTCGTGAGACTCGGTAGGAGAATCAAAAGAGATAACTATGGGATTATAAGATCATGAAAGAAGCATGACTGGATTCATAATATTAATCATCCACATAGAAATCTATAATCTAAAAATAATCTTTGAAGATCCAATACATAGAAAAGAGTTTAACAATAAAGATTAAAACTATGAACCATTGTTGGAGAAGAAGCCCTAATCCTCACTAGATCATCCGTCCGCTATGCCCGCGGATTACTCGGCCATGGATGGAGATTCCTTCATCTTCTTCCTTTGGGAAACGTCTAGAAAAGAGTCTCCAAAAACGTCCAAGAACTCCCTTTTTGATTAACCCTAAGTTTCCTATTTATAGCCCCAAACTCTCTCCATCCTCGGATTAGATCTAAACCGTTGATTTTCTTCACTGGGAAAGTAGGATCGATCCCTCTATAGGTGTCGGATCGATCCCTTGCATCAAAATCTTCAATTTCTGGCTACGCCTGAGTCCGATCGATCCGACACCCATAGTCCGATCGGACTCAGTAGGATCGATCGGACTCAGTAGGGTGGATGGAGGGATCGATCTGACTTTGTATAGCTGAAAAATATGCGTTCTGTCAGGTTTCTGTATAGTCGGATCGATCTTACTCTAGGTGTCGGATCGATCGGACTATGGGTGTCGGAACGATCGGACTCAGTAGGATAGATGGAGGGATCGATCTGACTATGTACATCTGAAAAGTATGCGTTCTGTCAGGTTTCTGTATAGTCGGATCGATCTTACTCTAGGTGTCGGATCGATCGGACTTTCCAACGTATTTACTATTTTGCCATCCAGACTACGCCATTGGTACTAAAATTGCCGTAACTTCATCTAGGAAACTCGGAATCACGAACCGTAAAATTCTCCAGAAACTATACTTCAAGAACTTTCCAACCATGTATGGTACATCATCTGGTTCTTCATGAGCAGGTACAGTTAAATTTTGAAGTTGATCCATATACTCTTTTCAGCTTCTTTTAGCTCCAATTTTCTGCATTTTCCAAATAACTTTGTGAAGCAACATATAGATATAAAAATAGTAGTAAAGATGTTGATTAAGGATAATAATCTATCAATTGAGGAGGCTATAAGGTTGTTCAGAGTGCACTTTCATGCACTCATCATTGGCCTCTATCACGATGGAGAAGCTCGCCCGCGGCACATGAAATACGACCTGTAACAGAATATTGAGAACAAAATGATTAAAAAATACTTGCATGGTGTGGTATATAAAAGGTAATGTACGGTACTTACACTGCTCGAGGTCCAACTGATCAGAATTGTTCTGTTATTGTACGCAATGTTTCGAACATGACTATCACAATCGTGCGTTAGAAGAGAACATTAAATTCAAGCAACATTTTAAACCTACTTTGAATTAAAATAGTGTACTCTAATTTATTTGTCAGGATTACAAATACAATTCCATTTGGAAACTTACATCCATATTTTTCAAGTATCAATTAAGACTTCTGGGTAAATTATATTTATGGTCGTGTTTGCGCCATCGTCATTAGTTAGGAAGCTAATACGGTTTGTTGAAGTACATCTGGACAATGTAACGTAGAGTTGACCATGACTGAATACCAAAGTGCGTAAGTTGACCCCTACAAATTTCAGTGACTGGTCCTGAAATTTATTAATTGTCATAGCGTAAGCCAGTCGAACAGGGAACTGACGGCGGGACATTTTAAATGACATCTCTTTACCCGACAGCAGCAATGATATTCTGGGTAGGAAAACCACCTCCCCAATTTTAAAATTATAAGCCACTGGTTACAGTTGGGGAGGTGGTTTTAAAGAAGCATGAAACTTTTCACATGAAACTTTGGTGCCGTCCGGTAAACTGACTGATGTAACGGACGACACCACATGTATGACGTCCCCAATTTTAAAGAAGCATGAAACTTTTCACATGAAGTAGTACAATCATCTCCAGTAACTTTTCACTGGTTACAACAGTCAGTTTGTCACAAAAGCTAAAATTATAGTCCACTCGCTACACCAGCATGGTCAAAACTAATAGAAACCTCATACATGTGAGAGGCTATCAAACTTTGAGACCACACCATGAACATAGTACCAAATAGTCCTAAATAATCATTATGAACAATGTTGAAGTGAAATTAACAAATCTCATTCCCAAGTGCTTTTCACATGAAAATTCTCAAAATTGCAACAATCTGACCCTTTCACGGGATTTTTACGTGGAAGTTTCCAAAATAAAATTGAACATCTTACAAATAGAATTCCATAAGGTGTATGGATTTTAACTGTCCTATTATCATAACATCATAGTTAGATGAGGATACGAAGTCCTGCTACAGAGATAAGAGAGGGTGGCGAAACCCATAGACAATGATTTTACAAAGAACATATAGAAAAGACACAATTAATAGATCCCACCACTTAAAAAGCACAAACAAACTTCCTATTATCCAAATCGCACACATGGAATTATAGATCGGAATTCAATATCCTATGACATCAAGAGAAACTCCTCGTTCAGATAGAAAAAATCAATGTCGACAACAAATAAGAGTCGATTTCTTTTGATCCACCAAATGAAAAGAATGGTTTTGCCTGCAAGAACTTGCACTCCCAACTGCCTTTGCTTTCATATTCCAGAAAATCAAGACCCCAAAATCTTGAGCACCATAGCCACTCAAGAATCAAGAACCTTAATTAAGAAGGTAAATGATGGTGTTCTTATCTCAAGTTGTTCATATGAGATGAAAAACAGAGCATTCCTGAGTGGATAGAGAGAGATGGAGAGAGAGTGGGTGGAGAGAGAGGGAGGGTGAGAGTGGAGGGAGAGAGAGAGATCGGGTGGACAGAGTGAGAGTGAGTCGATGGAGAGAGAGGGTGAGAGTGAGTGAGAGAGTGGATGGAGAGCGATGGAGAGAGAGGGAGGGAGAGATAGGGGGGCGAGAGTGGAGGGAGAGTGAGAGTGGATGGAGAGAGAGAGAGATCGGGTGGAGAGAGTGGATGGAAAAATTGAATCTGATTGTCTCCACCCTTCCAACTCTCCCCACACTTATTGGGAAGCCACATCAGCATAAAGGAAAAATTGAATTCGATTCTAGAATACTAGAATCGGATTCAATTTTACAAGGACTACTTCAAATTTACAATGATTCTTCACAAATAACTAAGGAATATTTCAAACCCGTCTTTCGATTGTAAAGACCTCATTTGCTTAAAAATTGAATCCGATTCTAAGTATTTCCTAACAAATAGCTATGGAATACTTCAAATAACTAAGGAATCCTCACAAATAACTAAGGAATACTTATAAATTTGAATTGTTTAGTCTCATCTATTAGCTAAAAACTGAAGGGGTTCTTATAAGGCTCCTCATGTCCAGCTTGAGCTTAGGAGGCAGAGGCGATGGAGCTGGAGCCGAAGGAGGAGCCGGAGAAGAGGAGTCGCTGTTTGGGGAAGGAAGGCTTTCACATGAGAAGTAGAGAAGGAAAGAGTGAAGAGAAAGAAGGGCCACGTGGGAGTAAAAGAGAATGGAGGAGAGAGGAGCCCCTACTCACCACCAAACTCTCCGTCCCCACCACGTAGGACTCCACCACCATGCTCCAGATCTCTCCGTCCCCTCCGTCGCCGAACTCGATGACGGTGGTAATGGATATGTAGTTCCGAAGCCTGTGCTCGTCGCTGAAGATTGTGAATCCGAATACCCATCGCTCGTCGTCGAGGACGTCGAGGCGCTCGGTGCTGGTGTTGGCGGGGAGGCCGAAGATGACGCTAACATCGCGGAGGTACATGACCCGAACCTCCCTGCCGGACTGGAGAAATTTTCTCTCCCCCGACCCCTCCCTCTCTCTCTCTCGCCAACCCCTCTCTCTCTCCCCCCTGACCTCTCTCTCCCCCACGCCAACCTCTCTCTCTCTCTCTCGCCGACCTCTCTCTCTCCGTCAACGGCGACCTCTCTCTCTCTCTCACTCTCCCCCCGACCTCTCTCTCTCCTCTGGCTCCGTCTCCCCTCTTCTCCGGCTCCTCCTCCCCTCCTGCTCTCCCCTCCCCTCTCTCTCCTCCCTCTTCCTCTGTTTCTCCCCTCTCCCTTTCTCTCCTCCCTCTTCCTCTGTTTCTCTCTCTCCTCCTCCCTCTTCCTCTGGTGCCTCACCCGTCACTCCCACCCCGCCTACAACAACCACCACGCCTGCGCTCAAATGTGTCACGCACAGCGGTCGCGGTGCAGTACAACATAAGAGAGGTCGAACCCACAGTGAGACAAGCAGGAAAGATTCAGAAACACATATAACAATGTATCGAAAACAATTAAGAGCGTAAAAGTTAAGAAAATAGATGGAAGATATAACGGTAAAATAAAAGTAACAAAGAAAATCAGGATTTGGTTAAGGCTAGGCATCGGGAATCACTTCATTCGGACTTAGGTTCTTCTTCTACCAACGGTTCATTCAATACTCAGTTAAGGGATTCACATCCCAATCACCTTAACTGGAAGATATAGAATTATGAATCTGATAAAATATAAATGTCTCTTCCTATGTTTGGTTCTTCTCATTGTAACCCTAACTCCGTCCTACCAGATCCTAAGAATACACGATACCGGCTATCACTACAGGAAACGCATAGCAAAGATTCCTCGGGATAGAGCCCCAACTTTGTCTTACCAGATCCCTAATAATACACAATACCAGCTGTCACTACGGGCAATGTATAGCAAAGGTTTCGCGAGACTCGGTAGGAGAATCAAAAGAGATAACTATGGGATCATAATATCATAAAAGAAGCATGACTGGATTTATAATAATGTTTAACCACAAAGCAATATGTAAAGATCCAATACATAAATAAAGTTTAAACAATAAAGAGTAAAATCTATGAACCATGATGAAGAAGAAACCCTAATCCTCGCTATATCATCCGTCCACCATGCCCGCGGCTTACCCGGCCATAGATGGAGATTTCTTCATCTTCTTTCTTGCTTTTCTCCCCTCCAAAGCTCTGTAGAAAAATCCCTTGGGACCAGCCTAATTTCGGATTAAAATAACCATATATATAGGGGAACTCCCGAAATTAGGGTTTTAGTTGAGTTGGACTTTTGGTGCAACCCGGATTTCCTGAATTAATCCTAGCAGCCAATTCCGGTCGCAGTTGGATCCAAGCCAACCGGAATTTTGAAACTTTCTCAACACGAAAGTTGTAGATTATGCAGTCTTCTTTCCGTTCCCGAAGATTTCATAATATTTGGAGTTATCTAAAATATTTGACGAATTTGCTTCTCAACTTCAACAGAACAGTTTTTCAGCTTGTGTAACTTCATCTATTTTTCCAATCTTCTATCACCCCATCCATAATCTCACCAAATGTCCAACATACAACTTGTAGATCTCTAAGCCGTCTATTATGTATGCAAATTTCAGAATATTTGGACTTCCAGAAAATATGTTATGAATATTTTCCTACTAGTCGACGAAACTGTATTTATCCTCATTTGTTGTAATTTGGGTCGCCCTGACTAAGATCGATCATTTGTAAGGCAAAGGATCGATCCTTCTCAGTAGGATGGATAGTAGGATCGATCCTTCTGTGATCATCTCAAAATAGCATATCTTCATCTAGGAAACTTCAAATCACGAATCGTAAAAACTCCCGGAAACTAGACTTCTAGAGCTTTCCAACCATATATGGCATTTCATCTGGTTCCTTCGAAGAAGGTACAGTTTTGGTGTTAAAGACCCATCTTCGCTTCAATTTCCTGCATAATACAAATAACTTTGTGAAGCAACATATACGGACGAAATCACCTATATTAATCATGAAAACTAAACAAATAAGCTGCTCTTAGTCATGTTCAGAGTGTACTTTCATGCACTCATCACGCCCCGCCTACAACGACCCCCCTCGTCTGCCTCCCCGCCAACAATAACCCCCACGCCCGCCGCCTCCGCCCCGCCCCGCCTTCCTCCTCCCCACCCTACAATCCTCCTACTCTCCACTACTTATACCCCGCCGCCACACTCCTCCCCTCTCCTCTCCTCGTTCCCTCTCCTTCACATCAATCCCACCATCGGCATCATCGTCCTCCCAACCAAAATCGTCATCATAGGCGCTGGCCTCGCGGGCCTAACAAGGGCTGTCCACCTCCACACCCCCAAAATTCCCTTTGTCCTCCTAGACTCCTCTGATGCCGTAGGTGGCCGCGTCCGCACCGACCTCCTCGGCCATGGCTTCCAGACCTTCCTTACCACCTACCCGGAGTCCTCTTGTCGCACCCCGACCCGCGAAGGCCCAACCGGGCCGAGCGACGCGAACCGGAAACTAACTAATGCAGAAAAAAATTTGGTGAGGGGTTCCCTCTAATCTACTGGTCTACCTAAGCAAATCATAAGCACCCTTAATATAACAAAGATTAACAACCACAAAAGATATAATAAAATATTCAAAATCCTCAAAAGGGTTTACATTAATATACATCACACTCCCATAGGAGGCTAACTAACAAAAAAGGGTGTAGAAGACTATCACCGCTCCTCAAGCACCGCCAAACGCCGCCACGCCACCAAACACCTGCCCGATAGGGGCCACTGAGGAAGAGCTGACGCCTGCACCTGCAAAACGCAGCCCAGGTAGGAGTGAGCATAAAGCTCAATAGCGTTCTACACTACGACGCACAGAAAGGAGAGAACTCAACAGTGTCGCCCCCAAGTAAGGTCTGGGTGTACACAGCGGTCCCATAACCCCACCGCGTGTTTTTGAGGTCCATGATCATGATCTTCTATAAGAACTGGTCACATGATGGGTCACGCTCAGTAAGCAGAAAACCAACACTACTAACTCACAAGCAGAAAACCGGCACTGCTGAGTAGGAAATGACACTGCTAAGTAGGCACACCCTCTACTCAAGAGTTGTTATAACCGGACACCGGCTACACATCAGAACTACAATCTCACCTAAACCTTACTACCCGCCACGATATCAATAACATCGATCAATATGTATTCGAGTCATCTAAGCCTATCATCGATATCGACTGAATACTACAATATCACCTAAACCTTACTACCCACCACGATCCTCGAGCTAAATCCGAGCTACCCGAAAGCCTCGGATCGACGATCAACCCATCACCCACGCCCTATCTTTATGCATCTAATGCACAACAGAATGCATGCTATGATCAAACGCATATAAGAGGTAAGCATGCAAGTCCAACTGGATCACTGCAGAGGTACCACCAACCGCTGCCAGCCAATCCGCAGCGGGTCCTGGCATTACGACGGTACCGCGATCGTCAACCGCGAACTCCTGCAACGGCAAGCAACCCAGAAAACTCAGATGAACATATAATATAATATAATATGTTCAGAACATATGATATTATTAAAAACACCAAGATCCTCTAATTAGATGGCTAAGTGAACTCATCGATCCGACATCCAAACGACGTTGAATTTGAGATCCAACTTAGACACCTTTAAATAAACATGCTAGGATCAACACATCCAAAACCCGGAAACATCCAACGGATCGATTACCAGAAAAACACTAATCAAAACCACTAATCTCACTAATTACCTTTAATTGCTGCAACGTAGCCCATCCGTAGGAAACTCATAAAAAATCATAGAAAAATCCCAAAATTATGAAACTAGTTGGGTCTGAGAGTAGATTCAAAGATCTACAACTCTTATGTTCAACATAAACCAACATCATGCATGTATAGACCGTAAAATAAGCCGTAAATCAGTTGTTCTTCAAGAATAGAGAAACCGGAAAATCCGAGTTTAAACATGCTAAAAACCTGCTAAAATCTCAATCAAATCTTATGAAACTTACAACAGAAATTAAGCTAAATAAGAGGCACCCAACCACACCAAGAACACCTAGATCTACAGGCTAGATTAAGAGAAAACCCCTTATTAACCCACGTTGGTAGAAACCTACTGGAAACGCAAACCTTGGCTGAATCCCCACACTACGAGCAGCAAACCAGCTTGAAACCAAGCCAGGGATATTCCTCTCGCTGCCACAAATCTAACGAGCCCTCAAGCACCCAAAATGATGGCCGGAGGAGGGAGAACGGAGGGGAAGAAGATGGTTGCCGAAAACAGGGGATACAGGGCCGCGGGAAGAAGAAGGAAGGAGGAGAAGGACAAGCCAGGAAAGGGGAAGAAGAAGAGGATAAGGGAGACCCTCTGATAGTGGAGAGTGATGGCCAACTGCGGTCGTCCTCTCAAAATCCACCGCCAAGACTTTCTGGCACAAGACGATCGATCTTCTTTTCAAGGAAGATCGATCTCCTTTGCAAGGAAGATCGATCTCCTTTGTCCAGAAACTCAAACTTAGGCTAAAACACAAGCTCAAGCTCGGATCTTCCGATCCCGGGTCCAACTAACCGTTTTAATTAAACACTAAAACAAACACGGTTAGTGTGTGCACCAGTGGGTGTGAAACAAACCGACAAAGCGCAATTTACCAAATTGTTCTCGTGGTCTACAACGAGCCACGGGCCCGACCCAGGCGGTTGACCTAGGAGTAGAGGGACAGGTCCTCACACCCCCCCCACCTCCTCCACTACCCTTCTCTCCAGGTCCTCTCACCGGAGTCTTCTTCGATCCGGATCTCGCCACTTCCTCTCTCCTCTTTGTCTTCCACTACCTCTCCCTTGGAGACAACGCCCTCCCCTCCGCCGGTATCGGCGCCCTGCCCCTCCAGCTCGCCTCCCGCCTCCCTCCACCTCCGCACCGAGGTCGCCTCGGTCTCCCCCGGCTCCTTCCCATGAGTTCCGTCACCTTCGATGGGGCCCTCGTGTCCGGCAGGAAGGTTGTAGAGGCCTCACTGATAACATAATTAAGAATTCACAGGATAAGTAAGGGATTTCTCGCATAAGTAAGGAATTCATTGGCTAAGAAATTCCTCGCATAAATAAGAAATTCATAGGCTAAGTAAGGAATTTCTCGCATAAGTAAGAAATCATATCCAAGTCGACTTAAACACTAAATTTAAGTCCACTAAAACCCGCTCCCAACATTAGATGTTCTCAGCCATCCACAGTAGTCTACAACCATTCTCCGGCCTACCATTGAACTCATTTCCATCTTCATCTCCATCTCCAGCTTTCAATAGTACTCTCTCTCTCTCTCTCTCTCTCTCTCTCAGAAAATGAAGGAATTCATATAAAAAAATGGAATACCTCCACTCTCTCCTTCCAAAATAATGCATGAATTCATACAAGAGAAGAAGATGGACGATTTCACATCTTAATTTAGAGAGATATCTGTCTCCTTTCTCTCTCTCGTACTTATGTCAGGTGAGATTAAATGATAAGAGAGAGTTGACTATGGGTATTTTGATTCCGAATTTATAAATTTGATCTATTTTGTAAGGAAATACAAAAAGTGTCACTCAATTGATAAATAAAAAGACAAGTGGATTTTAAAAAAAAAATTCTCCAAATATGAGCTCTATTTTTATACCATCGACTCTATTCCAAGTCAATATAAAAAAACAAACAATAAAAATATAGCATAACGATTGTTTGGGAATCAATAAGACCTTTGGGCATTGGGTGGACTTTGGCAAGGATATGCGCTATCGTCATCATAGATGAAACAATAAAGAATTTGGTGTTGCATATTCATCCTTCAAAATTTTGGACTTACAATTTTTCCGATAAAATGTTGATAATTATAGTATTGTGGCATCATATTTCTTATAAAATATTCTGGCATCAACCTTAACTGGCTTAGCTAATTTAATCCGAGTTAAACAAACAATTCTATGATGAGAAATAACCTACATGAGCTTCGGTGGGTTATTTAACCTAAACTTAAAGTGCTGTTAAATGTTCACTTCTGGAAAAATAAAGAAGGGTGAGGATGAAAGGAGATAGAGAAATTATTAAAGTTATTTAGCATAGTATCTATTCCTTTGGCGTAAACAAAAATAGTGTGATTTACACCGGCCGATGGCTGATTTTGTCAAAAACAAAAAAAGTGTAATGAAAATTAATGTATTTTGAAACATTTCATAGGTATTTAATCAAAAATTAACCCCACCTGGCACGTGCATCCACCCCCAGTGCCCTCTCTCACGCTCTTTTTATGACTCAGCTGTCACGTGTGAGAAAATATATGAATCGGATTATGAGTCATAAAACCTGATTTTATACAATAGACTAGGTTAGCCCCATATCACCTGGCACGGGTAACCACTTACCCCCACTACCCCATAACCAGTCACCCTCACTGCCCTCTCTCTCCTCCCTTCTTTATGACTTAGCTGTCATGTGTGAGAAAATATGAGTCAGATTGTGACTCATAAAAACTTATATTATATAATAGATGTGTAATATCCAAAATTTGGAAGGACGATTATATACTTGTACTTGATTAAATTTCGCTTTTGGTACCTGTAAAATATCCCATGTATCACTTTCGTACATATAATTTGATAATTACTTTTTTGGTACCTCATTTATAAAAACCGCTTCATTATGATCCGACCCTCTAACAGCGTAACACTTCAAACGGTAAACTAGTCCACTGACATCAAATGACTAGTTTTCATTCAATTGGACTAGTTTTGCCAATTTTCAGTCAATTTTGACTGCTTTTGTCACTAATGATGCATGTGCCATCCATGGACATTTCCCTTCGTCACATATAACTGTCACTCTGTTCTTTCTTGCTTCGTAAACTCTAGAGGATGACCACCCTTAACAGAGTAGTCTTTCACATCATTCTTGAAGTCATGTGTTGTGGCAAATAGGATCCCAACTGCAAAAGGGCAGTCAGTGGATTCATTTCGGCCTTCTCTGTAAATAGGGTAACGGGGCCTTTGTTCTTCATCTGAGTTGTGAGGACCCGTCCCTCTACTCCTGTGACTCGTCGTGGACCGCAAGGGCAATTTGGTAAATTGCGCCTTGTCGGCTTGTTTCACACTCGCGTGTGCACACACTGACCATGTTTGTGATAATATTTGGCTAGAATGGTTAGTGGGGCCTGGGATCAAAAGATCCGGGCTTGGGCTTAAGTTTTAGCCCAAGTCTAGCTTCCTGCGAAAGACGGATCGATCCTTCCTTGCTAGAAGGATCGATCGGTCAATGCTAGGAAGTCAGGATCGTTGAGAAGGATCGATCGGTCCACTTGGGCGGATCGATCGCTCTCTTGGGACGGATCGATCGGTCCTCTTGGATGGATCGATCTTGTTTAGTCGGTTCGTTTGTCTATAAAACAAACGCAACCTTCTTCCTTCAATCTCTTTGGAAATTCGAGTTCTTGGGCTGAGAATTTCTGGATTTTGAAGAGGTTGTGGACGATCCAAGGCCTAGCAGCTGGGATTGAAGCTGCTATTGCTTAGGTAGGAATCCTACCTACAATTCTTCCGAGTTTTTTTAGAAGTTTTTCCGGTTGTCTTTGATCTTTTGCTTAGATCTTGTTATACACTTGTTAGATTGTAGTATTTCCGCCGGTTTTGGACTCGTGGTCCTTCGTACTACTAGATCCCAGGTTTTGGTGGGATTTGGTGGAGTTTTCCGATGGTATTTCTCGCCGAAAGTTTGCCGGAGAACCAAACGCGATCGATCCTTCTGGGAGAGGGATCGATCCTTCTTCGTTGGTCATGCTGAACCCGAGCAGGATCGATCATTCTCGGGTGAGAACGATCGATCCTTGTGCCTTGGGTAGCATAGGGTCTCCCTCGTCATAAGTAGGATCGATCGTCCCTTAGGGGGAGGGATCGATCCTCCTCGGCACGGCAGTGAGGATGTTCCCTATCGCGAGTAGGATCGATCGTCCCTTGACGGGACGGATCGATCTTACTCGACACGATAGAGAGAGTTTGTTATCAGCCTTTAGTAGGATCGATCGGCCCTTGGGGAGAAGGATCGATCCGTCTACGGCAGAGAGAGAAATTCATCTTGTTTCGCTCGCGGGGCTTTGCATGTATCGTCTTCTTTACTGTCTTATATCTTGTACATATACTTAAGCATGTTAGTCCCATATTAGGGGCAGTGGTGAACCGGGGGAGTGATGACTCTCAGGATGTTAGAATAAATGGGCGGGTAGCCCTACAGCTTTCCTTAGCCTTGCATGCCGGCGTGCGCCGAGGGCTTTATCTGTGAAATCTGTGAGCTGTTGTTTGCGGGGCTGCTTCCCGGTGCAGGTGTTGTGGTGGACTGCTGACAGTTGGTGGGGGTATCACTGTAGTAGTCCCTAGACCTTATTTACATGTTCACCACCCCAGGCCGGCAGGGTGCCGTGCCCAGACCTTGTTATTTATATCATCACATACTGTTGCATGTTTAACTGTATTACCTTGCGTATGCACATATCATGCATTGTGTTGTGCATTTGTTGCATCTGTGTAGGGCGTTGGCGATGGGTTGTTCGCCGATCCGGGGCTTTCGGGTAGTCCGGATTTAGCTCTAGGACCGTTGCGGGTAGCTTGGTCCAGGATTCGATTTGTAGTATTCAGTTGTTTTCGATGATAGGGTTAGATGACCTGAATACATGTTATTTGATGTTTAGAGGTCGTGTCGGCCTCGAGCCAGATGTTGTGGGTGCAACCGGTGTCCGTTCTTGTCCTTTGACGGGCCGTCGGAGTAAGTCCAGCCCAGGCAGTGTCTGTTCCTGCCCGCAGTGGCGACCAGTGTGGGCCCAGTTCGTTTGGCCGACCACAGCTGGAACCCTGCGACACTAGACGTATCCAGGATGGGCCCAGTCTTTTGGGGTGACCATGGTTGGGTATGCCTAGGGACACCGACAAAGGGTTATGGGACCCTTGCTGCACACCCAAGTCTTGCTTGAGGGCGATGCTATTGTGTTCCCTCCCTTGTGAGTGTCGTAGTGTAGTGTCCCTGCTGAACTTAGTGCTCACTCCTATCCGGGCTGCGTTTTACAGGTGCTGGCACTAGCTCTTCTTCGGTCTCCCCTAGCGGGCCGGTGTCTGGTGACGTGACGGCGTCTGGCGGTGCTTGAGGAGTGGCGATCCTAGTCTTACCTTTTGTGTAGATAGTCTCCTACGGGAGTGATAAATGTATAATTTTCCTGTTTGAGGACTTGTAATTATTTCAGTTTCAGTCTTTGAGGTTTCTAATTGTATGTTAATACATGATGATTATGAAATGCTAGGGTAACCACTACGATTAGAGGGAAACCTCGCCAAAATTTCAGCAGTAGGTTAGGTTCCGCTTCGCGTCGCCCGGCCCGGTTGGGCCTACGCGGGTCGGGGCGCGACATGAGTCATCAGGGAGACTCAATTGATCATCACCTGGTATCCTATCTGACACATAACCTCTAGACTCCACATCATTTGCATCTTGTCCCCCCATGAAGTTCCAGCTTCACCACCAAAGTCAGGCACAACAGTGGTCTGGAAAGCCTCTATGAATGCCTCATACAGGAGGTTATCATCTTCACTATCACTAACCTCCACTGGCTCATACAAACTGCTATTCGAGGACTCAGCAATGGCTTCATCACTGCCCATAGCAGCTTTGCCCCTCCTCAACCTATCTTGATGCATAGCATCCTCTACATGGTGTTGAACCTGTTCTTGATGCACAACATCCTCATACTTAGGGCTGAGCATTTAGTTCTCGGTTCGGTTCTCGGTCCAGAACCGAAGAACCGAACTTATTTCGGTCCAGGAAAATGAGAACCGAACCGAACCGAAGTTTCATATAGAACCGAACCGAACCGAACCGAAAAGTTCGGTTCGGTTCGGTTCTATAGGCAATGAATGGAGGCAGGAGCCGCAGGACGGGAGCATCAACGGAGGAGATGGCTATAGGACTCGTCGTCCACGCCGTCGCGGTGCGGGGCGGAGGGGGTCGACGATGGAGATGGCGAAGGTCAGCAGTGGGTGAAGTTGAGGGAGGAGGCTGCGAGGGGGAGGAGAGGGCGGTGGTGCTCGGAGCAGAGGAGGTGGGCGTAGCGGCGTTTGCGCAAGCGGAGGTAGGGGTGCTGGGGGCCGGGGGAGGTGATGAGGAAGGAGGGGGAGAGAGGGGAGATGGAGGGGATGCGCGAGGCGGCCGCCGACGAAGCCGAGGTCCTGTGGCGCTCGGAGCAGAGGAGGCGCGCAAGCGGAGGTAGGGGTGCCGGGTGCTGCGGGCGGGGGGAGGTGATGCGGAAGGAGGGAGGGCAGCGGGTGAAGTTGAGGGAGGAGGCTGCGAGGGGGAGGAGAGGGTGGTGGCGCTCGGAGCGGAGGAGGCGGGCGTAGCTTTGGGGCGGAGGTAGGGGTGCTGGGGGCGGGGGGAAGTGACGAAACCGGAAGGGGTGTGGCGGATGCGCGAGGCCGCCGCCGACGAAGTCGAGGCCGCCGCCGACGAAGCCGAGGCCGCCGCCGCCCAGGTCCGGTGGCTGTGGAGATCCACGCGGTCGATAGATAAGGTTGAGAGACGAGAGTGGTGAGTGGAGACGGGATACGGGGATAGGATGAGCTCAGCCATGGGCGATGGGCCCATGAGCCGAAGGTGAGTAGGAATGTAGGATGAGCTCAGCCTTACTAAGGAACCGGAACCGAAATTTTTCGGTTCGGTTCGGCTGCCTTAGCCCTTAGGCATGTATAAGAAGGGTCAAACTTCGGTTCTTCGGTTCTGAACCGAAATTTTTTTTAAGGAACCGGAACCGAACCGAAAACCGAACTATTTTACCTTGCAGAACCGAACTGAACCGATTGGACCGAGGAACCGAACCGAATGGACCGAACTAATTCGGTTCGGTTCGGTTCTGCTCACCCCTACTCATACTGGTGCTCAGCCTCCTCTACAAGCCTATGAATCTCTTCTTGATGCACAACAGCCTCTTCCAGGTGCTCAGACTCCTCTACATGGTGCTCAGCTGCCTCTTCTTCATTCTGTGGGGCATTTTGGACCAGCTCATTATCAAGCACCACCACCTCCTCTTCTTCCATTACATGACTAGTAACTGCAGGTATTTCCTCAAGTACATTTACATTATCATCAACATAGACATCTAGAAGCCCATCCTTTAGCCCCACATCTCCCATTTCAACTGTCTGCCTATCAATCATCAGTACATTCAGATTGTCCTATGTCAATTCAGTATCTGGGGTCAAGAACCACATCTTCTTATAGTTGGGGTAGCCTACATCTTCCAGAATCTCTTCAATGTCCATAATCCCTGTAGTGTCAGGGTCAACATTGTCAACAAACAGCACTTCACCACCCACATATGCTAGTGGAGGTCCATTCTTAAAATGCCCCTCATGGTGTAATCTTATTGAGAACATCCTGACAAGAGAATGCAATTTGGTTGTAAGAATAAGATAATAGGCTAGCCTTGCACTTATCCGTAAAAAATGAACATGGTCAAGTATTTTAGACAATTAGTAAACAATTCACAAGTAACAACACATGGCAGTAAAAAATGAACAAGACCTTGGACCACATATCAGTTGTATGTTATTGCAAAATATGGGACCACATATGCTATGCCATTTGAGTACATGCCATTTAAGTACAACAACGTTAAATAACACAACACAGTCAAATAGAGCAACACATTAATTACGATTGAGGAACGAATTTGGACATGTATTTAGAGTATAAAAGTGCTCCAATTGTAACATGTATCTAGTGTATAAAGAGTTCCAATTTTGACATGCATTCAGTGTATGAAGAGTCCCTAACATAACATGGCTTCAATTTGGGGGTACAATTCAATTGATACCTACTAGCAATAGGAATTAAGCAAAGCTTGAACTTGAACCTAAGGTCACGGTTAGGGCATGGATTAAATAAAGTATCACTGTGATTAAGCAAAGCAACACTGGGATCACAAACTAAGATCACGGTTAGGGATTAAACAAAGCATCACTGGGACCGCAAACATAAAGATCACGTTTAGGGATTAAACAGAGCATCACTGCGACCACAAACCTCCCACTTTTGCCATTAACTAGGACCTTATGTCGCTCAAATGTGTCACGCACAGCGGTCGCGGTGCAGTACAGCATAAGAAAGGTCGAACCCACAGAGAGACAAGCAAGAAGGATCCAGAAACACAGATGACAATATATTGAAAACAATCAAGAGCGTAAAAGTTAAGGAAATAGATCGAAGATGTAATGATAAGATAAAGTTAACGAAAGAAATCAAGATTTGAATGAGGCTAGGCTTCAGGAATCACTTCACTCGGATTTAGGTTCTTCTCTTCCCAACGGTTCATATGATACTCAGTTAAGGGATTCACATCCCAATCACCTTAACCGGAAGATATGGAACTATAAACCTAACAAAATATATAAATGTCTCCTCCTACGATCAGTTCTTCCTTTTTATAGTTCTAACTTCATCCAACCAAACCTAAGAATACACGATACCGGCTGTCACTACAGGTAACGCGTAGCAAAAGTTCATCGGGACAAAGCCCTAACTCTATCTAACCGGATCTCTAAGAATACACAATACCAACTCTCACAATCGGCAATGCATAGCAAAGATTCCTCGGGATAGAGCCCCAACCTCGTCTTAACAGATCCCTAAGAATACACAATACCAGTTGTCACTACGGGTAATGCATAGCAAAGGTCTCGCAAGACTCGGTAGGAGAATCAAAAGAGAAGACTATGGGATTATAAGATCATGAAAGAAGCATGACTGGATTCATAATATTACTCATCCACATAGAAATCTATAATCTGAAAATAATATTTGAAGATCAAATACATAGAAAAGAGTTTAACAATGAAGATTAAAAACTATGAACCATTGTTGGAGAAGAAGCCCTAGTCCTCGCTAGATCATCCGTTCGCCATGCCCGCAAATTACTCGGCCATGGGTGGAGATTCCTTCATCTTTTTCCTTTGGGAAACGTCCAGAAAAGAGCCTCCAAAAATGTCCAAGAAGTCCCTCTTGACTTACCCTAACTTTCCTATTTATAGGGTCCAAAGATTAGCAAACTCGGGTTAAGTTTAAACCCGTTATACGCCCCTGGCTGATCTGGCGGTCGACCGTAAGACCCTGACGGTTGATGCCACGGTCGATGCGACGGTCGACCGTGAGCATCTTACGGTCGATCGTGAGGATTTTCGGGCTCCACGGTCGACCGTGAGGATTTGACGGTCGATCGTGAGGATTTTTGAGCGCGACGGTCGACCGTCACTATTCATTCAGCACTGCGCACTTATACGAAAAATGTTGTAACTTCCTCTACGTAACTCAGAATCATGAACCGTAAAATTCTACAGAAAGTAAACTTCAAGAGCTTTCCAATCGTATATGGCACATCATCTGGTTCTTTTTGGAAAGATACAGTTTAATCTTTGAAGTTGACCCATATAATCTTTTCAGCTTCTTTCAGCTCCAATTTCCTGCATTTTCCAAGCAACTATGTGAAGTAACATATACTATAAAAATAGTGCTAAAGCAGTTGATTAAGGGTGAAGATATAGCAATTGAGATGGTTATAAGGTTGTTCAGAGTGCACTTTCATGCACTTATCACACCCCCAACCAGCTTATTGCTAGTCTCTAGCAATTCAAAGCGCATAAAATATAATTAAGCACACTAACGGTTCAAGGATGTAGACATGCATATAAAAATTCTGCCTTATCAAGTCAATAGTGTTTTATACAGTACAGAGCATGAAAACTTCTTATACTCATACACATACTACCAACATATGAAATCAACTTCTACACATCAAACATGCTAATCACCATCCAGAATAATACATGTGACGTGACAAATAAGTGTTACATACAGAAGCAAATTCTACCCACCATTAGTCCAAGCACACTACTATCTTCATGACCAATCATCCAACCCTCGCACTTTAAGTACATCATGCTCTCTCTTTCTTTTTTCTTTTCAACTATCAGACACTTTGCCTTTTTACGCGAGCACTCTCCGCTTCTTGAGGCGCAGAGACCCGGTTACTTAGCAAAACACTTAATAGTTTTTTTTAGTTATAAGTGGTTCTACCTTTTTACGCGAGCTCCCTGCTTCCTGAGGCAAGAACACTCGGTTACTCAGTAGATCACTTAATAGTTGTTTAGGCACAACTTGATCAAGCTCCAGAACTTTTTCTCTTTTTTGTTTTTTTTCTCTGCAGCCAATACTCAACACTAGCTAATGTTTAGGCACAGCTTGATCAAGCTCCAGAACTTTTTCTCTTTTGTTCTGCATGCAATACTCAACACTAGCTAATGTTGAAATCATGGTCTCGATTGACAATAGCATGCTCATTCCTCTAGTGAGTATAATTACCACTGCACATAAGGTGTTCGTGTGTGGATCACATGATGTTATACGTTTAGGTTATCACGCATGCAATCAATGTATTGGTCAATCCATATGAAAGCAACATGCATAATAAGCATAAAAATTTCAGCTCAAGTATAATTTCTAATAACATAATCAATTCAACACTACTAAACTCAATAAGGTAGCATGCATAAGGTCATGCATGCCTACACCCCCAACCTGAAATTCACATTGTCTTCAATGTATGCTAATCATGTAAATAAGCAGAAGGGTGTTGGCTGAATATTCATATATGACATAACTAAGAATAGGAAATCGAAATAGGAGCGAGGCCACCTGATAGAATATCGAGTATCTCCTCAAGGCTCCTCATGGTAGCCGAAAGCTACATCAAGGAAGATGGAAGTCCAAGCATCCTAAAAACATAAAATTGCAAACAAAAGCAAATGAGAACGAAAGCAAATTAACAAAAACAACCTAACCTAATCAAAAAGGAAAATGATAGATAGGAGAAAGATCATCCCTCGTAGACAGGGTCTACGAGAGAAACGGTGTGCTCCTCAGGGTCCGCTTTTTCTGAAATCGGCTTCAAGCGCTGTCCATTAACCGTAAACAGCCTCCCATCCTTTGGGTCTTCCACTTCCACAGCCCCATTCTCAAATATTCTGCTAACGGTGAAGGGGCCTGTCCAGCGTGATCTCAGCTTTCCAGGATGGAGATGCAGTCGCGCGTCATACAAATAAGCTTGTTGTCCGACTTGAAACGTCTTCCGTAGGATCTTCTTGTCATGGTAGGCCTTTGTCTTTGCCTTGAAGATCCTGGAACTCTCATAAGCATCATTCCGGAGTTCTTCCAACTCAGACAGCTGGAGTTTCCGTTCCTGACCTGCAGTATTCAAAGTAAAATTTAGTGACTTAATAGCCCAATATGCCTTATGGTCTAATTCGACTGGAAGATGGCATGGTTTTCCATAAACAAGGCGAAACGGCGACATCCCCAGGGTAGTCTTGTAGGCAGTGCGATATGCCCACAACGCGTCTGATAGTCTCAAGGACCAGTCCTTTCGGTTGGGGCTCACTGTCTTCTCCAGGATTTGCTTTATCTCTCTATTGGCTAATTCAGCTTGGCCATTCGTCTGTGGATGATAAGCAGTGGAAATCTTATGTGTGACTCCATACCTGCGCATCAAAGCCTCAAAGGAGCGATTACAAAAGTGTGATCCCTGGTCACTAATAATAACTCTAGGAATACAAAACCGGGATAAAATATGCTCTTTAAGAAACTTGATGACAATAGAATGATTATTATTTCTACATGCAATAGCCTCCATCCACTTAGAAACATATTCCACAGCCAACAATATATATAAATAACCAAAAGAAGAAGGAAAGGGTCCCATAAAATCTATACCCCAATAATCAAAAATCGCTACAGCTTGAATGGGGTTCAAAGGCATCATATGTCTTCTAGATAGAGCTCCTAGCGTTAGACATCTATCACAAGATTTGCAGAAAATGTTAACATCACAAAACATAGTAGGCTAGTAAAAACCACATTCAAGAATTTTAGCAGCAGTCTTTTTCATTGAAAAATGGCCTCCACATGCATGAGAGTGACAAAATGTAATAATGCTTTCTATTTCATAATCTGGGACACAACGATGCATAATCTGGTCAGGACAATACTTAAACAGACAAGGGTCATCCCAATAAAATTTCTTTATCTCAACAAAAAATCTACGCTTATCCCGCGCACTCCAAAAGGAAGGGATCTCACCTGTGGCTAAGTAATTAATAATGTGCGCATACCAGGGCAGCCGTGCAACTGAAAAGAGTTGCTCATCAGGGAAGTCATCCATAATTGGTGGCTCATTTTCCGCTACTTCCACCATCAACCTTGATAGGTGATCAGCGACAACGTTCTCCACGCCCTTTTTATCTTTGATGGAGATATCAAATTCCTGTATGATTAATATCCAACGAATTAGGCGCGCTTTAGCATCTTTCTTGGAGAGAAGGTACTTAAGTGCGGCATGATCAGTGAAAATAGTGATAGGAGAACCAATCAAATAAGCACGAAACTTGTCTAATGCAAAGACTATAGCTAATAGTTCTTTCTCGGTGGTAGAATAATTCATCTGTGCATTATTCAAGGTTCAGCTAGCATAATGAATAACATGAGGTTTACCATCTTTTCGCTGCCCTAAAACAGCTCCTACAGCAAAATCACTTGCATCACACATCAATTCAAAAGGAAGGCTCCAATCGGGTGGTTGCACAATAGGTGCGGAAGTCAATTTACCAATCAAGGCTTGAAAAGCCTCTTGACAAGCAATATTTCACTCAAAAGAGGTATCCTTTATCAAAAGATTACACAAAGGACGAGCAATAGCAGAAAAATTTTGAATGAATCTCCTGTAAAAACCAGCATGCCCTATAAAGGATCTAACATCTTTAACAGTCTTTGGCACAGGAAGCTTTGAGATGAGATCGATTTTTGATCGATCTACCTCAATGCCTTTGGAAGAGACAATATGCCCCAATACAATGTCTGAGGGCACCATGAAGTGACACTTTTCTTAATTAAGCACAAGGTGCTTCTCTTCACACCTGACCAAGACTCTCTTTAAGTTTTGCAAGCATGCATCAAAAGTATTACCAGATACAGTCAAGTCATCCCTATATACTTCCATACATTTCTCGATCATATCAGCAAACATACTCATCATACAACGCTGAAAAGTAGCAGGAGCATTACACAATCCAAATGGCATTCTACGGAAAGCATAAGTACCAAAAGGACATGTAAAAGTAGTTTTTTCCTGATCTCCTAAAGAAATCTCAATATGATAATATCCAGAATAACCATCAAGAAAACAATAAAAAGGATGTTCAGCTACTCTTTCTAAAATCTGGTCTAAGAACGGTAATGGAAAGTGATCCTTACGGGTGGCAGCATTCAATTTTCTATAATCTATACACATACGCCATCCTGTCACTAATTTAGTGGGGACAAAGTCTCCACTTTCATTTTTAACAACAGTGACACCATATTTTTTTAGGCACAACCTGTGTAGGACTTGCCCATTTGCTATCAGCAATAGGGTAGATGATCCCTGCATCTAATAATTTCAACACTTCGGTTTTTACTACCTCTTTCATTGTAGGGTTCAACCTACGCGGAGGATCCCTACGAGGTACAGCCCCTTGTTCAAGATTAATCATATGAGAACATATCAAGGGACTAATACCTTTCAGATCTGCTATACTCCATCCAATAGCTGATTTATGCTCATTTAAAATGCTAAGTAATTGCTCACCTTGATCTGCAGTTAATGCTGAAGAAATAATAACTGGATATGTATCACCTGGACCAAGATAGGCGTGCTTTAGACCTTGAGGAAGCGGCTTCAGGTCCAGCTTGGGCGGCTTTACTGATGATGGTGTTGGTGGCTGTCCTCTTTCCAGCAATTCTTCAAATTTTGGATTCCATGGACCTGCAAAAGAACAATGTTCCAAATTTGTACACATACCATCCACATCAACATTTTCATCCAAATCTAATTCAAGAGAGTTAATTTCAGTTGTAGCAAACTCCTCTTCAGTGAGCAAATCAATCTGGTAATTCTGCTGACATTCATCATCCTCATCAGGCTGCTTAGCAACATTAAAAACATTAATTTCTGAAGTCATATTTCCAAAAGTTAACTTCATTAAACCATTCCTGTAATTAATTATAGCATTAGCAGTAGCAAGAAACGGTCTACCCAAAATAATAGGAATTCTAGAATCAGCAGTTACTACAGCCTGAGTATCCAAAACTAAGAAATCAACAGGATAATAAAATTTATCTATTTGAACAAGCACATCCTCTACTACTCCTCGTGGAGTTTTCGTGGATCTATCTGCCAATTGCAAAATCATAGATGTCGATTTAATCTGTCCTAAACCAAGTTGCAAGTAAACAGAATATGGCATCAAATTAACACGCGCACCAAGATCTAATAAAGCTTGTCCTACTTCATGCTCTCCAATGAAACAAGATACAGTAGGACAGCCAGGATCCTTATATTTAGGAGAAATCCTGTGCTGAAGCAGTGCACTAACCTGCTCTGTTAAAAATGCAGTTTTCTTTACATGATGTCGTCTCTTCATAGTGCATAAATCTTTAATCACTTTAGCATATGTAGGAATTTGCTTAATAACATACAAAAGAGGAAGGTTTACCTTAACTTGCTGAAGATGCTCCAAAACTTCGTTGTTGGGCTCCATAGCCAATTTAGTGGATTTTAATGCCTGAGGGAAAGGGACACGTACCTTAAAGTCACCTGGTGTAGGGCCATCTGGATGATCGGTCTCTACATGGTCCTCCTCAATTCGGTCCTCTTCTTCAATAGCAATAGGAGATTCGGTGGGCTCTTTGGAAGGGCTTTTTGTTGTTTTCCCGCTTCTTGTAGTTATGGCGTTCATCTCCTTTACATTATTTTGCTCAGTAGATACCTGCGTTTGTTGAGGTTGAGCTGGGAACTTCCCTCGTTCATGCACGTTCAAAGAGTTGATCAGCTTCGTGATCTGGCTCTTGATCTCTTGAACATCCTCCTTTCTTTCCTTAGATTCCTGCACAATCATAGATTTCAGTTCCTGTAAACTGTCATTAAATGTAGGCCTAGGAAAACCAGATGTATTTTTATAAGGAGGGTTAGAAAAAGGCTTATTAGGTGGCGGTTGATGTTGCTCGTAGCTTTGTGGAGCGTTCGACTTCCAGCTGAAGTTCGGATGCTCTTGCCATCCTGGATTATACGTTTCCGAGTAAGGGGTGTACGGCCTCCTGAATCCACCTACAGCGTTGCAATGCTCGTCGTACATGCCTCTCATCTCAACATAAGTAGGGCAACTGTCAATCTGGTGGTCCTCGCCCTGACATATCGCACACGACCCAGCCGGCCTTGTAGGTTCGTTGTATGGAGAGGTCCCGGCCGCCATCATATCTTTGGTCTTTAATAGCTCCAGCTCCCTTGTTAGACTCTCCACTTTAGCCTTGAGTGCATCCTCCTCCCGCAACTGATAAATTCCTCCACATTGTTGCTGCGGTGGTGGTCTGGCCCTGTTTGTACTTTCTGTTGCACTCGGTGCAGTCCATGTATGAGCTTTCTCAGCAAGCTCAGTCAAGTATTCAATTGCTGCATCAGGATCTTTTTGCAAAAATTCACCATTACACATCATCTCAACAAATTGACGTTCTCTAACAGTTAAACCATCATAGAAATAACTATCAGGACGCCAACTTTCATATCCATAATGGGGACATAAATTCAACATGTCTTTAAATCGTTCCCACGCCTGATACAAAGTTTCACTATCCTTCTGTGTGAAGGTCGAAATATGTCTCTTAAGTGCGTTGGTTTTGTGTTGTGGGAAATACTTGTTGAAAAATATCGATGTCATTTCAACCCAAGATCTTATAGATTGTGGCCTCAAGGAATATAACCAACTCTTTGCTCTATCCTTCAGTAAGAAGGGAAAGAACGTAAGTCGGATCATATCTAGTGCACCTGGTTGGCCAAGGAAAGTCGCTACTACTTCCTCAAACTCCCTAATATGCACATATGGATTTTCATTTTCCAACCTATGAAAGGTAGGAAGCAACTGAATCATGCCAGGTTTAAAATCAACATGTGTTGCATTAGGTGGAAACATGATGCATGAAGGTGTAGCAGTGCGTGTTGGAAGCAAATATTCTTGCAAACTCCTAGGAGATTGTTGTTCCTCGTGCTCAGCCATAATGAAACTATGATGTGAAGTTTGTGACTGTGCGTCAAAGAGATCAGTAATATTTGTCTCACTATCAGAAGTTTCAGAATCACCCTCGGGACGTTTAGCAAATCTGCCTAGTTTGTCTCTATACCGAGGCATACACCAACAAACACGCAATTCAAAAGATGCAAACCAACTAAAGAAAATAAGCAAAAAATAATAATTGAAACTAAGCTTACTAACTAAAACCGAATAAAAGAAAACAATCCTAATAGAGAAGAAAAATCAAAGCCGAAATAAAGAAGTAAGGACTAAAGAAAATGAACGAAGTTACCGCTTTCGATGTCTACAATCACTGTAATCTGATTCTGACGCTTTTCTGAACCGTCTCCCCAGCAACGGCGCCAATTTTTGATGTCGCTCAAATGTGTCACGCACAGCGGTCGCGGTGCAGTACAGCATAAGAGAGGTCGAATCCACAGAGAGACAAACAAGAAGGATCCAAAAACACAGATGACAATATATTGAAAACAATCAAGAGCGTAAAAGTTAAGGAAATAGATCGAAGATGTAATGATAAGATAAAGTTAACGAAAGAAATCAAGATTTGAATGAGACTAGGCTTCAGGAATCACTTCACTCGGATTTAGGTTCTTCTCTTCCCAACGGTTCATATGATACTCAGTTAAGGGATTCACATCCCAATCACCTTAACCGGAAGATATGGAACTATAAACCTAACAAAATATATAAATGTCTCCTCCTACGATCAGTTCTTCCTTTTTATAGTTCTAACTTCATCCAACCAAACCTAAGAATACACGATACTGGCTATCACTACAGGCAACGCATAGCAAAAGTTCATTCGGACAAAGCCCTAACTCTATCTAACCGGATCTCTAAGAATACACAATACCAACTCTCACAATCGGCAATGCATAGCAAAGATTCCTCGGGATAGAGCCCCAACCTTGTCTTACCAGATCCCTAAGAATACACAATACCAGTTGTCACTACGGGCAATGCATAGCAAAGGTCTCGCAAGACTCGGTAGGAGAATCAAAAGAGAAGACTATGGGATTATAAGATCATGAAAGAAGCATGACTGGATTCATAATATTACTCATCCACATAGAAATCTATAATCTGAAAATAATATTTGAAGATCCAAAACATAGAAAAGAGTTTAACAATGAAGATTAAAAACTATGAACCATTGTTGGAGAAGAAGCCCTAGTCCTCGCTAGATCATCCGTCCGCCATGCCCGCAGATTACTCGACCATGGGTGGAGATTCCTTCATCTTCTTCCTTTGGGAAATGTCCAGAAAAGAGCCTCCAAAAACGTCCAAGAAGTCCCTCTTGACTTACCCTAACTTTCCTATTTATAGGGTCCAAAGATTAGCAAACTCGGGTTAAGTTTAAACCCGTTATACGCCCCTGGCTGATCTGGCGGTCGACCGTGAGACCCTGACGGTCGATGCGACGGTCGACCGTGAGTATCTTATGGTTGATCGTGAGGATTTTCGGGCTCCACGGTCAACCGTGAGAATTTGACGGTCGACCGTGAGGATTTTTGAGCGCGACGGTCGACCGTGAGATCTGACGGTCGACTGTCACTATTCATTCAGCACTGCGCACTTGTACGAAAAATATTATAACTTCCTCTACGTAACTCGAAATCATGAACCGTAAAATTTTATAGAAAGTAGACTTGAAGAGCTTTCCAATGGTATATAGCACATCATCTAGTTCTTTTTAGAAAGATACAGTTTAATTCTTGAAGTTGACTCATATAATCTTTTCAGCTTCTTTCAGCTCCAATTTCCTGCATTTTCCAAGCAACTATGTGAAGTAACATATACTATAAAAATAGTGCTAAAGCAGTTGATTAAGGGTGAAGATATAGCAATTGAGATGGTTATAAGGTTGTTCAGAGTGCACTTTCATGCACTTATCAGGACCTAGCACAAACCACAAACTAACGTCATCATCGACAAAGCACAACGGCGAGGAGAAGCATGAACTGGGACCTATGATCACGAGTAGGTAAAATGGGATCTTACCTGTCACGCCCCTAGCCTTGAAACTCCAGCTTTGTGCCGCGAATGATCGAATTTCTCTCCGGTCGTCATAAATCCCCATACCCTAGGTAAGTTTGGGGGCGATATAGTTAACGTCGGGTATGGTTTTGGAGGGGGACGGGTAAATAGTGGTCACATGCAGTTTCCCGTTAACTTCAGTAACGTCGTCTTCGTCATGGGTTTCAAATGAATAGTTTTGTAAATACAGGGTCTGAAATGAATAGTTTTGAAACACAGGGTTTAAAATGAAAAACCCTGAAACTAGAGGGGACCAAAATGATTTTTACCCTAAACGTTAAGTACATCATCCTCAAAGGTAATCATAAACAAAAAGCTGTCAAAATATACGTCTGTCCCTCTGAGATCTCAAATGCATCCGGAAGTCGATGCGCCGTCAAGACCTGATTCAGCTGGAACCACTAAGGAAGAGCCAACGCATGCACCTGGAAACATAGCCCGGGTATGGTTCTACTCTACTCTACGTCGCACATGAAAAAGGGGAAACCACAAAGTCCCAGATTCTGTCTCATCTTTAAGGGAAACTCACGTTACGTCCACCGCCTACCCCAGGGCATACACTCTGTGACCTCAACTGTCAATAGTCGTCCCTCTCAACAGCCAAGTGCCCAACGCTGAAAAACAAAGGGGTAGGACCCAGGGCAGCACGTAACTTCCCTTAAAAAGGATACTGAGCATGAGACGAGAGCTCTGGGCGACCTCTACACCTCAAACAACAGATAGTAGGCAACTAGACTCATCCTCGAGAATACAGAGATATGGCATAACAATCACCCTTAGCCTGGCTACCCAGCCACGATCCTAGAGCTAAATTTGAGCTACCCGAGAGCCTATTCACTCACGCCCTAACCTTATGTTCTACTGCAAACAAGATGCATGCAATGTTCACGCACAAATAAAGATATATAAACATGCAACAAGATGGCATCAATTATACAGGGCTGGGTATAGCCTGAAGCTAGCCGAATGGTGAGCATAGCAAGGGTCTAAAGCAATGAAGATCCAACTAACATGTAATGATAAAGCAGATTTACAATAGATTTCAATGCACCCTGGCACCTGACAGGCTAAGGTTCCACGAAATTGCTACAACGGGGATGCAACCCCGACGAACCCCAAACAGATCATTCATTCATTTTTACACTACAGCCCCCAGTGCATGCCGGCAATCAGTTGGGCTATATTTAAAGCAGTAAAGACATTCTAAGCATACAGGGTACACCTTCGGCCCATTTATACTAAACATTTTCGGAAGTCATCACCCTCCTGGTTACCCATAAAGGGATAAAGCAATCACAAACTATATCTATATAGGTATAGCATGTTTTATCGAGAAACTGCCTAAGAACTAGTACAAATCGGTAAACCGATCCGAAACACAAATCACGGTCTAATCCGAGATAAACCCATCGAAATCTCGATTAAAATATTATAATAATCATTACCTATCATCGGGAAAGCCACATGAGAAAACCGGGGTGAAAGGAAATCGAAACTGTTGAAAACCGAAACAATAATATCAAACAGCATATAAGAGTTCTATATGAGTGTTCTCTGCCTTAAGGAAGGAAGATCGATCTTCCTTAAGGGAGTCCTCTGCCTGGGAAAGAAGAGATCAATCTTCATGCCATGAAGATCGATCTTCCCAAACCAAGGTTCTGTCTGGCAAAGAAGTGATCGATCTTCATACCATGAAGATCGATCTTCCTTAAGTGCTCCCTGTGTCAAAGGAAGAGATCGATCAATCTTTCAAATTCGGCAACTGACGCGGCAACAAGAAGATCGATCTTCCTTCCTTAAGGCAGAGAACCAAACTTATCGAAATCAAACCAAATTTGGATGAGGTATGAAATTAGATGTGGGGAATCTAATGACACCAAGAAATCCAATTTTGGATGATCAAATCCTCGGGATTACATCAAATTGCCAGAAATCTGACGAAACCGACGAAAAATTGAATTTGTTGGATTTGATCTATCAAACGGCGATAGAATCTATTCAAACTTTGCAGGACGGTGGGCTTGATGGTAGGGAATTCATTTATGCATTAAAAACCAAACTCAAATCGTGAAATATCATATCTCAGTCCGACCCCGTTGAAAAAACGATAAAAATACGGAATTCGATCGAAAGAATATAGAAATGATTCGATAGAAAGCTTCTAAGCATAGCAAGGAACTAGAATATAGAAAAGAAAAGCATTCCAACAACCACAAATCAATTAAAAGCGATCCTATGGTTACCAATTCACCAGAATTGGGAAGAAATATGTCGCGCCCTGACCCGTGAAAGCCCAACCGGGCCGGGCGACGCGAATCGAAACCTAACAAACCACGGAAATTATTGGCGAGGGTTCCCTCTAACCTATTCGTCTCCCTAACAATCATCATAAACACCCTCAATTGAAAAAGACATAATTAAAGAAGCCTCGAACCACAGATTACAAAACCCAAGTGAATTTAATATACATATCCTCGGAGATGAGAAAATCCAGATACAACATTAAACACTCCCGTAGGAGACTAACTAACATAGGGTTTAAAAGCAGTAAAAGATCACCACCTCTCAGACTCCGCCTGGCGCCACCGCACCACCGACTAACTGCCTGGTAGGGGCCACCGAAGAGGAGCTAACGCCTGCACCTGCAAAACGTAGCCCGGGTAGGAGTGACCATAAAGCTTAGTATGGTTCTACACTACGACACACAAAAGGAAGAGAGAAACGCAACAGTGTCGCCCTCAAGTAAGACTTGGGTGTAAACATGGGTCCCATAACCCCACCGCGTGTCCCTGAGGCCCACGATCATGGTCTTCCAGCCGAGCTGGTCACATGTCAGGTCACACTCAGTAGCAGGAACAACACTGCTGACTCACAAGCAGGGAAAGGCATTGCAGGCGGGAAATGGCACCACTGAGTAGGCAACTCCTCTACTCAAGAGTCAACACAGTGGGACACCGGCTACACCTCAGCATCCGACTCGAGGCCAAAATGACCTCTACAATCACCAAGCAATAAGTATACCAGTCATCTAGGCCTATCATCAAGTTTGACTGGACACCACAATTCGAACCGAGTCCAAACTACCCAACCCCTGTCCTAGGGCTAAATCCGAGCTTCCAGCCTCGGAACGGCGACCCACAGATCACCCACGCCCTAACCATGCAACTAATGCAGAACAAGGAATGCATACTATGAACATACACAGATAAGAGGTAAGCATGCAACAGTATGATAAAGTCAACATACAAGTCCAATAGGATCGCTGCAGCGGTACTACCAACCGCTGCCAGCCAATTCGCTGCGGGTCCCGGCATTACGACGGTACTGCGACTGTCAACCGCAGACTCCTGCAATGGGAAGCAACCCCGAAAACTCTGATGAACAGTAAAATATAATATTATATGTTTCGAACATATAATATTATTTAAAACACCAAAATCCTCTACTTAGAGGCTAATTGACCCGTCGATCAGACGTCCAAACGAGGTCGGATTCGAGATCCAACTTAGACCGCAGTAGATCAACATGCCCGGATCAACATATCCAAAATTGGGAAACATCCAACGGCTCGATTAACAGGAAAACATTAATCAAAACCGCTAATCAAACTAACTTACCATTTACTTGCTGCAACACAGCCCACCAGTAAGCAATTCATAACAAATCATAGGAAAATTAGAAAATTATGAAATCAGTTGGGTCTAAGAGTAGATGCAAATATTTACAACTCTTATGTTCATTACAACCCAAGAACATGCACGTACCGATTGACAAACTCGCCGCAAACCGGGTAGAAACCGGAAAATCTGAGATTAAACATGCTTAAATCCTACTAAAATCTCAACCAAAGCTTATGAAACTTAAACCAAAAATTATACTAAGCAAGAGGAATCCAACAACACAAAGAACAGCAAGATCTAACGGCTAGATCTAAAGATAACCCCTAAACTAACTCAGTTAGGTAGAAACCTACCGGAAACGCTAAACCTCGGCTGATTCCCCACTAACCAGTCACCAACCCAGCTTGAAACCACACCAGGGATCTTTCT
The DNA here is from genome assembly GCA_963920575.1 of Narthecium ossifragum. NCBI lineage: Eukaryota > Viridiplantae > Streptophyta > Magnoliopsida > Dioscoreales > Nartheciaceae > Narthecium > Narthecium ossifragum. The sequence continues at coordinate 15,998,583 of OY986968.1, forward strand.
CACGCCGCCACGGATCCAACGAGCCTTGAAACGCCCAAAACGGTGGTCGGAGGAGGGAGAACGGAGAAGAAGAAGGCTGCCGGAAAAACAGGGGAAGCATAACCGCGGGAAGAAGAAAGAAGAAGGAAGAAGAAGGAGAAGCAGAAGAGGAAGAAGAGGAAGGGGAAAAGCTGGGGAAGGAGGGGAAAAGGGGGAGGAGAGGAGAGAAAGTCCTCTCTCCCTCTGACAGGGGAGAGCGACGGCCAACGGCGGCCGTCCTCTCAACTCCACCGTCAAGACTTTTTGGCACAGAGTGACCGATCTTCTTCTCAAGGAAGATCGATCTTCTTAGCAAGGAAGATCGATCTCCTTAGCAAGAAAGGTCGATCTTCTTGCCCAGAAACTCAAACTTGGGTTAAAACACAAGTCCAAGCTCGGATCTTCCGATCCCGGGTCCACCTAACCATTCTAATCAAACACTAACACAAACAAGGTCAGTGTGTGCACACGCGGGTGTGAAATAAACTAACAAGGCGTAATTTACCAAATTGCCCTTACGGTCTACAACGAGCCACAGGGGTAGAGGGGCAGGTCCTCACAAAACACCTACATGTAGCAACAAGCAGGCGATCTACGAATCCCTCGCCTCCGATCCACACGGATCCGCGCCGAAAAGCCGCAACCCAAGCTCCAGCCGGCAGCCAAGGGGAGAGAGAAAGGAGAGAAGAGAAAGAAAGAGAAGAGAGAGAAAAGAAAGGGGGTATTTATAGAAAGCTGGAATCGATCACATCCGTCCATTTTGATCTTTTCCGATCGAGCTCCGATCTTTCGATCAGAACCGCCCTTAAGGTTCTAATCAGTCACTACGCGGGTGTGAAACTGACCACCAAGGCGTAATTTTACCAAATTGAACTTGGGGTTCACAAATAGCGATGCGATCAATCGATCGCATCCCAAGGCCAACCGAGCCAAACCACAAAACCAGACCCTTGACCTAGCGTGGTCAAACCGGGTTGGAGGTACGAGTCCTCATAGCCGCGGTGTGATAACCGGGCGTCGTCTCATGAGAAAAATGGAGAGGTACAGAGAGAGGGAGAGAGGGTACTAGCTAATTGGCACCTAATCCTCCTTGTGAGTCTCGATGACGAGGCCAGACCGGGATAGGTGGCACAAGTGAGCACGAAGCTGGCGGCCATTTGAGCCTCATCAAGGAAGCTTATGTCCGGCAAGAGTATGCCAGCGAGATGCCCTGCTTCTGCGCCGCATCCTGAATGCACTTGAACTCCGCTTCCCTGCCCGGCGTTATTCACTTAACATTACCCCCCATCGCCATCATCCTCCCCCGGCAGTCGCCGCTGACATCGTAACCTCGCTTGTGAAGAAGGAGAAGAGAATGAAAGATGAGAGAGAGAGAGAGAGAGAGAGAGAGAGAGAGGGAAGGAGCCGGAGATGCTAAAGAAGTTTGCATGTATGGTGGTGTAGTGTTTGTGGAGAGGTGAGGAGAGAGAAGGAGAGGATTCGTGTGTGTGTGTGTGTGTGTGGAGAGAGAGACAAAGAAAGAGAGAGAGAGAGAGAGAGACAGAGATCTGGGAGGGGGAGAGGCAAAGAGGAGAGATCCGACACGGGAGGTGTGAGGACATGTCCCTCTACTCCTGGGTCGACCGTCTAGGTCGGGCCCATGGCTGGTTGTGGACCGCAAGGAAAATTTAGTAAATTACGCATTGTCGGTTTGTTTCACACCCGCATAGTGCACACACAACCCCTTTTGTTTGCTAGAACCCTAGGCGGGCTTTGGATCGAAAGATCCAAGCTTGGGCGCGTGAAAGCTTGTCTTTAGGACAGCTAGCGGCCCGTGTGCGATCGGTGGCTCCTGGGAGTGATCGATAAGGACGTGAACCGACCTATTCCGGCCCAGTCCGACCGATCGGTCCTAGGAACGATCGATCGGACTCAAGCCTATAATTAACCCGAAACCTCCTCTATTTTCCAGTTTTTTCTTCTCCTCTCCTCCTACCTTAGAAATTCTCTTTTGGAGCTTGATCCAGCGGCTTGGGAGGCTTGCCAGGAGCTCGAGGAAGAGATCTACACCCTCCTTGGACGGTTTGATTGAGAATCAAATGTGGATTGGCATAGTTTGGTAGGGTTCTTCATTAATCCCTTAGATTAGGTGTTCTTCGTGGTTTTGTTTGATTGTTCTTCAATTAAAGTATGCTAGGTGATGCTTGATAGCTTGTTTATCACCTGATTAACGTTTGGTATGATTTTGTTTGGATTTGATGTGGATTTAAGCAAGATTGCATTATGTTATTTTCAGATTTTCTGATTTAATTAGAACAGTGGTGTTCTAACATGATTTTCGAGCTGTATGTGCATGATCTGAGTTGGTGTTCTAAATTAACATTGTATATCCGTGAGTTAGCTTTCATTTCCAACCAGTTTCATGATTTTTTGAGCTATGTACAAGTTCTGGTGAATTAAATGGACTGTCTGCGCTGAAACAGAACAATTAGCTTGATTAGTGTAATTAAGTGGTTTTTAATTATTTAATTAAGTTGATTCTTGTCTGCGATGATCTTTATGATCTTTTGAAGATATCTGTAAAGTTTGGTTTTAATCCAAGTTATTTTCAATAGGATTTTGGTTGATTTATCAAATATGGATGTTTACCGAAATTGTAAGTTTTGATCAACTTTCATTTAACCAATTAATCAGGTTTTTGGATATATGATTCAGGGTATGCCGTTGAGTGGGCATATCAAGTTTCACATCAATTGGACTGTTAGATTAATAATTATGATTTTCCATAGTTAGTAGAGCATCGGCTCTAATTGGATAAATTGAGCTGTTCGTTATCGCTTTATAATAATGTTACTATATCTGCGTAGGCTCTGTGCTTTGCATGTGGTTGAACCAAGGGGGTCGCGCCCTTTGGGATGTGTAAGATAAAATATGCATTTTATCTAGATTCTTGCCATGTTCACCCTTGACGAGTCGTGTGCTGCGTCTGGCCCTGTGTAATAATTGGCATATTGTTGCATGTCTGAATTGTTATCTATGTGTATGATCATACATGGCTTTGTTTACATTAGATGCATAAGGATAGGGTGTGGGCGATGGGTTGATCGTCGATCCAAGGTTTTCGGGTAGCTCAGATCTAGCTGTAGGACCGTGGCGGGTAGCGTGGTCCACGATCGGATGGTAGTATTCAGTCGATATCGATGATAGGTTTATATGACTTGAATACATGTTGATCAATGATTTAGAGGTCGTGTCGGCCTCGAGTCGGTTTCTGAGGTGTAACCGGTGTCCGGTGTTCTATGACTCTTGAGTAGAGGGTGTGCCAACTCAGTAGTGTCGTTTCCCGCCTACCATTGTCGGTTTCCTACTTGTGGGTTTGCAGTGTTGGTTTCTTGCGTTTAGGGACACGCCGTGGGGTTATGGGCCCCCTGTGTACACTCAGGCTTGCTTGAGGGCGACACTGTTGTGTTCCCTCCTTTCTGTGTGTCGTAGTGTAGAACCATACTGAGCTTAATTGATTACTCCTACCCGGGCTGTGTTTTACAGGTGCATGCGTTAGCTCTTCTTCGGTGGCCTCTACCGGACAGGTGTTTGGTGGTGCGGCGGCGTCTGGCAGTGCTTGAGGAGTGGTGATCATATGTTTACCCTTTCTGTTGGATAGTCTCCTACGGGAGTATATTGTATAAATGTTAACCCTTTTGAGAATTTGAATTTATCTTACTATATTGTTGAGGTTTGGAATTTCGTTTTAATAAGGGTGTTTATGAATTGTTTAGACAGACCAATAGATTAGAGGGAACCCTCGCTAAAACTTTTTCGCATTTAGTTAGATTCTGATTCGTGCTGCCCGGCCCGGTTGGGCCTTCGCGGCTCAGGGCGCGATAGGAGAGGGAGACAGAGAGGAGAGATAGAGAGACATGAGAGGGAGGGATAGAGAGACATGAGAGGGAGGGAGAGAGAGAGAGAGCATGGAAGAGAGAGGGAAGAGAGAGAGAAGAGATTCGTCGGAGGGAGGGGGAAACAGAGAGGAGAGAGGAGAGATGGAGAGACAAGGGAGAGAGAGAGAGAGAGAGAGAGAGAGAGAGAAGAGAGATTAGAGATAGGGGTGGCAAAACGGGTTGGTGGGTCGGGTTCAGGTCGGGTCGAGATCGATTATCTCAACCCAAAGGTTCAACTCGAACCCGGCCCGTTTATAAACGGGTCAACCCGAACCCAATCCGCCTGACCCGTTTATTAAACGGGTCGGGTCGGGTGAAACACACAATTCAAACATTAATTTTCTATTAAAAACATTAGTTTATAAGTTAACGGGTACGGGTTAGGTCACAAATCATGGGTCGGGTCACGGGTTACCATCCTCAACCCCAACCCGACCCGATCATTGACGGGTCGGTGACAGGTAAACCTGAACCTGACCCGCACCCGAATACCCCAAACCCAAACCCGCTAAATTCGAGTCGGGTCAGGTTCACGGGTTATGGGTCTAATTGCCACCCCTAATTAAAGATGGAGATGGTGATGAGGTGGCAAAATCAGTCAAAATTGACCGAAAACCAACAAAACCAGTCCAAATTGTATGAAAACCGGTCACGTGATGTCACGTGATCGGTAATCTGTTAAGTTAGTAGAACGGCGTCTAACGGCAGACACTAAATATGTTATATATATTAAATATAGGTATCAAAAAAGTAATTATCAAATTATAGGTACTAAAGTGATATATGAGAAATTTTACAAGTATCAAAAACATAATTTAACCTATATTTATTAAGCAGCTAGATTCTAATAAAGATTCATACTAGACTATAGTTACTGAAAGCGTTAGTGGTAGTGAAAGCAGGTGTTCTGATATACGAACTATAGGAAATGGCATTGATTTCAATATAAGACATACATTTATGGGTTCAATGCGAAAATTGTTATGAATTAAATTATAAAAAAATTTGAGGTAAAAAATGAATATTTGTGAATATGATGGATATCATTTGAAAATTAGTATTTTACAAAGAATCAACTTTCGATGGATGAAGATATCAATCTTATAAGGAGCTAAAACGGTTACAACCGTTTCCCCCTTAATAAGGTTGTTTAGATGTACATATTCCTTAAGTTAGTTTATATATCAACCTTAATTTGATTCACATATACTTATTTCCTAAGTTAGCTTTACATATACATATACATATACATATTCCCTAAGAGAACTGCAAAACCGTGCAAGGAGCACGGATGAGTACTAGTGATTATATATAGTTTATAAAGAGGAAAGATCTGTATACATGATCATGTGATATGTATATTACACGAGTTTATGATTTCATAGTGAGATATTAATTTATTTATTTAATTCATCGATAATATCGATGAACTAAATCAATTAATCACTGTGATATATTCAGGGTCCGTTTGGCAAGCATGGTATGGAGAGGATTAGATGGAATGGGGAATGAGCGGATTCCGCATTTAACCCATTCTCATGTTTGCCTCGTTTTACCATTTGGAATCCGCATGATTCGACCCGCGTCGGATTCCAAAAATTTGGAACCGCTGTCCATCCAAAGCGCGGATCCGAATTTGAGATTATTCTAAATGACCGTTTTACCCCCTTGATATATAAAATGGCTATATTTATCATAACTTTAAATATACATGTTGAAACTTTATGAAATTAGTGTCATTGAAAAGATATCATCGATATCTTTGTTATGAGACCAATATTGAGTATTTTTGAAAGCAAATATTTGATGTAATTTAATTTATAAAATCATTTAATATATTATAACTTAAATTATACCTGAATTTTTAATAATTTTGATCAATCATTTTACATGATTAGATGCATTCAAAGAATTAATTTGACCTAAATTTTCAATAATTTCGATCAATCTTATATCGTGGGTATTGTTATTATTATAATGAAAAACATGTCTTAATTTGGAGAAAACTTAAAGTTTTATTATTAACATGCCGTCAAAATTCACTCGGTTCCAATTCAGAGATTTATGAATTAAACATCAAAATCCACAAAATTAGCAGATTCAGCTCATCCATAATAGACAAGTCAAACGCCAGAATCAACAGATTCAACTCATCCCATACAGACCAACCAAATAACAGAATCAAAATCCACAGATCACCAGATTCAGCTCATTTCCCCATTCAGCTCATTCCCCCCGTTCAGCTAATTCCACGTATTGCTCGTTAAGCTAATTCATCATATTGATGTTTGTACCAACCGCGAATCGTTAAAGTTGGTGTTTTGAGAGAGAGAGAGAGATAGAGGTGGGGGAGAGTAGACAGAGAGAGGAGGGAGGGAGAGAGAGATGGCGAAGTCGGCGGGCATTGACGGCAATTCGCCGACCACCGGCCTGAACTGCATCAGCCTATCGGACCCCGATCTCCAGAAATCCGTCTCCCTTCTCAAACAGGTGAGGTGCCTTCTGAGGAAGCCAAGCCCTCACCCCATCCTCTGTTCCATCTTATCCGATTTCCATGTAAATTCTTTGGAAGCCGTCTTTTTTTTCGATCAATTAGTTTCTTTTTGTTTTACATGCCCTCCATATTATGCACCAATATTTTGTTTCTTTGATGTTGATTGTGGTCTTGGTTTTGATTTTAAAAACTCTTTGATGTGGTTATTATGTATGTGAATGGATGTGTTGCAGGCATGCTTAGATTGTGGATTCTTTTATGTGGTAGATCACGAAATCAGCCAAGAATTCATGGATGAAGTTTTTGCTCAAAGCAAGAATTTTTTTGACATGCCATTAGATAAGAAAATGGAGCTCCTGCGAAACGAGAAACATCGAGGCTATACACCGAGCTTAGACGAGATTCTAGATCCTGAGAACCAAGTCCAAGGTTCTTTTCTTTCATATTCCAACTTCTATCATTAGAGACTAATCTAAATACTGTCTTATAGTCGTCAGAATTCATGGAGTTGATGAACCTCGAAAGTGCTAGAGTTGTTATTAAAGGGACTGCTCTGTGTGTTTTTAAATTTACATCAGAGACTTAATACCATCACGAAATGTATTCTGGGCTCATGATGATGTTTTAGAAGCTTGATTCATTTTTGCCATAATTGTGTTATGTTGCTCTGGATCACAACTTCTATACTTTGCTTTTGTTTTTAGTAGGTGACTACAAAGAAGGCTATTACATTGGAGTTGAGGTACCTGACGATGATCCAAAAGCAGAAAAACCATTTTATGGACCAAATCTGTGGCCTTCTGAAGGTGGAGTGATGAAGTTAAATACGAACATTATGCTTTAGTGCTAGTCATTCAAGCAAGATAAACATTAACGGGTGTTTTTTTCCTTTATAGCATAGAATTTGCTACCATCGTTATCAAACTGCTATGTGCTACTTCTCACCATCTTTCTAAAGTAAAGCCTGCGATTCTTTTTTTTTTTTGAGCTTTCTAAAAGAAAAGTTCAGGAGGAAAGTCAATGAAATTTCTTGTATTCCCTTACTTTACTCCTCTTATACTCTTGCTTTCACAATTTAGATCTTTTACCTGGGTGGAGGCAAACCATGGAGCAATATCACAGGGAGGCACTGTAAGGTTCTTTGCTTCTTTCGATTCAGAATGAATTTTTATGTCAAAAGGGCATATTCTGAGGAACAAATTTCTTCAGTGAATTCATCAACAGAATAAGATTTACAAGATGTCTCAGGGTTTTAAATTATTCTGTATGGTTCTAACCTCATGAATGTAGATTATGGAGCTGAGTTCCAGAAGCATATTAGGTGTTTCCTTTCTCTTTGCATGACTATGTTGTACTTTTTAACTGCCCTTGCTTTATCCAGAAAGATGTGTGCAGCTTGTGGCTTATTCGACAACCATGCTGTTAAGCTAGTATTTTTGAACATTTCATTGTAACATGCTAGTGCTGGCCACCAATTGATGATAAACTTTTAAGTTGTTCTCCAAAATAACAAATTTGCAGAAGCGGGTCTTTTAGCCGCAGAGTATGTTGGATAAATTAGGTTGTGCTTTTGGAGCAGTGTGCAAATCAATAAGGTTACTGGCATTTATGAAGATGCAGCGATTAATGTGTAGAAAAAGAGAAATAATCAAGTTTTAGGACATCAGAAGAAACTGAACATACACAAATTTGCATTGAACAGTCACATAGGGAAACTGAGCGTGCGCTGGAGATAGCCATGTTAGGGTGAGGGTTTGAATGTGGCAGGGTCTGCCAAACATATATTGTGACTCTTCTTTTCACCAGACTAACAGATTGTTATGTTCCGTACATTCTGTGTAAAATGACATTTTGTGCTGAAAAGTGGCACAAGTTTTGTTGCTACAGAAATTACGTCGTCATGTTAGTTATACATGAACAACTTTATTTGCGTTCTTGCAGAAGTATGAGTACAGAAGCTTTTTTAGTTGCTCATGTGGACATTGAGCACCTAAGCATATTTACTTGAAAATAAATTCATCTAGCCACTTACCTTGTCAACATGTCTGGCTAGATTTGTTACTCCTTCATTGGGTCCTTGTCATCCATTATCATGACAAATTCTTTGCCTTGCTTTGCACTGTGAGGATGGAAAAAGCTACTTTCCGATTTTTCATAGCACAAATTCTTCTTTGTTCCAAAGTTTTTTTTTGTTATGTTCAGTTCATACGGCAGTGAATTTGAGAACTAATTCTCTAGCTTCTTGGTAACTCTATGTTGAAATGTTTAATGAGGATATTGTTGTTCTCTGAATGATTTAGTAATACTTGGTGTCGTTGGTCGTCTTAATTTATGTTTATAACTACCTGATCTTCGTTTTTTTTTAAATGTTGACAGGAGGGTGGCAAAATCGATTGCTAAAATCATAGCTCTTGCACTTGATCTCGATGATGCTTTCTTTGACAAGCCAGAAATGCTTGGAGAACCGATTGCAACTTTGCGGCTTCTACACTATGAAGGTGGAAATCGAACTAGGGTTCATTAGCTTTAATTAGATTCTCTTAGATTATCTTGCTTGATGCGATAGATGCTGTTTTTAATATTCTTTTACATCAAGCAGGAAGAGCTTCCAATCCTGCAAGTGGAGTATATGGTGCCGGAGCACATACTGACTATGGTTTGATCACTCTCTTGGCGACAGATGATGTATTAGGTCTGCAAGTAAGACAGCAGCAGGAAGTTGCCATTGTTTTTCCATTCTGGTCCCCTGCTTCCATGTATCATCCTTCTTATTATGTAGCATGCATATACTCCTGTGGCCTACAGATATGCAAGGATAAGGATGCCCAGCCTCAGATTTGGGAGTATGTAGCACCCTTGAAAGGGTAAGTTTGTCGGTTGGCCACATCCATGGTTTGTTCTTATCATTAGCTTCCTGTGAGGTGTTCCGAATTTATGTAATAATTGGCATCATTCATTGAAGTTCTTCTGTCCTGCCCTGATTTATTAATTAGAAGTCTTAGATGCTCAGTTCTTAGATTCAGATGACTTAAGTACCATATACATGGAACACAAATAGGGCATGGACCAAAACAGTGCATTTGTTGAAAGTTGGGGTTGCAAGACTTCCTTCTTCTAGCTGGTCCTAGCGTTGAGTAGCTCACTTTCCATCCGCTTTTCACTATTATTGATAATGATCTTTTCGCTCTTGGTTTCTCGTTATATCAGCATTATGCCTTGCAGGTCTGAGTCATACCATTTTCACAATCTCAGATCCCACAAGAGAGGATTATTTGTTATTTTCATTTGCCTTTTCAGATTATACATGTTTAAATTTTTTTCATTCTTACACTGATATTGATAGCTCCCCATTTTAACATCCTCATTGTGGTATCTAACTGTTTGGAGCTCTAGGAGTCTGTCTGAGTAGTGAAGTTTTCTAACAGAACAACCTGTATTACTGGCTCATTGGTGGAGTGCAGTCTCACAGAATTGGCCAACCCTCACAAAATTGGCCAACCCTCATCTTTCAGGGCTAAGATTAATCCTATTAATTCTAAAAATTATGATGCAAAAGATTGGTCAGCTATAATGCTGGTTACATAAGCCACAATTTCTTGACGAATGTTGATGGCCTATATTTTGCATTTAATCATCAGATCTAGAAGGTCTTCATTTAGTAAATTGTTTACAGTGCTATCTCTAACCACTTGTTGTCGGAAAGGTATCCAACTTCACCTAATGTCTCCTCCTTTTCCTTCAGAGGGCTGATAGTCAACCTTGGAGACATGCTTGAGCGTTGGAGCAACTGCATTTTCAGGTAATATTTTGCTTTGAGATATTTTGCTGTGTGTGTGCATGCGGGTGTGTGTGATATATTACTTTTTTTAAAGCTGCCCTTGAAAAGACTGGAGGGACTAGCCAATGGAAGGACATGCATATAAATTTATTAGAAGTTATTCTCTCTTCGAAGGATCTATTATATGCTTTCCAGAGGTCCTTCATTTTCCTTCACACCTATTTAGATAAATAATTGAGGTCTAGTATCTCTTTTAATGGAATCAGGCACATGGTAAACTCTGTGGAGGTCCCTTGGAAGCTAGGCATATAATTTTAGATTGTGGACATACCTTTTGAAATATGAATGCTTTACGAAATTAAGAATATATAAATTCTTGGAATCGTCTCATTGTCTTCATTTGTTTACTGGAATATGAAGTCAGCACTGGCCCCTTCGTTATGTTTTTAGTTGTAGGCCTGGAAATTGATTACTTATGGCAAAAAGTTAATTTCTGGAAAGGCTATACATGTCGTTGGAAGCAGTGTTAGATTGAGCTCTTGAAACTACCATCTGAAGTACAGCTTTGTTGTATATACTAGTAGGAAAGCTACTTATAGTACTTTCCATTAATAGTTTGATTAAGCAAAATGCAAAACAACACTTGAACAATGTTTTTCATGATCACTTAGTCTTTCTGCTTGTCTAAAATGCTCCACTATGTTCCATATCTTTCAAACTTTTAGCTCTTAAATTCCATTCTTTGTGCACAGGTCCACATTGCACCGGGTGGTAGTCGATGGACGAGAGCGCTACTCTGTAAGACTCATTTGAGTTCATGACCTCAGTGTTTCTTTTTGCTGTAGCAAGAATGCCTTTTGACCTTAGACATGTGATACCTTATATGCCACAAGCTGATAGCATTTTTATCCAACATGACAATTTCATGTCATACCTTCAAAACTGGTAAAGGTAGCTTTCGACGTATAACTAGGTACCTTGTTCTATAAACCACTCAAATTGATATAGATCAAGCATGGGTGTCCAGGGTGAGATTGGCCGGACCACATCTCACCTGAATCATAATTGAACTCTGCTGACATATCAAGCACAAGGTCCTGTTCAGATAGTTGCAAGAATACGTTTCAATCAACATCAGGAAACAATTATATCCTAAACTGGGGAATAGTTTTTGCTGTTATTTAGCTCGTTTTATCGTGGTTGGCACTTTCGGATCTTGTACAAACTTTGCTTTAGCTTATCTACTTCAGTCTGGGGAACAAAATAGAGGAAATATAGATGTTTACTGCTTATTCTGTACAGATTGTAAAAAGATGCTGAACAATGATGTACCTCCATCAAATACTTGATGACAGAGTAAAGCATGTTGGTCTTTTTGCATGAGGTATTGCTGTTTGAAACGGCACATATAATAATTTTCGTCCATGATGGAGCAGCTTGCATACTTTGTGGAGCCAAGCCATGAGTGCCGTGTGGAGTGTTTACCAACCTGCAGATCTGAGGATAATCCTCCAAAGTAAGTGATATTCAAATACCTATAAATCCAATTGTGCATGCGAAATTTTACTAATATGGTCCCTAATCATTTAACATTCATCGATTAGCCGTCTGTGCTTGGAGTGTCTTACCTATATACTGTAGGCTATGGAGCATAATCTTGTAATAAGATTCATAGGGAAATGTTTTGTAAATTCTGCTATGTTTGCATTCGAGCATAGTTCTCTTTTTGTCATACTCTTATCTATATTAAGCTTCCTTACGATATTTGTGAACTGGCCTTTGAAAGTTTTCATACTCTGCTTTCTTTCAGGTTCCCTCCTATAACTTGTGTGGCTTACTTGAGTCAGAGATACAAGGACACACATGCTGATTTGAGTTCATATGGAAAAAGTCACACTTAGCGTAAAAGATCAAGTGTTTCTTTGCAACTATGCTTTGCATGCCTGACCGCGTCAGTACTTCTATCCAAAATAAGCTAGTTAACTTACTCAAGATATACAAAAGAAACAGGTTTCAGAGAGGATTTCCGAGGGATGGCGTCAGTGAAGATGTCTGAAGGTTGTGATGTATGTACCTAATAGGAGCTAATAGATTTTTTCATGGGAAGTATTATGTATACATGCGGAAATAACGGAGGCAAGAACCCGCCAGAGCAGCATCCTTGTGCTTATTAATATCGAAGGGAGCAAAAGCGCTGCAGTATGTAGCTGCACAAATGTATAGTTGAAATTGCTCCTGAGGATAGAAGAAAATTAGAGATAGGTTGGTAGAAATCTCACCACACCGATGTCATGGGTGGCTTTGATATTTTATAGAGATTTTAGTAATATGTTTACATGGAAACATAGCTGTATGAGAGCCATGTGTTACATGGAAAGTAAAGCTCCGTAATGCAATGCAATCAATGGATATTGTCTTGCTGTGTCATTGAAGTAATTGTGGGATCCTCATCTCCGCGAGTCGATCCTCTAGCAATATTTTCATTTTCCAGCTGTGTGATTGAGATAATTGTGGGATCCTCATCTCTGCTAGTCAATCGGTGATCTGGCACAGTTTGTCACCGTAAGACTTCCAAAGCAGCTCGTGTCTAAGCTTTTGTGAATACATCATCAATTTGGGAGTGAGCAATCTGGGAGTGAGTAGGAACATGATGAGTTACCAGCAAACCAAGAGACACGCTCACGAACATGGTGATAGTCTAACTTAGTGTGTTTAGAGATGCGCTCACGAACATAGTGATAGTCTAACTTAATGTGTTTACTTCTAGAGTGAAAAACTAGATTCATCGTCAAGAATAAGGAGCTCAAATTGTCACAAAATAAGGATGGTGCATGATGCAATGGGATATGCAGATCACGAAGTAAGAAAGTTAGTCGTGGCAGCTCGGCATTAGCATGAGTCATAGCACGGTACTCGACTTCAATACTGGAATGAGACACAGTTGGTTGCTTCTTTGCACACCATGAAATGATGCTGCTTCCTCAGAAGGTGCAATATCCTGTTGTGGATCGACCAGTTAGCGGACATCCTGTCCAATCAGCATCTGAGAAAGCATATAGGTTCAAAGTAGTTGAGGATTGATTGTGAAGTCACAAATGGATTGTCCCCTTCACATACCATAAGGGCGTGTTTGGCGCTTGCTGGGATCCGGAACCCACGGGTATCCGTGGGAGCGGATTCCTACGCGGCGAAAACGGAATCCGTCACTATGCGGATTCCATTTTTTTTTGGATCCGGTGTCGATTCAAACAACTGGATAAACATGCTGAGGAATCCTCAAATCCTTCCATCCCCTTCCATCCATCTGATTCCTCCAATACATGTACATTCAAACATGCCCTAAGATGCATCAAACCATAGTAAAATGACCATGAGTTGGTGCTTGCATGAATTGAGAAACATGGTTAACACTGAAAGATATGTCGGGACAGGTCAATGTGAGGTATTGAAGTGCCCCAACTAGAGACCGGTAATGCCGAGGGTCCTTATACACATGGGAGTGTAAATTGGTTTTGACTCATGCATGGCATCACGTTCCAATAAGTCGATGGCATATTTGGTTTGATGAAGGATGAGACCATTTTTCACGGTAGCCACTTGAATATCCAAGAAATAATGAAGTGGTTTAAGATTTTTTGTCACAAATTCACTATACAAGGAGGACATGAATGATTGGATAAGTAAATCGCAAGAGCCGGTGAGTATTTTGTCATCTACATAAAGCAAGAGCACTAAAATGCCATGATCCGACTGTTGGATAAATAGACTAGGATCGGTTGAGCTGCAAATAAACCCAGTTTGAGGGAGAAATGAACTAACTCTGTCAAACCAAGCCCGTGGGGCTTGTTTCAAAAATTTGAATCTTTGAACCTAGGGCTTGCTCTATATAGACGCGCTCAGTGAGAAATACATGAAGAAATGTGTTCTTCACGTCTAACTAGCGAATGCTCCAACTTTTGACAACATCAATAGAAAGAATTAACCGAATAGTGTTGGCTTCACGACTAGAGAGTAGGTCTCAGAAAAATCAATACTAACAACTTGATGGTAACCTTTCACAACAAACCGAGCCTTGAGGCAGTCAAGAGAGTCATCTGCCTTTAGTTTTGATTTAAACACCCACCGAGAACCAACAACGTTCATGGAGGATTGTTGAGACACAAGAGGCCATGTTTTATTTTGATGGAGAGGATGATAAAGTGCGGAACGAATCTTACGAGGCTCTTTAGGAATAAAGTCATAAGTACGGATTAAAGCATACTTGGGATTTGGCTTACGGATTCCGATTGTGCTCGAGTTATCATGGAATGAGGAGGTGCCACTACAGGTTGTTGGGCTTTAGATTCTTGCATGGTGATCGTTATCTAAATGATGGTCGAGTGAGGCTAGACATGATGGAAGTGTCGCATCCTGTGAGCAAGATGGCAACGTCACATGCTACGAAGAGTTAGAGATGAGTAATGGAGCATCAGTAACTGGTTGTTCAGCTTGTCTATTGAAGGATGTAGAGAAGTAGATGTGATCACTCCGCGGTGGTGGTGAATCAGTCCATTCCTTGAATGTTGAGACTAAAGGCTCGGGTGAGTCCATTCCTTGAAGGTTGATGAAGTTCTTTCGCCATGGATCTTCTCCAAAAGAATCTCCAAAGAAAATTAAGAAGAGGACCAGAAAGTTCAGAAAAAGTTTTCAAAAAAAAAGCCCTCTCAAACCCTAGAAACTGCCTATTTATATTCTAGAAACATCCCTCTCCCGGATTAGATCTGGGCCTTTGATTTTCTTCCCTGTCAATCAAATGATCGATCATTCCATGAAAAAAGATCGATCATTTGGTCTTCAATTGCTAGCTACGTCCCGTAGATGATCGATCATTCCTATAGGAGATGATCGATCATTTCCTTGTGTTATTGATCACGCCCCGTGGATGATCGATCATTCCATGAAGGAAGATTGATCCTTTGAATTTGTGCTCTCTGTCAAGTTAATGCGCTTAAATGATCGATCCTTTCCTGATGTGATGATCGATCATTCATGTTAGAATTGCCCAAATGAGCTCTTTTTTACTCCAAACTTGATCTAACTCATGCTAGGATCTGTTGTACCTCAAATAGGATAAAAATAGTCAGTGAAGTATTGGTCGGAGACTAACAAAGCCAAATTATAAGGGTGATTTGTGCACTTTTCAAGTCTTATCAATCGGTGTTTCCACCACCACTGTTAGTATCTAATCCAGTCTGAGTGATGACCATACCGTCTGGTCCAACTTGACCGATTGCCATAAAGACTTGATACAGGGTCCCACCATGCGTGCCAAAAAATGTTAGCGTGAAAATTTAACCGTTGACCGGTCAAATAATCAAGGTTAAAATTACATAACACTCAAGAATCAGGAGATTGTGATAAACTTCAACTCTTTCAAACTATGTTCGAACATAGGTGTCAAGCTAAACAGAAATCTAGATTGAACCTAATTTAATAATCTAATAAAGACTAATTATCAGGATTAAACCTAAATTAATCTTAAATTAATCCATTGAAAATGGGAAATTATCTAAAACTGCTAAGTTAATCTAGAAAGCAGTAAAGATCATCCTAAATTACTAAATCAAGGAAAAGATAAATTTAAACCTATTGCTGAATTTAATCTAGATTAATATATTAAAGCCCTTAAATTAAACTAATCTAAAGAAAACAGCAAAAAAAGTTTCTAAAGAAAATGATAAAGAAAACATCATAAAATCTAATCCTATATTATTTATCTAAGAACAGTAACTTGAACTACATTATGCAGAAAGGAGAAACTAAAGATGGAAGAAACGTAATCATTTTATTGAATAAAATTAACTTATATGAACAAGAAACATTCTGAAAGAAAGAACTCAAGCGAGTATGCTCTGTGATAGATTTTGCGAGAGAGATTACACAGTGAAAGAGAAGACTATTTATATTAGAGCGGTTTGATAACTTCCACTCAGCACGTTCTCCGTTATCTTCTATCTTTCACTCTTGGTAAGCCGCGTGTCCCATGTTCTCCGATATTTCCTCATTTCTTCACATCATGGTTTGGCCGATGACGGTTGTGTCTGGTTGATAAGCTTTCCCATATTGCAATGTTGTCCTTTTCGGCCGATACATTCTTCTTGTACATATCTTCATCGTTCTTAGTTGATAACTTTCTTGTCTTTAAATCATCATCGTCCTTACCCGATGACTTCATTTTGCAAAGATTATCATCGTCCTTAGATGGTAGTTGCTTTCTTTTGATCGATGATCTTTTACTTATGTTAGAACAATATCATCCTTAGATTTGAAAGGTTGTTGATCATATTTATTAGGCTAGCATGTCAATCATTGATTGATTAGCCATTATTTTGGCTAACATGGATGGATGAAGATATCGGTATTTTCATTACCGGTGCATTGAATCAGTAGCCAACTACCGATTGAATGATCTATCCCATCGGTACTTGGCTACCGATATGTGATATGGGCATTACACATGCCATTTGTTCGTGTACACAAAACAATTCCCCTCTCAATATTCTTTTAAACGGGCCCCATTTGGTGCAAACCACTCTACGGCTGTTTCACTAACATTGCACATTATTCAGGATTCTTCCACTCTTTGTTGTTTATTTTCTTTTATTGAACTTGTCAATGTTTTTCTTAATATTCAAGAATTCATCAATACTTGCGTGAAAATATTATTGTCAAAATTAAAATTATGGTTATATCCTCATTACTTTGGTAATAACTATTTTTTTAGTTTGGATATTTTCAAAAACTAATTTAGATATATATATAATTTTTATTTTTGAATCAATTATCTGACTATCATTCATCGTTTTCAAAATATGAACAATCGTCAATGACCATTGAACTTAGGTGATATTTGTTCGAATATTATTAATATGTTTTATGTAATCATATTAATTCAATATTTCTGCTTTTATTTAATAAGTTATAAAATTTATTTTTTGTTATTATATATCAATTATAACTTAAATTATAATACTATGATATAGTGTAAAATTGCCCACCGGATATATATATATATAGCATACATGTATAAAATAAAGAGCACTGATTTGTGCACACGCCGACGTGACATGTGTATTATACATGCCACGATCGGTAGTCAAAGTACTGATTCTTTCATCTATTCCATCGGTAGTGGGCTACCGATGAGATAGATGAAGCTATCGGTAGTGGGCTACCGATACATTCAATCGGTAGCCCACTACCGATTCTTTCATCTATCCTCACTACCGATGGGATAGATGAAGATATCGGTAGTGGGATACGGATACATTCAATCGGTAGCCAATTACCAATATCTTTATTTATCCTATCGGTAGTGGGCTACCGATAGGATAGATGAAAGAATCGGTACTTAGCTACCGATCCACCTGTCCATGTGCACGAATCTTTATTCTAAAATAAAAAGGCCTGTCATTATAATAGTCTACCAAAAATAATTGATTAAGTGGTTACGGATACAGCTGATTATGAGAATAATGCCGGCAATTATGATACTTTATCAATAAATAATACTATAAGCTTGGCTATCAAGTTCTAAGGCATCAATGTTTTCAACATGAAATATTATACCATCGACTTAGGGGTGTCCATTCGGGCCGCCCCGGGTAACCCGGGCCAGGCCGGGTTGGGGGCTATACCCGGTCCGGCCCTTGTAAGCATCCGGATCGGACTGGGCCCGTACCAGGCCCAAAAGGCCTTCCATCCAGTCCGGCCCAGTTATGGCCCTGCCCGGCTTGGAGACCGGGCTGGACCGGACCGGGTTCTTAAAAAAAGAAAAAAAAAAAAAACGGGGCCAACCTCTCTCCCGATCGGAGTTGGAGCGATCGGCGATGACTCCGCTCCGACTCCGATCGGGGCGACCGGCGTCGAGGTGGCTGGATCGGGGGCGACCAAAGGCGTGGGAGCAGACGGGCGGCGAAGGCGTGGAGGATGGGCGAGTAGGAGTAGAGGAGATGGGTGGAGGGGTCGATTGAGAGGGAGGAGAGGTCGCTCGAGGTCGCCGGAGGCGGAGGCGTTGGCGGTGGCGGAAAGGACGATAAGAGAGATGAAGATGGTGAACGCCATTAGAGGCAGAGCTCACTGGCGTGGGCGCACGAGTAATGGGATCCAACCGCTCGTGAAGCCGGGATCGGGGAGACGGGAAGCGGAGAGGTCCTCGCTTGCGGTCGTCTTCCAAGGGGATCCGGTGGATCGGGGCGACCGGCGTCGAGGTGGCTGGATCTGGGTGACTGGCGACGAGATGGAGCAAGAGGGAGAGACTCGAGACGGTCACATTGCTCAATCTGACCGTTTGAGACGGTCACATTGCTCAGTGTGTTAGCTCTTTTCTTTAAAAGTCGGACCGGACCGGGTTTTAGGCTAATGAGCCCTGGTCCGGCCCTGAACCCGGATTAGCCCAGTTCAGCATGGCCAACACCCGAGCCGGACCCGGTTTTAGGCTAATGGGCCCTGGTCCGGCCCTGAACCCGGATTAGCCCGGTCCAGCATGGCCAACACCCGAGCCGGACCGGGCTATGTCCTGGCGGGCCCAGGCCGGACCCGTATCGGACCGGACTTTCTGGGCTTTTTGGACACCCCTGGATCGACTGTCATACCATATCGACTGTCATACCAAACACCCCGGATCATGATGACAATGTCTAATTTTATCCTATATATTCTCTTAAAGAATAAACAAAATGAGCCATTATAAAATCATACCCACTCAGATGATATAAGATTATACAGTATACAACATATTAAAGTCCTCAAAATAAAATATTGATTATACTATTCCACTGACACACCAAATGACGTATTGCAATGACAATGGATAAAACCGGCCATTATTGTACATATCCCCTTAAAAAGCGAACCAAACGGCCCAAGTTAACTTTCTGTTATGAAATCTTTGTGTAGCTGCTTCAAAGAAATATACATGAAAGGCTCAACTAAGCCTTACAGAATAGCGTTGTCATCCATCCACTACCACCCGGGGTGCATTGTGGACCTGTTTATGCAGCATGAACAAAAACTCAAGCGCGAGCAAATACATGAGCGATTTCTTGGCCACCCCTATTAGTTTCTCACTCAAAAGCTTTGTAGCTTGAAAGAAATCATTTTAGTTGACCTCTTGCCAATTTGACGTCTCATGTCCGCATGACAAGTTTGTAAATCGGGTAAAATATGATTTACTATCTTGTAGTTTTTGATAAGTTTTTATATTAACCTTTTGATTTAAAATTTTGACATTGAGTCTCGCAATTCATGAACCATTTCAATCGTGAGTCTACGGGCATGTTTGGTTGCTCATGACTAGGTGGAGTGAACTCACTTTCTTGAGTGCAGATTTTAGCAAAGTGAAGTCTTGTGAAGTGGCTTGTCAGTTTTTGTTGTTTGATTAATGCTGGAGTGGAGACTGAGTTGGCTTACTTCTGAACTTTTTGTCGTTTGGTTGGTGCTAGAATGTAAGATGAAATCTAAGCCTTCGACCGGAGATTCTCTCGCAACCCCATAACAATGAAGGAGATCTCGAGGGCACTTCTTCAATATTATATATAAACTTAAATATATCACATCCACCAGCAAAATAGAACAATGAAACAAAATTTAAAATTACATCCAAATTTTTTTTTAAAAAAAAGAGGAGAGTTTCATCTATTGTCGTTGTTGTTGGTGGTGTTAATGGCGTTTCGGAAGCAGTAAGCCGCCTCTGACACCACCAGCCTCCCCGATCTCCTCGTCGGTTCCGACTTGCACCTTGTCAGTATCAGCGATGCTGACGGTGAAGAGCTTCTCCTCTCCTCCTGTTGTTGCCACCGCCCATTGTCAGTCTTATTCTCATCCCCGTCATCTCTAATAACGCCCCCATTTCTTAGCTTCGGCCTCTCCTTCATCCCCTCTCCTCCTCCTCCCCCCGATGCTTCTATTTGCCTCTCAGCCTCCTCTGCCGGAGATGGAGATACCCAGAACCGAGTGGCTAACGATGACGACCGGTTGTGAGGCGCGGATCTGAATCTCATCAGCAACAACGCATTCTTTGGTGGCATCGTGGTCACCGACGACACGAATATTTTCGTATCCGTCTCCATTTCCTCCTCCGATTCCTCCTTGTCTTCTCCCTCCTCTCCATGATCCCGATCCGTTGTGCACTCTCTAGCCGCAAACCCCGACAGTGTACCAGCGGGATCAGGATCCATTACCACGCCCTTTCTTCAGCGGTAACTCAACCTCAGTGGCGGCAGAGCCCACCGCCCTTCCTCCAGCGTCGACAGCTTCTCCACCCTCCCCGGGCTCGACGCTATCACCCCTAGAGTCAAATGTCTGACTGTAACCATTTTTAGGAGTCCAATCCCTCTACTCCATGGAGTTGATGGTCCAACCAAATAATCTAAAGTGAAGAAAGTGTTGCTAATCCACCCACTCCATCCTCCACTCGTGACAACCTGCAAACACCCTCTATATCGGCTAAACCTTAACGCCGCGACCGGTCTAATAGAAAACTCGACTTTGACCGCTACTTTTGCCCATTTTGCCACATGTCTGACGCCTATTTTTCTCGTCTCTCTTCGCCCCTTGCGGCTCTTTCTCTCTCTCCCCTCCTATGCAGCCTTTTCTCCCATCTCTATATCCATCATTGTCCATTTCCAAAAGAAAAGAGAAAAAAATCCATTGTTCCTTTCCTCACTTTTTAGAAGAGAATTATTTCTTTTCCACAACCTGTTCATCAAGTTCCTTGTAAAGTTATTCAACTTCTATAACAGTGACGCATTCAAGCACTTTTTTCTGCCAAGTATAGCCAAAATGTAAACATTTAATTAAAGGAAGCTTATGGAGATGCTGGCTTTAATAACAAATAATACATGTCAAAAACCTAAGGGGACTTTGCCATGCCACTACAACCATCAAAAAAACCAGCATCCTGAAAGAATTATTAATGTCACCTGCCAAGCAAAGAAAAGCTTACAACACTAGCAACAGCTTATGTGATCTGCTGTGGAAATAATGACTCTAAGGCACTAGTTCTACAGAACTATGAATGTTGGGAGCTGAAGATCTATCGGTAACTGCGGTAGACGGGGGTGTACATGCAGCTCTCCGCGTATTTCACCAGGTCGGTTGGGCGAGGGAGCCTACTTGCCAACCCTGCAAAGTGGTAGATGAAATTGTTGAGCCAACAAGGCCAATTTCGAAATCTACATGCGATCAACAGAAGGGAGACGCTCACCGAGCTCGTAAACTTTGGCAGCTACATTAGCAGCAATATGAGCAGATATTTTTCTGATATTTGTGAAGGGTGGATAAATTAGCCCTTTATCGTAGTGCTCCTGTGTCACCTGTTGTGCCAACGCTTCCGCTGCAACAAAACAGTAAAAAGGCATGATTTCCGTCAACTGCTGTTTCTAAATAGACGTCTCGACATGGGCGCATCAAGAGACATCCAGTTTATATCATCCAGGAACTTTAGCCTGCATTTTGTGGGAAAATTGACAGCAATTGCGGCAGACTATAAGTAATCGCTGTATGAGTTCTGACACATTTATCTTTTTTTATTAATTCGTGTCAGCAACACCCTTGGATTAAATAGCACATTGACATCCTCCAATGCCTTCTTGTGTGCTGACACTGAGCTGCCATATTCCTAGGTTATAATCCAACTTCTATGCATGCTTGATTATACCACTGACACAAACTTTGGAGCTGCAAGGGCCTTAACATATTTACTTACAGGCTGCGAGGAGCATGTCCTCATGTACACGAATAGCTCCAGAGATCACCAAACCAAGACCCAGACCAGGGAAAATGTAAGCGTTGTTCGACTGTTACACAAGGTGATAAAATCGAAAAAAGACTCCGTAAGTAAAAAATGCTAAATAGCCCCTCTGATCAACTAAAAAGTAGAAGATCAAGACAAACCTGGCCAGGAACAAAAACTTTGTCCTTATATTCAACAGGATCAAATGGACTACCGCTAGCAAATATTGCACGGCCCTATAAATTAGAACAAAGGAAGAAAGAGATTGTCAAGATAAAACCTGAATTGAGATATTGGTGAAAGGATAGAAGAAGTAAACATTTACCTCACTCCATGTGTACGCTTCCTCGGCGGTACATTCTGATTGGGATGTTGGGTTTGACAGAGCAAGAATGATGGGCTTCTGCATGTTGTATTGACAAAGTATGAGTGAGTAAACTTTCTTTTCTCAGCTTGGTTTTCAATTCTGATTTTTGGCAAACAAGCTAAATTGAAAAACATATAAATGTAAACACCACATACACACCTCATTAAAGGAAGCCATGGCCTCAACTACCTCCTGTGTGAAAGTTCTTCCCTGTCCTGATGATCCTATCAATACAGTTGGCTTGATGGCCTAATAAAGAGAGACCAAAGTACAGGTAAGATAATTTATAGTCATTCATCCAATATACCTTCAAAAAAAGCATTCAGGACTAAAGTAAAAGCAATGCGAGAGAAATGATGATTTCATGTCCAATCAATATATCAAAAAAGACCATTCAGCACGAAGTACAAGCTACTTCTCATATTAGACCCAGGTCCATGACTTCCGATATATGGGAAACAAATAGGACATCAGTTGAAATTATTCAAGTTGCAGCCTCGGAAAATATTGCAGTTTGCGAAATAGCAAGTATGAACAGAGAAAACAGAGACTGATCAACCAAAGGTTCTATACACAATTATTAAGAAAGTCTAGTTATCATAAGGATACACTCACTTTACTCCCGACATTTCCACAAAATTAGCAGGTATTTAGACAGATCTTTTTTAGCTGCTCAATTGTGGCCAGCAAATGCAGCTTATACAGTTGCATATACCACTCTCAGAGAGCAAATAAAAGGAGAAGCATGGACAGAGAAAAAAAAATCAACTTCAATGTGAATACTAATGGTTATATCGTTTCACACCTTGACAGCATCAACAAGGCGCCTGATAGGTTCATGCTCATGTGCCCAAGGCTTCTTAAAGTGCTGAAGTGACTCTTTGCGAGAGCTGACAATCAAGCCCTATTAACAAAAAACTACATGTGAATTGAACTCGTAAAATGAGAACAAAGCTGCATAAGAAATCAAGGACACACTGCCTTTAAGTAAGAAAAAATTTTAGTTGTTGGACATATCTACCTTTGAATCCACCAGCCAAATTTTTTTGCGGGTCTCTTCAACTGGAGCCCCTGTCTGTGAAAATGTCAACATGAATCAATAATTTGATTAAAAGGGAAGAAAGCTGTTCGATTTACATAAGCTCCAAGCTTGATGATTATAGCTTCAATACCTGTTTTGACATCTCAAGAGCTATGAGTTCTGCAATGCCAGTACCAGCCTGCAAGCAAGAAATTATCTGTTAAACCATAGAATTCTAATGGAAGAACCAATAGGGCAAGCATAACTATCAGGCAAAATCTGCCATCCTAGCATAGAGTCATTGACTCATCATATTTAAAGAAAAATGATTTTCTTCCTATATCGAGCATTCAAATTATTACTTCTTCAGGTATATTATATCAAGCTAAGTAACTCATTGCTATTCTGATAGGACAATGCTATTGTCCTGTCATAGATTTATTGTAATAATAACCCTTTGCTACTAACTGGCCATTTGGATTATTAGTTATTCAGGTTTCTTATATCATAATAACTCATTCCTATTTTGAGAATGATGCTTCCCAGTCACAAATTTATTCTATAATGATGCTTGAAAAAACCACCATAGCTGTACAAAAACTTCTAAAGCGACTCATAAGTAGCTGAAGGTTATTTACCTCGCCAGCACCAAGGAACAAGAAAGTATGCTCTGCTAAAGTGCCACCAACCAAATTCAAAGCTGCAACAACCCCCGCAAGGACCACAGAAGCTGTTCCCTGGAATGTTTAGTCAATCAATTGCTTAGATGAGGCTTGCTAAGGGGCCACTGCTACAAATGGTGGGACACAGACAGCAACCATGTGCAATACTGTACTGTAAATACTACACAGTGAAGTTCCAATCTTACCTGAATATCGTCATTAAAGACAAGGTGGGTCTTGCTATATTTCTCAAGCAATTCAAATGCATTATGGTTTGCGAAGTCCTCAAACTGTGAAGAATAAAATAACAATCAAATTTCAGAATCAATCAAAATTAAAGTGCCATTTATTGTGCGTTTAAAGGAAAAGAGTAGCTCTACAGATGAAACCACTTGTAGATAATTGTGAAGGATCAAAGGGCCTCATTGACTATGACAGGCAGACCTGAATGAGGACTTTCTCGCCATAATTCTGCTTAACAGCCGTCATGAACTCCTCTAGAAGCTCAGCATATTCCTAATTCAGAACATACATTCCAAGATGCAGCATTTTAATAGTACAAAGATATTGGGATTTTGTAGACCATGCGCACGAGTTCAATAAGGTGCATCATACCTGTCCAGTAGCACGTTTTTGCCTCAGCCCAATATAGAACTCATCCTTCAGCAACTGCTCGTTGTTTGTTCCCACATCAATCGTGACAGGTAAGCACTGGAAATTACAGAATAATCGCTTCAGTTCATACTAGTGGTTAGAAAAAGAATCAGGAAAGGGGAAAAGAAAAGCCATCAGGTAGACCAGGTCGTTCAATTTACTTCTAATGCTACAAAAAGAAGAAAACTAAAGCACACATTCTACAACAGCTGATCAAATTTGACTTGCAAATAAAATATACAACATGCTTACAGCAGATGGACGAATTCCTCCAAGGGCGGTATACAAAGACAGCTTGCCTACAGGAATTCCCATGCCCTGTGGAAAATGTCAAACATGAAAGACTGGCATAAAAAACAATGAAGAACCCGTCAACCAATTATCTATGAAAATGAGGATCAATTGCACAATGATTCTAGACATAGAAACTGTTTTACCTGGCAACCTAGATCTCCAAGCCCCAAAATGCGCTCGCCATCAGTGACCACAATGACCTGAATACTCTTCTCAGGCCAGTTTTTCAACACCTCAAGAATTTTCCCCCTGCAAACCAAATGACTCCAAGTTGACATATCAAAGGGACAAGATATTTACACCAGCCGATGGCTCATTTTGTCTAAAAAGAAAGAAAAAGGGACAAGATGTAAAGTCACTTTCGGAAGAAAGATACACACTTTTCCTTCAAACTGATGTATAGGCCCTGTGGACGGCTGAAAATGGAGCCATACTTCTGGCAAGCCTCACCTACTGTTGGCGTGTAAACAACTGGAAGCAGCTCCTCTACATGATCAATCAGGAGCTTGTAGAAAAGCCTCTCGTTTCTCTCCTAGAAAACGTATTCCAACACAAAGCACTAATCAAAACCGACTCTACCTCAACAATCCTATCGCCCAAGCAATTAATCAAACTACAAGCAAATGAATTCCTAGAAGATGGTAGAGCCAAAACCTGAAGATCCATCATTGCCATGTAACGCTGAAGGGGAACTTGATACTGGCGAATCAAGTGCATGATCTTCTTCACCTGAAAACCCAGATCAACTTATGAAACATGTAAACATTTGCTTGAAACAAAAAATGCATGCAAATTCCAGCAAGAAAAAGAATGCAAACCTGAAGGTCTTGTGGCACGCATACTGGGGGAAGGAGGCCACGCAAGTAGTGGGCGTCTCGCTCGTTGTCAGTGAAGGCAAGCCCCTTATTGTGGTGCGGATCCCTCAGCAAAGGGTAACCACTGAGGAACAACAAGAACCTTAATCAAATTCCAAACTTGCGCTTCCATAAAACGTCTAAAATGGGGAGGAATAAAAAAAGCACACAGCTCTCCAGCATCCACTGGATGTTCTAGATTATTCAATTCAATCTAAGCTTTTCGGACAATCTACCAAAATGGTCCAGGACCATAGTTGGGAATTCCATTAAAAACCTTCGGACACTTACCTAAAAGAAGGAAAATAACGCTAAGATAAAATGGAATATAAAAACGCCACATTTTGGTCTGATCAAGTGCAGAAACAAACCAAGAGCACAAATGCAGATTTTGAAGTTTAATTAGTTGTGTTAATAATTCATAAAGAGGAAAGGCAAAAACAGCCTCAACCCATCAAGGTTAATTACACCAACCAACCACCAAATATAGGAAATCAAACACAGAAAAAACAAAGGAAAACCAATGAAAAATAAAATTAGCCGTCAAGTCCAAGTCGAATAAAATAAAAAGGACTGGACCAATCAAAACAAGTCAAAACAACAAGATCAATAGAAAATACTTTATTATTTATATATAATAAACAATTCGATACGCCCGATGCGTGCGCCACAGACCACGTGTAGAACTATACATATAAAAGTAACATCACGACCAAAAGAACGCTTGCCAAAGAGGACGGCCAGCGATTTTTAAAATGCCAAAAAAAGGAGCCAGTTAATGGATCCAAGGGTTTAATCGAACCGACCCGATCAACAAAACTAACACGGAAAACCAACCCAGCATTCTCCGATCGCATGATCTCGGAGAGACCAAAACCGGCGTAAAACACAGCGGATCGAGAACAATAATGGAGGACTATGAAGCCAAGAGGGGGTCGGATCGGGTGAAGGCGAGGAGGGAGCGGAGGTTACCTAGCAACGAAGGAGGCCCAGGGGGTGACCAGCTGCTCCTCGGTGGCGCGATCCTCGCCGTACGCGTCCTCCACGCCGCCGCCAACCGTGACGCTCGGATCCACCGCAGCGGACCCGTTCCCCGTTGCCACCGCCCCATTTCCCATCGCACTCTCCACCACCAACCCCCTCGTCGCCTTCCTCTCTCCCACCTCCCCTCCGGCGCACCTCACCACCACCGCGCCTGCTCCCGAGCTCCGTCGCCGCGTCACGCAAAAGCTTCTCCCCTCTCCGCACCTCTGTCAACCAAAACCAACACCCATTAGCCTCTATTTATCCGTCCAAGATCCTAAATTTCCAAACTATATCTTAAAATCAAACAAAACAGAGAGACAAGAAAAAGAAAAAAGAAATCATCTTTTCTTCTGCTTAAAGGTGGAAATGACCAAAACCCAGGCGTCGACGAATGCGAAACGCTTAGGCGTGCGGATTATGGCACTAATTGGG